>CM060848.1:11474877-12074877 GCA_030737835.1 Acorus gramineus
ACCGCGATTTGCGGATTGTCATTTTGATGAGACAATATTCCCGTCATTAGGGGGAGAAAATCCGTCGCCAGAAGAACGACGTGAACTTATATGGAAAACTCCATCTTTGTCTCATCTTGATCCTCGCACTAATCAATGTGAAACTGAAGTGCAAAGAATCACTCATCTTCAAAGAATTGCGCATCAATTGCCAGATGCATTCAATGATGCAGCAAAAGTGATGAAATCACATATTCCAGCTGCTAATACTCCAGCTCGAATTAATGTTCCAATAGGAAAAACTGCTAATATGCCGGCTAATGAATCAACAAAAACACGCCTGAAGCGTGGAAGACCTATAGGCTCAAAAGATTCAGCTCCCCGAAGGAGAAAAACAATGAAGAATAATTCTCTAGAAGAGTATGAAACACTTGAAAGACCCACAATAATAACTCCTAGAGGAAGAAGTCCCTGAAGTGACACAAGTCCCTGAAGAGACTGACGTCCCTGAAGTGACGCCCGTGCATGAAGAACAAGTACATGGAAATGAAGAAATTTCCATAAATTATGCAAATTCACAAATATTGTGGGATCGAAAGCAAGTGCTTGTTGATGATATATTCTCATTTGCAGTAGCTACAGAAATCATTTCAGATAATGATTTAGAACCACGTTCAGTGGATGAATGCAGACGAAAAAATTGTTGGCCACAATGGAAAGCTGCTATTCAAACAGAATTGGATTCACTTGCAAAACACCAAGTATTTGGACCAGTAGTCCTAACCCCTGAAGGTGTTAAACCAGTAGGATGTAAATGGGTGTTTGCGAGAAAACGAAATGAAAGAAACGAGATTGTTAGATACAAAGCTCGTCTTGTGGCACAGGGTTTCCTGCAGAGACCTGGGATAGATTTTGAAGAGACATATTCTCCTGTGATGGACACAATCACATTTCGGTATTTAATTAGTCTTGTAGTCTCAGAAGGACTTGACATGCAGCTAATGGATGTGGTTACTGCATATTTATATGGAAAATTAGATACCGACATTTATATGAAAGTTCCTGAAGGACTAAAATTGCCTGAAGCAAAACCACGAAATATGTACTCAATAAAGTTAAGACGATCCTTGTATGGATTAAAGCAATCTGGACGAATGTGGTATAACCGTCTTAGTGAGTACTTAATAAAAGAAGGATATGTCAATGATCCAATATGCCCCTGTGTATTTATTAAGAAAATGGAACTCGGATTTACCATTATTGCAGTATATGTTGATGATATTAATCTAATTGGGACTCCTGAAGAGCTCAAAAAGGCTTCCGAATATCTGAAAAAGGAGTTTGAAATGAAAGATCTTGGAAAAACAAGATATTGTCTCGGCTTGCAAATTAAGCAAAGTTCAAATGGGATACTTGTTCATCAAACAACATATGTTGAAAAAATCCTGAAGCGTTTTAATATGGACAAATGTCATCCATTAAGTACTCCAATGGTAGTAAGGTTACTTGACCCCAAAAAGGATCCTTTTCGTCCAAAAGAAGATACTGAAAATCTTCTTGGTCCTGAAGTACCATATCTTAGTGCAATTGGTGCCTTATTATATTTGGCCCAATGCACTAGACCTGACATTGCATTTTCAGTTAATTTATTGGCCAGATTTAGCTCTGCACCAACTCGAAGGCATTGGAATGGTGTGAAGCACATTTTTCGTTATCTTCGTGGAACGTCAGACATGGGTCTATTCTATGCAAAGGATTCCAATAATGGTGCACAACTAAAGGGTTATGCAGATTCAGGATATCTTTCAGATCCTCACAAGGCTCGCTCACAAACAGGCTATGTATTCACTTGCGGTGGCACAGCAATCTCTTGGCGATCTACGAAACAGACTTTGGTCGCCACGTCTTCTAACCACTCTGAGATTCTTGCACTCCACGAAGCAAGCCGGGAATGCGTGTGGATAAGGTCTTTGGTTCATCATATTCGTACTGCATGCGGACTATCTCTCATTACAGATGTTCCAACAACTATATATGAAGACAATGCAGCATGCATTGCTCAAATCAAAGGGGGATATATCAAGGGAGATAGAACAAAGCATATTTCTCCAAAATTCTTTTACACTCATGAGCTCCAGCAGAGACATGAAATTGATGTTCAACAAATTCAGTCAAAGGACAATCTTGCAGATTTGTTTACTAAAGCTTTGTCGACATCAACATTCAAGAAGCTGGTGTATGAAATCGGGATGCGACGAGTTTGCGACCAAAATTCTTGAAATCTTGTACTTATGAGGGGGAGTAATTTTTGATGACATTTTGCGAACTGTACTCTTTTTCCTTCGCCTAGGTTTTGTCCCATTGGGTTTTCCTGGCAAGGTTTTAATGAGGCAGTGTCAAACGCATACACTAT
This sequence comes from Acorus gramineus, assembly GCA_030737835.1. Taxonomy (NCBI): domain Eukaryota; kingdom Viridiplantae; phylum Streptophyta; class Magnoliopsida; order Acorales; family Acoraceae; genus Acorus; species Acorus gramineus. The sequence goes on from CM060848.1 coordinate 11,477,270, forward strand.
TATACGATTAAGTTACATTGTACTCTTTTTCCTTCGCTTTGGTTTTTTCCCATTGGGTTTTCCAAGCAAGGTTTTAATGAGGCAATTTTCTTAGCGTGGTGGTCATCCAAGGGGGAGTGTTGTGAATATGGTGGATAACCACCACTTCTCTAATCCATAACCTCCCCCACTCTTCAACTCCATAACCTCCCCCACTCTTCTATTCCATAACACTCCCATTAGTGCCCCACTATCTTCCCCTCACCTCTATAGACTTGTAACTCTCCACCTTTGGGATTCCTCTATGCACCCTATAAATAGAGGGGTTCTCTCTTGTATTCAACCAACAAATAGTGAATAAGAATCTCTCTCTACTTCTCTTCTATATGCTTGTGTGTTTTATTTATATACTCTTATATATCATATTCTATTTAGTTTACACATAACTAAATTTATAAAAAAACTCAAATGAATTATTTTTTGACAGAATAGTTTATTAAATGATGGATTGATAATAATACCCTTACTAAAAAATCCTAATTTGATTGAAAAAAAATGTTATTTAGTTTCTATCCCTCCTTAAACAGAAAAATTATTAAAAAAAATACTATAAAGCACAATATCATTATAAACCCCTTTTAAATGTTAACTGGATTTGTAAAACCCAACAATAAACAAAAAAAAAAATAGTACTCCCAAAAAAAATTTGACAGAAAGGAGTTTAGGTTAATCAAAGGGTTTTTTTCCATCAAGTTAGGATATTTTTTAATAAGGGTATTATTGTCAATCCATCATTTGATAACCTATTCCGTCAAAAAATAACTTATTTGGGTTTTTTACAAATCCAGTTAGCGTTTAAAGGGGGTTTATAATAATATTATGTTTTGGACGGGGTTTTTAATAATTAACTTGTTTTAAGAGGGCGTGAAAACTAAATAACCCAAAAAATAATAAAGAAGTGTCCAGGAGGACCCGTAATTGGTTTTCCCATTTTTTTATATATACCCTTTAAAAAATTTCATTTTGTCAAATGATTCTTTACGGATTATTGTTTCCAACAATTTCATGCAAAAAGGGTCTAAATTGCACTCCTTTTAAGGGGATATTTTTATAAAATTTAAAATAATTATATTGTGTATAAATACTATTTAAAATGGAATCCATGCATTATTTAACAATTTTTTATGGATATCAGTGGTAATAGAGTTTTAGTAGGATTATTTTGATGATATATGATTTTTTTAGGAGAATGTATGTAAAATATATTATGTTTTTGTTATTAATATGCTACTAAAGATGAGAATTTTATTTATATGGTAGATCTTCAAATTTTATTTTGTGAATTTTAAAAGCATTATTTCAAAATTTAGAGTACTTTATTTTAATTAAGTCTTTGTCATCTTTGTTGTTTCTTAATATTATTTCATAATTTTGAATGTAAATATCCAATTTATTCTCAACTTTATATTCAAATATTGAAATTAATATTTATATGTAAATTTGCAATGGGATATTTTAGTATATAAAATTTGAAATTTAAGATTTCAAATAAAAAATTAACACATGTTTGCATATAAATTCAATTGTTTATAACGTAAAAGGAAAAATTAATTAGACATTTGTTATTAAAAAAACTCCAAGTATCATTTATTAAAAGAGATTCAATTAAAAATGGCTCACTTTGGTATTTTGGAGTTGTCTTCAGTGCCATTTTCTTAGCATTTCTCAGCCGTTGTTAATGGTTAAAACACAGTTATCAGTGAAAATTTATAAAAGTCTGGCACGTCGTGTACATATATTTTTTTGGTAAAGACAGGGTTGTATATATTTAGGACTCCATTCTCATGGTTTAAAGCATTAATGGTTGTATAGTGTGATATGGTCCATGCACTATGTGAGACATCAAGGTCCTCGTACCAAAAAATATAAGACTATGAAATTGAATGGTCACATATTCATCGATCTAGAATTTATAATTGTATTTTTTTTAATTTAAAAAATAAAAAATCATATTAGATCTAGGCCTGTCAACGGATCCGGGTTGGGTCGGGTCGAGGTAGACCCGGATCCGACCCGTTTGATTATCGGGTCCATCGAGTCAGGTTCATATCGGGTCTCGAGTCGGGTCAAGTCGACCCATTAATAAGCTTAGGTCAGACAAAAAAAGGTCGAAGAACTTCTCAAGAGCCTACAATGGCTTCATTTTTATTCGTTTTAATAGTGTCTAGTGTATGATAAATAGTTTTTCACTATTTTGATTTTTTTTAATGTTTTATAAGAGAACATTTGGAATATGGTTTGAATTATTATGCTTTTACGTGAAATCAAAAGGTTGTAAAAATATTTTAAATGCTTTAAAATTTTAAATGATTATTTAATATTTTATTATAAATGTTGGGTTGAATCATGAGTGTTGGAATGGATCATAAATAAAAAAAATCACATAGTATTTGGGTTGGGTCAATCAGATCTATAGGATCGAGTCGGGTAGACCCAGACCCGACCCGTTTTGATTGTCGGGTCCTTCGAATTAAATATTTATGCTTTTTATTGGGTCAGATCTAGGTTGATCGATGACCCGTTGACAAGCCTCATTAAATCTAAGAAGAGTGAAAATCCATTCAATTTTTCAAAATCATTGTTTACACTGCTTTTGAAAAACCAAAGAAATAACAAAGTGAATGTGAAAAACACAAAATCATTTAAATCTGCATTTGACATTTAGACTATAGAGTCTATTCAAACACGGATTCAAATAATAACTTTGTCACAAAATCAAGACGGTATCATTAGCGCCACTTAAACGTGGAATAATAGTTGTGTTAATTAAATTTCATGAATTCTACAGATGGTGTCTCTCTATCTTATAATATAGACTACATGGAATCACATGTACATCTTGTATATTTATTTTCCTATTTTTGTCTTATTTTGCTTGCTATTATGTACTTCTCCCCCAAGAGAGGGGTGATCAACTTTCTTGCAAATTGATACTAAAGTCAAGCTCTTGTTGAATAGGGTTTATGTAAAAAGCATCAAATGGTAAATCAAAGATGAAGAAAAAAAACATAAGCCATGGTGATTGGAAAGAATTGGAATTGAGAGACGAAGTTATATGCACTATGTTTAATTAAGTGTAAATGATAAAATCTGTCTTGGTTGAATAAGCAATAAATGTAATGAAATAAGTTAAGAATAAAAGGAAGAGTCACATCAAATACGGATAATGCTCACCTCCCGAGACCTACCGTAGATCACACCTCCTCATATCTAAAGCGCCCGAGGTGCAAGGACTATCCGAGAATCAAGCGTCTCCAGCATGAAGGGCATTATGCCACGTGGGATCGACTGATCTCGAGAATATTGTAAAAAAGTACGTCCAAAAGGACATGATAGCTAGTGGCAGGTCATTTAGTTAACTTGGTCAAATAAGAAAGAATAGGTATACGTGTCACTCTATCCTTGGTCCATGTGAGAGATTCTTCCATGTCAGCAAAGCGTGCTCTACACGCTATTATTGTCTATTATACCCCCTCCAAAAGGTACAGAGATTCATACGCTCAAACTCACTCAGATCCCTAAATTTTCTCTTTGATCTCATACTGACTTGATCGTCGGAGGTTATTGGATTGACACCACACCAGTGTGAGATCATATCAACAATGGATTCTCATCAGCAATTTATGGATCCACTTCATCTCAGATGAGATTAAATCTAAACCCGGCCCGCTCAAAGAACAAAAGTTCGACTTCAACATTAAGAATCGACTATTGTTTTGTTGGAAAAGGCTTGAAATTGTACATCACAAAATATCACAAAAAAAATTGTTCATGAAACAATAATTGCCACATAAAAGTAAATCCGGTTAAAAATATAGACGATCAAAGCGATCACCTAGGTCCCCATTACAAAGGGTTCCAAAATTCCAAAAAAATAATTTTTTCATTTCCTATATTGTTGGATTTTATTTTAATTTTTTTAGATTTTTTATTTCTTTTTAAAGCTTATCCAATCCATTTTCTTTGTTTAGATTTTTTTTTTATATTTGTTTTAATCATGATCCGCTTAAGTAAATTTCATTGTTTTTTATCCTATATTTTTTTTATTGATATAATTACATTGAAGTTTAAAATTATTGTGTTTTTTTGAATAATTTTTTTTTCTTGGTCAAATCCACCTCTTTCAGCAAGCGGTAAGATTCAAACCCTCCCTTCACTAAAGAGGGGGTATTTTTCCTATCCTACCAACAAGAGATTTGGTAAAATTATTATTGTTTAGTTGTCCCCAACTTCAAATTCTTGAATTCACACAATTGAGTTTTCAAAATCATTTAAGTTTTTTTTTTTTTTTTAACTTATCCACACAAACATCGACACATGTGTTTAGTATGTGTTTGTTAAAACTTATAAGTTTTACTTTATACCTTTTAACTTAAAATAATTTGTTGTAGCATGTTTATTAAACTTATTGGAGATATTTAAGCAAAAAATAACTTTACAAAGTAATAATCTAAAAACTGGATCTTATCGAATTTCTTCTTGGTAGGATGATAGAGTATTCCCTCCTTAATGAGAGAACATGAGTTTAAATATTGTCCCTGTTAAGAGAGAAAATTTGATAAGGAAAAATACTTATTGATAAAAAAAATCTAAAAGCTGTATTAATGATGCTTTTGGATGAGTTTAGATCCTCTGAGGTAAAAACACATGACACATAGGCAGTGCAAAATATTATGTTCACTTTTTTAATAGACTCTTACCGCTTCCGTGTCCTATTATTATTGGATACCACAAAAGATCTATGTGTTTTTTCATAGAGGATTCGAACTACTTTTGAATTATAGATTATGTAATACAAAATTTTTATTTTAGACATTAGTGCCCTTAACTTACATTATGAATAACAATTGTCCCTTTATTACAAACAAACATGACATCAAGTCTTTCACTTTAAATTATGCATCAAAAAATTATTTTATATTTTATTCTCACAAGAATCCACTATTGCTTATTTATTTTTTTAACAGCTATAAGACACGTGTCTACTGCTTAAAAAAATAAAATTATATATTCTACATACTATAATTTATAAATTATAAATTCAAATTGCAAAGAAAATGGCCTTTTAATATTTTTTTGCCGCCTCCTATAAGATAATTTTTCGAGGAAAACATTCAAAAAAAAAAAAATTAACATCCAATTCTTGTATTCTTCATGACTGGTACATCTAACAATCTGTATTAATTCTTTCTTAATAACTCACTAAAATTTCATGAGATACAATATAGAACCTGCTGCGTGGAGAACCTGTCTACACATCTGTTTTATTTCTGGATTCATATTTGCAAGAAACCCTAAAATAGCATGTGAAAAGCTGGTGGAGAGATATGTGTGTGTGTTGTACTATTCACTACTACTTTTAGAAAGTGCAATCAACTTTTATAATATTGAAAAACACACTTCTGGTGTATCGAGTCTTGATGCTGACCTACCCTTCTATGTGTTAATAAAAATTGAAATTTTTTTTATGGGATCAGGATACACAGGCAAAGATAGCTTACTCAACTCGGCCGAAATGTCAACTACGGGAGGTCTTCCTAGCTCCGATATTATTATTAAAAAAGAAACCTCCAAAGGAGTGATTATATTGTTGAGATCCCGTGAGAGCCTCAGTGGAGTGACTCTTTTGTGTCTGGAGAAAGAAACATCTAAATCTAAGTTATTCCACGAAAGCAGTGTATGCCAGCATTTATTCTTTCCTAAACAAGCAAGAAAAGGACATTCAAACCATATTATTCAACACTTATTTCATCTACGGTGATTCCTTGAATCTGTGAAATGGGAACACCAGCAAACAAACTTCTTGAACACTCCCATTTGGGCAGTGGAGGTACATATTTTCCTCACCCGGATCCGAAGTAATCCGAACTCACTGGTGACCCTCTAACGTACTGTACCGGTCGCGAGTTAATGATGTCCCTTAACAGATTTTCTTCTGTGCTCCGATGAAGAGGGGTGGATGACCTACTAAAAAGTCATCCAATGGTTCAGTCAATCGCTATATTTTTCTAGGTTTTCTTGAAATTATTTTTTCGTACCTCTATTCTTTAGTGGCTCTTCTCTTTTATTGTTCTTCACCTGTTATGATCAAACCGATCTCCTTTCGGATTAATCATCCATCACTGAAGGCCAGGAAATCCAGGAGAATCCAGGGGGATCCTGATCGGATCTATTTTCTGGTTCTAAAGATGAGGGGATTCGGTAAAATTCGATGGATTTTCCATATTGACAGGGTCATAATGTTTGTACGGATGTACCTTATATACGATTAAAGATGTGAGCATCCTGACAACACATGTTAGGTTGTCATTGGGCTGCAGGTGATGACCCATAGGCCATAGTGATATAAATTATTCTGGGATAGATAACTATTTCATTATAGATTATTATACCAGTGGAATATCTGTTTTGATCTCGTGAGTTTTTCGGTACCCTTGATTGTTACACATCATAGACTCTACAGAGCAACAAATATGGCGCAAAGGCTGGCGCAATCTCTCTCAAAACATTTCATTCACATGCACCAACCACAGCTGGCAACACACAATACTATTCTAGAAGCCAAAAAAAACACACATCCATACAACCCCAACAAATGAATTGATTGCTTCCCAATAATTAGTTGGCAGTCCACTTGATTAATTAGACACTTAATCGTATAATACTAATTTAACTTACTAAGAGCATCAACAATGGATGCTTGAAGTACATAACAAAAATAGAGATCTAAATACATTAATATAAATGATAAGAATTCACAATACATGATAGGAAGTATTTTACAGTGGTTTTCAAAGATAATTATAATTGTAACAACCTTAAATGTCTGTTTTCATCGTCATTTTATTTTAAAATAAATATTTTTAATTATTATCATTTTAATTAAATAAAAATTAATTTTAGTTTATGAATGCAAATAAATATTAATTAAATTAAGCTAATTTTCGTAAATATGTTCACACACACACGTTGAAATGATAAGATGCGGAAACTGTAACAATCTCATCATTGTTCAATTAAATAACACCCAATGAACCACAACTCTTTCTCTAATCGTGATTTTTTTTTTCTCCCCAAAATTTTATTTTTCTTTTAAAATAATGGATGATATCTTTATGGACCATGATAGTCAGAATCAATAGACTTTAATTGAATGATGAAATGGTTAACGCATGTAAAGTAGAAAGGGTCAAATTTTTTTCATATTAATACTTAATGATGGGATTTTCATCTGTATGTGTCATTATATTTTCTATCACACAGCACAGGTACTGCCAACTTTCTACCCAAGTAAAAAAAACCCAAAAGTAAAAGACACATAGGAATTTTTTTCTTTTTTAAAAAAAATAAGTCACAAAGGGACTTAAAATAAGCAGTGCAGTGGTGATGGAGACTCTTTACCTGCCCCACCCAAAAAAAAAAAAAAAAAAAATCCAATGAGCAGTTGTGATTCACTGATAAGCTTCTTCTGTATTTATTAGCATCAAGGAGGTTGATATCTCACCAACTATGAAATCAAAAGCAGGGGCAAGGAGCACAACATGTATTTTTTATCTTTTATTTTTTTAAGTCTAAAAGTTGGTTGGGATGTATGTTTGTTCCTTCTACATATTGCAGCACGTGGTGTGTGGGCTTGACATCCATAAAATCTATGGTTGTCTAATTAATGGATCCCATTGGGGAAATACTTATTTAACATTTCAGCTAATTTTGGCCAAGTATGGTTGTCTATGGCTGTTTTTAGGACTTATTTAACATTTCAGCTAAAGACTTATTTAAAATCTATGGTTGTCTAAAATCGAAATGCAGCCAAATAGAAGATTTAATATACATATTTGCAATGTATTTACATGTTTATTTTTTTAAATATATGATACATTTTTTCATGATAACTATAAAACTTAGGAGATGGGATATGGTATAAATTTTTTTAATTTTTAATTTTATAGGATTCAAGTGCTCGATTTCGTCAATGTTAATCAATGTCATTTGTTAGTTTTCATTAAGTACCGGTCAAAACTAATGAGATTTAATCCTGATTAAATAAAATCTCAATATTCAAACTCTGAACACATCACTCAAGATGAGATACCTCTATCAATCTCTAACAACTTGTTATGATTTAGTGATGATACATAAAATTACAAAAAATCTTGTATAATAATATAAGATCCATCCTTTTCGTCCAAAAAAACAGAGGACTAAATTTATTTTTTAAAAAAAGAGCAAGAAGCACACTGAATATCCATATATATAATAATAATAAAAAAGAAACAACAACCAGCCAGTTCATTCTTAAATAATATAAAATGAAAAGAGACATGTTAGTTACACACAATACGTGGGACACTTTCCCCTTTTTTTTGTCTTCTATTGATGGGGACCTTCAGAATGATTGCTTTCATTCCCAACAACCAAGGTCAAGATCTACCCCTGCTTCAATTGTCAGAGTTTTTGTTTCTATTTTTCACTTTCTTGGTGAGATTTTTTGGTGCCTCTTTTGATAGGTTTATTATGCTCAAACACTACCTCAAACTCACATGCTGATATATAACTGAATTACAGATTGAGTTTGAAATCCTTTTGGTCACATCTCTGCTAAAATATTAACTTCTAAAAATTTGAGATAAATAATTAATATCATTTACCGCTATAGAAAATATTGAGATTAGATTGATTAATCCCATTCTGCCAAAGATTTTTTATGACACTTTTTGATAGCAAGTGTTTTTTTTTTTTTTACAAGATCATAACCTGCATGGTCTTAAACAAATTATATTTTTGGGTAAAAAAACAATCAATATTTTTAGACTAACAATTAATATTTTTTGATAGTGAGCAAAAGTTCAACAAATTTGATGAACTGATCCGATTCGACCAATTACAAATGTGATCAAAAGTGACAAGATACCAAGTCCTCATCCAAATTTGGTCAAATTTTAAATCACTGGATGAAATTTTTTTTTTTGTTGACAGGTAATTTTTTTAATTAAATATTATCCTATTACCAAAAATAAGACTTAAAACACAACCATTAAAGAAGGGGGGACTATCACCATCAACCTGCCAAGTTTGATAATAACACGACACATTGAAAAAGCTTTATTTCATGAATAATGTAACCAGTCCTAGATTTTAACCCATTTTCTCATCCTAAACTATATACATTTTAAGTAAATGTACATGATATCAATATACCTTCATTTAGAATGTATATGCACTTAATGTGAAAAAATGAGCTAAAAAAGAACTATAGGTGTATCAACGCTCTTATTTCATGCATCATACATCAAAGATAATGAGGGATATGGGATATCAATTGATGGACTATACAATGACCTGCCATGAACTTTGATTAAGACCAATTGATGGGTATCAAAAGCATGCAACCAAGAAGCAGAAGAATGAACCTCTTGATAATTGTAAATCCAAGAACAGAGATCAGATTGGTGAACTTCCTGATTAAAAACATGATAAATTCCAATAAACCACCAATACCAATGCTTTATCCAATGGGCGCTAATACACTCAATCCTTATTGCAACCCTAATTGTAGTTGCCACATCACTACCGCAATATATGAAATAATGTATACTCCACTATGTCAGCATATACTCTATTACAAAAAAAAAAAAAAACGTTATAAATAGATATATTCAATTCATATGAGTCATTAATCAAATATATACTTAAAAAAAAATCAAAATACGTGCAGACTACAAATGAGACTTCAAAAAGGACTAAGCTTGATATGTGATATCCTGGTCTCTTACCCAACATACAAGTCACCTGGAAAAAAAAGATGACTCCTATAAGTCTGAAATTTAACTCAGTGAGATGAAACACAGCATGAACACCACCACACCAGCCATTGTGCTGAACTACCCAGTGCTCATGCATTTTCACATATGATTATTGAGAAGAAAAAAAATGTATATCCAAAACATTTGCATGGAATAAAAGTAGTTCACACCACATCTGATCTAATTCATGTCTGAATAATAACTGAAGACAGGACAGGGTTCGTTCACCACCACATCACTATGTGAGAAGTCCTTACGAGTCTCCTAACCTGCTGATCACTTCATAATGGGATAAAAAGTTCCACGGCACATTTAGCAGTGCAGTAATAGATGGTTGATCACTACATAATGGAGAAAATATTTCCCTAACAACAAGGCCTGCTATTCACCAAGAATGTCATCTACAGACTAATCTTGGGGAAAAAAGCCATTGGATTATGAAAGTCAGAATTTATTATTAACAGTAACAATGGTTAAGGACTCTTATCTTATAGAGCAATGTTGTGTCTAATTATCCATTCAACAAAGCAACCACTCCAGTAGCCCTGGTGCCTGTATAGAGCTCTTCCATACGCAATTCGAAGTCATAAGACAGTAGCTGGATGGTTCCCCTTGCTCTTGCACTGGCCAACAAACTTGGTGCACAAGGAAGATAACAAAAAAACATGAGCTACTTTGGATTCTTCACAATTTGGGGATTGAACCTGCCAGCACATAAAGTGTATAAACATGCTTGTAACAAGTGAGTTGTAGTAATGCCTATATATCATTATTAATTGACTTGCGGAAAAGCCTTCATTTTCTGAATGAAACTGCAGCTCAGGGACATTGCTTGGTTGAAAATTGAATAAATCACAATTACGAAACTTAAGGAAAGAGATTGCCGAGTTGCCAAAATGAAGATTTTTGAGTTTGTATTCAGTAAAAGCTTCACTTCACAATAAAGTACATTGGAAAAGTTCAAGATATATAAGTTGATGGGTCCAACCAAAAAATGCTAGCTTAGTCATGAATTCATCATTTATCGAGCTACCCTCCAACTTCAAAAGTCTTTAATACCTTTTTACCTTTTAATTACTCCAAACAGCATGGGTGCTCACGGAAACACAAACACACTCAAAACACACTGCGAATAACAATGATGAGAATTGTTGAGTAATCAACAAATCATGATCTGCATTTTAAAGCATGGATCAACATGAAGACTATGAACAACTGCAATACCTACTGTAAGATTCACCATTCACCAAATAGCTATGAGTAGGAATTTGGTGCTGTTAGCTGAGGTAGACCTCCATCTACGGGCCAACTCTAACTCAGGAACTTGGTATAAACCTTTGGGAGTCTGATGTTGGGATGACAGTGAGAAAGTTTGATCAAATCTAACCTTAACGATCCCAAATAGATGGGACAAGGGTTTACAGTTATGGCTATCAACATGAGAGACAGAAGATCACCAAAAAAACAGAGAAGATCAACAAACAATCACAAGGCACATACATCTGACAATTACTATATTTTGGAGTTAATGTGCCCTCTGCATGGCTTACAAAGATAACGGCTCCATTCACCGGGCAAAACAGGTTACATACAGGGAAAACATCTGGAGATGAAAAAAAATGCAAAACATGTAGCTAATTAGCACATCTGGCTGTAGATTCCTACATATCCTTGGGATTACATCTGGTAAAAGCTAAAAGCACCATATCAAAGATAAAAAGATTTTCTCACTTGAAGTCTCCATCTACCCTTTTTTAGAATAAAGGAAGCAACCAATGCATCTAGTTCAATAATACATTGCATCCCCAAGATATGCTATATAGTGAAAGAGTAAGAGCTGCACTGGAAGGGAAGGCGACTTGTTCAAAATGAGCAAGGCTGCTTTCTTAAGAAATGGGATCACTTGGTGTCAGTTGGAAATTAAGATCGTCATCTTGTTGACAACATTTTGCCAAAGACACAGAAGTTTAAAGAATCTCTGTTATTCTCAAACATATCATCTCCAGTTTCAAGAGCTCCAACATAAAAAGATGAACCGAAAGCCATTAACAGTTCCTCCCTCCCTCTCTCCTTGCTCTCACTTAGAATCAGTGATACCTCCATCTACCCTTGTTTAGAATAGTGAAAGAAGTATATGTAATTTAATAATTCCTTGCATCCCCAAGATTTTCTATATATGGTGGACGAGTAAAATTGCACTGGAAGGGAGGGTGCCTTGTTCAAAACGAGCAAACCTGCATTATGTAGGAAATAATTGTGATCTCCATATGCAACTTGCTGTTAGTTGGAAATCATCATCGCCATCCACCTTGCTTACACCATTTTATTTTTTGGTGTATTAGTGACAAGAAAACACTAACATTTGTTTAAAAAACCATATGCGCAGAATCACCCACAAACTCTGTGCATCAGTTAAACCGGGTGATTATAAGACCTATGGGTAGCAAACCCATGCCTCTAGCCAAAGAGCCAACCTCATGTGGGTTTATTCACATCATTTTTACTGCACTTTCCCAAAAACTCACACAAGTTCAACAGAATTTCTCTATTCTTCTCAAATCTATTATTCTCCGTGTCACATAATTCAAACATAATTGATACCTGTTATCGGTATGTTGCCCCAGCTTCGGAAGAAGTCAGGTTACGCAGTGGGGTTGTTTCTCCCTCTTTGGTTGTTCATCAGAAGGGATTCTACATCGTGATCCTTGTCTTCGTGGTGGAGTCAACAGATTGGGAACTGCAGTGGTTTCTAATTTGGTGGTTCACCTCAAGGGTGTTCAAGAATGCACTCAGGCACCTGAGTTTCCTTTTGAAAACGTTGTGGTGATGGAGGTAACAGAGGAAGAGCCAAGATTGTTTCACTTGTCAAGCCAGGCGTTTGGAGTCAGGAAGATAAGACCTTTAGTGAGGCAGATAGAGTAGGAAGGAGGTGTTATGTCAGAGAAGAAAGAGGGTATGAGAGATTCTCAAGAACCCCTTTGCAGGACCCCGGTCGTAGCTTTCGCTGCTTGACGGTGGGGCATTGACAGAACGAATAATGGGACTCGCTCGTACGTAAGCATTGCATCAGTACAAGTCACAAGAACTCCTGAGGACTTGCAGCTATCCTTGGTTGTCAAGGTGAGGCATTGGTGGAATGAACGCTGCTTGAAGGTGGGGCATTTGTCTAAGAGTTTCCTCTTGGGGATTAACCTAGAGGAGCCAGAGTTGAGGCGACTTGCAGCTGTCCTTAGTTGTCAAGTTAGGCATTTCCCCACAAAATATCATGGTTGACCACTGCACCTTGGGGTTTCTCACATCATGAATGGTCACTTTTCATTCACTGCTTTGAGAGAAGATTGGCCATGTGGAAGAGTAAGGAATTGAGTCTCGGAGGCAAGCTCATTCTCCTTCAAACGGTTATGTCATACTTCCCCTTACATTCCTTTCTTTATCCAAGATTCCCAAAGGTGTTGTCTAAGATTGATAAAATAAGAAATTTTTTTCTGTGGAATGGGGCTCATCCTAGTGAGAAGAAGGTGCACTTGGCAAATGCGGAAGTATATGCTAAAAGGGTGGCATGGAGAATTTGAACTTGGAAGTCATTAACGATTACTTACTTTGTAAATGATGTGGAGAAGATTAAGCTCTTCTCAACTCTTATGGAGTTGTGTTGTAAATGAGAGGTACTATAGAAACACAATGCCCACTGCCTTAGAACCCTTATCATATACTCTCTCCAAAGTGTGGAATGATACATTCAGCACTGCCATAATCATGGTTCGTTGCGGACGGTGTGAAAGTCAGATTTTGGAGGGATATCTGGATTGATGAAGAACCCTTCCATCTTTGCTGTTTCTGGAAATAAGGAGGGCTGTGTACAAGATTTCTGGGTTTGGACTGATTCAGGTCTTTGAAACGAAGTCTAAGAAGGAATTTTGGAAACAGAACTTTCTGAGTTTTTACTCTTAATTCAGCCTCTGTAACCCTTCAAACTTAAGCAGCAAGAGGAGGACATAGTGGTACGGAAGCCCAGCCCTAGAAACAACTTTTCAGTCAACAACTGCTATAACTGGTTGAGAAGAAGTGCAGTCCCACAGCAGTCCAACGGCCACTAAACACAGGGAAATATGGGCTTCCAAAGAGAGGCTTCAAATGTAGGTGTATAGATTTAAATGGATCAGTGGCGACTCAACTATTTGCCCCTTCTGTAATCTGGAAGATGAAACTGTGCTGTACTTGTTTTGCTTTTGCCCAGGAATATGTGGGAACACCTGGAAACAAGTAACAAATCTGAATACCAATTTTAACTCCTTGGAGAAACTATGGAAAGCAGGTAATGCCTCAAGGAGGCTTGGAAGAAGTATTTAGGCCAAAATCATTCAATCATTCATCCCAACGGTATGTTGGACTGTTTGGATGACTAGAAATGCTGTGATTTCAAAAGCCGCACACCTTATCTTAAAATATGTGGGATGAGTGTGAAATGGCATATCGAAGCTTGGGTATTGTGCTGGTGGCAAGAGAATAGTCTTTGAGGAGAACAAGATTCAGATTAATACTTACTCCCGAGTTCTATTGTATACTGGAGATGGCACTGTGCTTAATTTGTGGTTGTATGGTATAATCTCCACCAGTTTCTCAAAAAAAAAAAAAAAAAACACTCCAGTTTCAGATTAATACTCTTTCACTCTCTCTCTCTCTCTCTCTCTCTCTCTATATATATATATATATTTTTTTTTTTTTAGGATTGCAAGTTTGTTTAGGAATTGTTAGTCATAAAAAATCTTTTGAGAAAAATATATCTTATCAAATATTAATTGAAAATGCCCTCGACCAAAGGTGCCGATGGACATTAGAACAAAAGTATTAGAAGAAGAAAGAGAAAAAATATAAGAGGAGAGCATCAGGGAAGGGGAAGCCCCTTCAAATGTTATCCACGAGGAGCCACCTCCCAAATCATAGGTTACCCATAATGGTTGATGGAATCTCCACTTCCAAAATCACGGTGACCCAATCTCTAAGGCTCGAAGAAATTGCCGCCCATCTGTTCTCCAAGTAGAACAGTGATTAGGTTATTAGGATTATATAGAGCAGTCTTCTCTTCTCCCTTATCTCTCTTTGAAGATACTTCTCTTCTTGGTTCTGCCACTCTTTCACTCTCATTAACACTTTCACGCACACTCCTAACAGCAGTAACAACCACAACAACACAATACATTCAGCCTATCAATACCTAAACATGCAATCAAATCAACTTTGAATATAACAATAAGAACTCATTTTTTATGCCAAGAAGAGACAAAGGACAATGCATGGATTTTCAACATTTCAACAACAACTTCAATTAACTCAACCTGTGAATATAACACAAGAACTCATTTTTGAATGCAAAGCAGAGATCGAGAACAATAAATAGATCACCAGCATTTCCAATCGCTTATGCTCCTATTCATTCCAGCACGGCCACCGCCCCAATCTCATTAAGCTTGGCGATGATCGACTCCGCCTCCTCCTTCGTCACCCCCTTCTTCAGCACCACCGGCGCCTTCTCCACCATCTCCTTCGCCTCCTTCAGCCCCAGATCCGTGAACGTCCTCACCTCCTTTATCACCTTTATCTTCGCCGCCGCATCGAACCTCTCCAGCTTAATATCGAACGCCGTCTTCTCCGCTGCCGCCGCCGTAGCGGGAGCCCCCTCCGCCGATTGCCCGGCTGCCGCGGCGGGGGAGGCGCCCGCGGCGGGGCCGAACCGATCCAGGCCGAGCTTCAGCCGGAAGAGGATGGAGTAGTCGTACATCTCGAGCGGCGACAGGTCGAGAAGCTCGCCAGCGATCCTCTCCAGCTTCTGCGGCCGACTATCTCCGGTGACGGAGAAACGTCGCCCGAGGAGGAGAGTTCGGGCGGCGGCGGCGGCGGACCGGAGGGGGATTCTTGAGAGGGGCATTTTGGGAAATGTGAGTCTCAGTTTGCTTTCACCGCCATTGTTGGAGGGTTTTGGGGGTTGGTGTTGTTTTTAGGGTTTCTGTTCGGATCTCGGACCGGGCGATGAAGGGGCGTTACTCCGTGTGAATAATCGGATCCCGATATGATGAAATTTGACCCGTTTAAATGGCCCACGAAGCAATGTAAGTTATCAATTAATGAGGGACACTCGTATCGCTCTCGAAAGCGCGAATCGAAGGGAGAGAAAAAAAAAAAAAAAAACCCTAGAAGGGGACGATCAAATCTTCTTCTCTTTAGTTCAATCGCTTTTTTTTTTCTCCCAAATCTTCCTCTCTCTCTCTCTCTCTCTTTATCTCTTTTTTTTTTTTTTCTTTTTCTTCGTCTGTTGTTGTTGTTTGTGGTGTTTTTTTTTTTTTTTCTTTCAGGGAATGAATTGAAAAATAAAAAAAAATTTGACGAAGAGGGAGAGCGTCTGGAGATTTGGATCATTCGGGAACTGTTAATGCTGTTTTTTCTTGTCTGTATGTTGTTTAGTTTTCCTCTAATGGCTGCTTTTCTGTTCTGAAATTAGGGTTTCGTTATCCTGCTTCATCTCTCTTACGGCCTCAAAAACCACTGCTTTTAAGGTGAGGCTTCTCTCTTTTTCGTTCCTTGATTTAATGGTCTGAAGCTTTTTAAAGTTGCGTTCTTTAATTTGGCCGGAATTAGGGTTTCTAAAAGAGAATCAGCAGAGTCCTGTTTTATGAATTTTTTTTTCTTGTAAATAACATTTTCTAAATGGGTTTAATGTTTCATGGAGTTTAAGTATTTTGTGGATTTATGTTTTTTTTTTTTGTTATTTTGCTTGAGTTTACTCATATTGGTTATATATTTGTTGTATTTGTTGTATGAGGTATTCATGTTTGGTTTACAAATCCAGGTTTACATTCTGGTTTCTTTAACTTCATGTCTCTGTATATTTCCACCCGTTTCTATTGATGAATAAAGATATTATGGCTATGAGATCAGACTCTTGAACGTTATTTCATATTTACTGCTTTTTCAGTAATCGATAGGTTTGGAGCAATTGACTTTGAGCTAGGGAGTGAAGTGCAGCGGAACTCTTAATCAATGTTTATCGATTTGTGAAATTTGTGAAATGTTATACTTGCATGAATGACTTGTTCATCAAACAATGTTTTTGATTCATATTTTTCCTGGATGGTATTTTCTACACTTTTATGTAGTGTTTTTTGCTAGATTCAGTTCAGCCTTGTAACTTGTTGTAACTTGATTCTTTGGTGTTTATCTGGTAAGAACTCTGTTTTGGTATCTTATTTTGTTTGGCCTATGGATTTAGTATGTGTTGATGTTGTATTTTTCTGTTATTTTTTATATTATAATTTAGTTACCTATAAATTTTATTTTAGATGCTTTTAAAGGCCTACTTAATTTTTTGCCTTTGAAAAAATAGTTTTATATGTTATCATGTTCTGTTGTGTTTATTTTGTTTGATATTTCTTTGTGTTGTATATTGGCATTCTCTTCCATTTAATAAAATGAGGCTGGATGCTTACCGTTTTCTTCAACAAAAAAAGAAATTACATATGACATCATGATTTAGGCTTGGTTTGTTTTATGTTACAGGTTTGTGTGGACAGCTTTTGTGTCACCACGTAGGAGAACGATGTCATCACCATATCCCACTCTAGGCAATAAACCCATTGATCAATGGAAAGTGACTGCGTTGAAGGATGAGCTTAAACGACGAAAACTCACCACAAAGGGTCTGAAAGAGGATCTGGTGAAACGCTTGAGTGAAGCTATTTGGAATGATGAAAGGGAATTGGAAAAGGAAGAAATTGGGAATGGTTCTGATCCTGATCCTCTCCCCAACTCTCATGATCAGAGCAATGATGTTGCACCAGACCTAACTGATAACCTGAAGGCAGAATATGCCACTGAGGTTGTTGGGAATGAAGTCACTGCAAAAGACAATGGTGCTCCTGTGATTGAAAATCATGAAAGTAATGCTGAGGTAGCTCAAGAGGCCAATAATCAAGACACAAATAGAATGGATGATGTGAACATGGATAGAGTGGGTGAAGATAATGCAGGTCATTCTTCCCCACTGAAAAACTGTGTCATTGAAGGTCAGGATGTCCAGGCCCTGTTAGATTCTAGCGTCCAAGAATTGAGGAATGATGAAATTGACGTCAAGACTGAGGATTCAAATCCTGTAGAAGACGCTGCTACTGAAGTGCCAAATCTGAACACACAGGTATCTGAGGTTAACCCTGTTTTAGGGATACAGGTACAGTGTGAGTCAATTTCTGCTGATTCTGTGTCCATTAATGAAAAGAATGAACTAAAGGATAATTTGAATGCTGATGATTTCCCTTTAGAACTAGAAGTTAATAGGTCAGAGATGGTTCAACCATCACCTAATGATGTTCCTATCACTGGTGATTTGCTTTCCTTGGATGATAAAGGGCTGGGTGAGAACCAGGGCTCTGTTGAAGATATAGAAGGTCCATACGTGACAGTTGTGGACATGATCGACCAAAATGATAGTGGAGATGGAGAGTCTCCTGAAAAATTGAATTTGGACCAGAGTTCCGGTGATGAATCCCCTGAGAGGGATTTACTGGAAAGCAAACCTGATTCCAGACTTAGTGCTGATGAAGTGGGAAATAAGACTGAAGCCAGTGAACCAAATGCTGTGGAAGAAAAAAGAAATGTTGTTGTGATAGAGAGTGGGGTAGTTTCTCCTGAAAAGAAAAATATTCTTGGCGAAAAGGATGAGAGTATGTTATGTAAAGCCGAGAAAAGAAAAGGTCAAGGTATTATTTTCATTTGAATCATTTTTAGATTATTAAGTTGAAATTTTGTTCTTGCATCTTCAATGTTCTCTTCATTGGTTTAATTTGGTGAGAAATGATGCATTTTTTTCTGATTTCTTGTATGAAAGCACCTATTAGTTTGCTATTTCAATTAGCAGTTTGCAAAACACATGGTTTGACCTAGAAGCTTGCTTGTTTATGTTTGCTTCTGTTGACTAGATTGTCTGTCTAGAATAACTTTATGTGAGGGAAGCCAATTTTGTCTTGCTGCAGTGAGTGATTGGTGATATTTAATATTTCATTCACTTAGATTAACCTTATATATCAAATATTTAGAGGTCCTGAGAATATTCAAGAGACCATGTTTCAGGGAATATCCTCTGAAGTGAATGCATTTATATTTTGTTGAGCTTTTGTAGAGACTCATTATCTTGTCAATATCGTTCAGTTACTCGTATTTCTAATAGATGTATGCAACTTCTATTTGTGTTAGCAATTCTCAACAAAGCTTAGCATTTCATGATTTTATGTGTTTTTGCTTGTGATCTTCAAACCATTGCCTTTAAGAGAGATCCTGGTGGGTTGGGGGGGGGGGGGGGGGGACGCATATTCTGTTGTCACACTGACCTATTCTCTTGTTATGTTGGTTGGTCGGGCTGTTTCTGTTTTGTCACGGTGTCCCATTTGATTGGAAAAAGTAATGCCGAGTAACATGCCTTGTTACTCTCTTCTTATGGTGAAGAATCCTTTTCTCTTGCCACATGGTAGTCAAGTCCGTCAGCATATAGAAAAATGATTTCGCATGGTTGAGTTTGACTACTACAATGACATTCTGATTGAAACCGTGAAGAAAAAGAAAGTGGAGTGGGTTGAGGGGAGAGAACAAGAAAGTTATTCAATTCATAGGAATGGTGATATCTGAGGGAATGACTTCACTTTTTTTTTGTGGAACATTTGATGAATATTGTGACTTGTGTCAGGCAACAATTGTGATTTATTTTTCTTGGCATTTGTCTTCTTACTTTTTTCTAGCTAAATGTGGATGCAGATTTTTTGGCAGGGACTATTTGAAACCATGTTTCTTAATAAATGTACCAATGGGAAAGAATATGGAATCTTCGGTTCTTCCATTTTTGTAATGCCTGTCTTTTGATGGGTTCCTATATCTAATTGTTCATTTTTCACTATTTTGTACTCTATAAAGGATTTTTTAGCGTATTTTGGTGTCATGAAATGTCATGATTGCTTATTTGTTCATGATTGTTTATTTGTAATGCTTAAAAATATGAGATACAATCACTGTAGATTTTCCAAAACTTATAGTTGGGTCTCTCTGTGCTCTTTTTTTTCCTCTTGACTTCATTATATCTATTGACCTATTAGCAATGTTTTTATTAACCTAGATTGTCACTGATGTTATTGACAAGATATCAACTCAAAGGGACATTTCATGAGTGGCGCTTTCTTCCTGTCAGCTGATGCTCATCACACCTTTTATATATATATATATATATATATATATGTTTATATACTTGTCTTTAATGTAGTCTTTATGAAAGAATGAAAAAATTGACCCATTTAAACTTTTTATCAGTGGTTGTACTTATTTCATCCAAATCATACATTTGAAAAATAACACCCTTGATATGTTGTACATAGAAGTGAATGGATTGGATACCCAAATTTATTCATTGGGTTATTGCATTTTTTGTGTTTCATGGTTTTCATGTGATTCTTTAATGCATGCGGTAGTATTATGTCATATGGATCTAATTTTGTACATGTGAGCTGTTTAGGTGGTAAGAAGGCTTTAAGCATATTATGGATCACAGCCAAATACAACCATAGCGGATGAACACAAAGTGGGTGGTGCAATTGGGTGAAACATTTGGTGTCATACCTAATAGTTTGTTACTTGTATATTACTATCTTTACATGATATTCTGTAGTATTTCTAGTGTCAGTTGTTAGGGGATCAACGATTGGTATTACTTACTGGTTTGATTTTGCATCTCTGTTATTGTGGTATAATTTATTTACTTGAAGTTCCCCACTTCTGACCATGCAGAAGGGCTTCTATAGATTGGTTAATATAGTAAGGGAGTTTTATCTGGTTTGAGCATTTAGTTCTTGTCAAGATTGATAGTGCGATTATCTGGAGCTTCCAAATATGTTTGCAAGAATTCTCATCTGTTCATGTGATTTCTTATTTCATATTTTGGTGGCCTCAGATGACAGAGAAATGGAAAGATTGGGCAACATTATCTCATGTTTGTTCTTTTCCTACTTGTCAGTCACTCAAACATTTTACATGATATGAGTGAATTTGTGTACTTGGTAGAATATGAAATACTGATGTACAATTAAAGATGTTTTTAAGAGCTCTTCTGAAATATTTCATTAATTTATGGAGTTGAAGCGCTTTTTCCTAAATCCTTTTGAAATTTGAAACATACAAATCAAGCACCCATAGCACTTTCCTGGATATGGTGAATTTTTCATTAAAATTTGGTCAAGCTACACCTGGTACTCTACTACTATGTTCTTTTTGAGGCTCCAGCCTTTTGTTTGTACATTGTATGCTTTGGGCACTCCCCTTTTCTAATGAATCGAGGTGATCTCCTTACCATTTCCATTAAAAAAAAATGTCAAGCTTCATGGAAATATTCTCTTTTGCAGTGTAACATTATTTTTTAAGTGTGTTTGTAAAGCTGACCTATGAGACAGTAATAGCTGAGAGGTCTATAAATGACATATAATATCATACATGTATATAGGCCATGTTTGGGACTCCATTGTTAAGTGAATAATGAAGTTTTATTGCATAATGTTTGTGCACTGAACTTCTGTGCATACTCTTGACTTTTTGAGTGAGAATTTGCGTAATAACGCTTCCTCTGTAGTTTACGAATCTTACTGGTGTGATTTAATATATTTCAGAGTTGAAATATGTTATTATGTTCTTATGTTTAGTTGTATTGATATCTTTATATAGACCAAGAAGTCGTTGGGAACACAGAGATTCATAAAAGACAGCGCCGTTGGAACTCAGAAAGCATTAAAGTTCCTGAACCACAAACTTCTAATATTGCACCATCATTTACACCGCGAGATGCTTTGCAGTCTACTCCCAGACACTTTGGAAGGTCTGATTCGACACTGAGTGCTGATACTCCTAAAGAACGTGTTGGTGAGTTTCCTTGATTTTGTATTCGATCAGGGACTTATCACATTAAATCAAAATTTCTAATAATACTATTTTCTGTTTACTATGTCAGTTCCACCATCACAGAAAACTGCAACAACTTCTCTCAGAATTGATCGTTTTGTGCGCCCTTTCACTCTTAAAGCTGTGCAGGAGCTGCTGGGTAAAACTGGAAATGTTTGTAGTTTCTGGATGGACCAGATCAAAACCCACTGCTATGTGACGGTAATTGTTCCCAATGCAACTTCCTAGATTATTGCTCTCCTTTATTTGATCTCATGTTTCTGCCTTTTAAACACTTTGTGTGCAATGCTTGGATGTGGTCAATATATTTTTGGGAAGTGGTCCCCCCCTACCCCCACCCCCCACAATCCCAAAAAAATGGGCATATTTGAACCCAGTTCTTCAGCATGGAAGTTGGTGGTGCTTAATGGCTAACGAGATCTTAGTTTGTATGTGGACATAATTGTTGGTTCCTATATTGACCTAAAGTCCAAAACTTTGAGGATACATCTTAGACAAGAATCTGATCTTAGTATCTTACATGTATGTATGTATATAATGTAATATTGGTTGTTCCAAAAAAGTAAATTTAATAGTAAATTTAGTAAAATGGAAATGAACCTTAATTTATAAGTAAAAACCAGTGATTTTACAATAAATAAATTATACTCTGCATATATATTCCTGATAGCTGTTCTGAGCTTATGTAGCTGTTCAAGTCCTGGAGAGTGGAGCTTGATGGAGAAGAGGAGAAAAAAACCAATTTTTATTTTACTATAACCAAGGGACAGCATATGCAATGCTTGCAGTTACAAATTTATATTTTCCTTATATTCCCAAAAATTTATCAATTAAGAACATTTTGTAAATATCAATCTATATACAATTATATGTAATTTATGCTTCACAAAATTTCGAACACAACATTGTGTTTCAAGGGCCTTTTGTTCAATTACTTTTGTAAGGTTTGAATTAAACTTGATCGAGGGAGAAAATTGTTATTGTAGGAATGCTGTGAAAAGTCTAGTAGGATCTTTGTGGTAAGTATTTGCTGCAATATGGGTTTTATTGTAGATTATAGGGTATTCTAAATGAACATGAGTAAACAATATTCCATCAAAAACTATATCCTTGAGGTGTGGCAATACAAGTTTTTCTGGAATATAATTTTTATAATTGAGAGAAGTGAAGGGGGAAACTGGTCAGTATAGAAGGATAAAGTTCCTCCTGGTTTGATAGACATGAGAAAATATTATTAGTTGTCCTAACACAGTTGAGAACCCAATATAATGTTTCAGAGATTGTAGGTGACAATCGTGATGAATATAAAGAAGACCAGTTTTTGAGGAGCAGTCTATAATTGAAAATGAACATGATGAAGCTTTAGTAGTGGAGACTGTTTGATCAGTATGGAATAGTGAGAGAATGACCTTTCATATCTACGATAATGAAAAAGTAATGAATTCAAAATATAATATTTATATATAAAACAAATGGTGCAAATGGGGATTTTGTCTGTGGAGAATAATGGTTTGACTGCTAGATTTATGTTGTTTTACTAGAGCACCGGGACCCAAACTAGTAGTGTTTTTTTGCATTATT
This sequence comes from Acorus gramineus, assembly GCA_030737835.1. NCBI lineage: Eukaryota > Viridiplantae > Streptophyta > Magnoliopsida > Acorales > Acoraceae > Acorus > Acorus gramineus. The sequence goes on from CM060848.1 coordinate 11,500,669, forward strand.
ATTTCTAGGATGGGTAAGAACCTATAATGAATTCAATACATAGAGCCTAACAAAAAAACAAAAGGCTCCATTAACATGGGGACTTTTTGCGATAGTGCACAGGGCAGGTGTTATCCCTTCATGGTGTATTGTATGCAGTGACCCCATAAGGATTTCTGTTCTCTTTAAGCCAAGTCTGTCAACGTCCTGTGGGCTTGTTGACCTGTTCCTTCACATGGCATCATGTTGGAACTGCATGTCATGCTCATGGTTTCTGGGGAAGACCCCTTTTAATGCTTCACTCCATTTAGTCTTATGTAGATTCCAATGATAGATGTACCTCATTCGTTGTTGTGTATATTATTGTTGTGTCCACTGTAACCACTTCAATGGGGGTGCGTGTGTTTATACAACACTAATGGTGAGGAGGGTTTTTCATAAAAATTCCCCACGGGACCTCTTGTGAGGACAGAATCACTGGACTCTCTTTTCTACAAACCCTATACAAACAGTCCATTTAAGGTCATATATGATGGATTGATTAGATTTTTTTGTTGTTTTTTACTTTAACTGTGTATATCATATTCAGTTGTTGGTTTTAACCGGGTAGAGGAGGAAGTTTGCATCAGATTGATGGAATAGAAAGATTTGAATTCTAAAAAAACACTAACCTAATATAAACAAAAGGTAATTGTTCTGCTCTAGCTTCTAATGATGACTGAAATCATCTTAGTTACTAAGGTCGAAGGTTGCTTGACTTGTACGATGTTAACATGATCTATTGTTTATAGAACCCACCCAACAAATTTTGTTTTGCTCCCTCATGCAGTATTCATCTGTGGAAGAGGCCACAGAGACCCGAAATGCCCTATACAACCTGCAGTGGCCTCCCAACGGTGGGCGCCTTTTGATAGTGGAATTCGTGGACCCCCAGGAAGTGAAGACACGTCTAGAAGCACCTCTACCGAGTCCTGCACCGGTTGCCTCCAGCCCAACCACACCTTCAGCCCAAGCTGCTCATCAAAATCAGGCCACTGCGACCCGCCAAAACTCATTCAGACAGCAGCTGCAGGATCTACCACCTCCGCCTCCCATTCTGCCTCCTCCGCCTTCCACAAAGAAGAAACAGGAGGACCCCCCAATGACACTCGATGATCTCTTCAGGAAGACGAGGGCCACTCCCCGGATCTACTATCTGCCTTTGTCAGAAGAACAGGTGGCAGCGAAGCTTGCATCACAGAACAAGAAATAGTGAGTTGATCGTGATTTTTGGCATCTCATTTTGTGAAATTATGGTTTGTATTTGATGGGAAGGTTGTTTAATCCCCCGTATTTCTGCAGGTATGATTCATGTAGGTTTTGTGGCAGAGGCTGTCCCAGGCAAATGTTTCTGCTGTGGGGAGCACACGGTGTTTACGTGTTTTGTGTCAAGATATAGGGGTCGGGTGGATAGCCTGTATTTTCTTTGGCATGCTTTAATGTTGACCTGTGTTTAGTGCCCTAATATTGTTGTCATAATGAGTAGTTGCTCTTTAATTGCATGCTACTGCATGACTGACTGCTTTTCCAGAACCCCAGTGCCGTATTGTTAGTTATTCTACAGGTGGATATGGTTAAAATATTTCAAATGACTACCATCATTTGGATTTTCATGAATGTATTTTTTTGATAAAAATTGGAGTTGCATGTGGGATGCCTTAAACTTCAATACTAATACTACAAATAAACAAAAATTTTAACTTAGTCAACAGTCCAGTTCACCAGGACCACCAAAGGTGCATGGCCACAACTGTGTGAATGCGTTATATAAAGAAAATGGGAAGCCATTATTCGAGTGGTTAAGATGCCTTATGAGGGTGAAGGGTCCGGAGTTATTGGCCAGGGAACCGTCATCAATTTCTATCTTAAGGGTGATCGATCACTTAAGTGGATTATTAATCTCACATGTAATTTTTCTTGTTGGTGGTGAAAGGAACTTGGGAGAGAGGAAGAGGGAGGGTTAATTTTTTTGGTTGGTGGTGATAGGAACTTGGGAGAGAGGGAGAGGGAGAGGGAGAGGGAGGAGGGTGGTGGGCGGGGGCAACAGCCAGAGGACAATTGGGAGGGAGCGGGGGGAGAAAGAAAGGGATTGAGAGAGAGCAATGTGGTCCCTCCGCCTTCCTCGCTTCTCTCCCCCAACTCTCACTCTCTCTCTCCTCCCCCTCTCTCTCTTTCTCAGATGTAGACATCATAGTTACACATTACATGGATGGCCTAGATCAGATGAGCCAGAAAAAGAGAAGACATCTTGATCGATTAGGAGCACCATAACTTCAAACGGCTATAACTTTTAGACCGTAGATCAGAATCGTTATTATAATATGTCCACGCGTTCGTATCGACGAGCATTTTCAGAGCGTTCTGAGATCGTCTTGGGGGTCAAATCGACGATTGAAAGTTATTTTTAATATTTTTGACAGTTTTGAGTTTGTTAGGATTTTATGCATTTGTTAGGATTTTACTATAATTAGATTTGAATTTCAAATAATGATTTGAATTTGAATTTGAATATTAGTTAGGATTAGATAAGGATGTAGTTGTTATTTTTAATTTAGATTGGAATAATCAGTTGAGATCCTAATCTGTTAAGGATTCTCTTCTATAAATAGGCATGTAAAACATTTCATTATTCAGATAATTGATTATTAGAGTTTCTTTATTTTATCCACTGTATTTTGTTATCCTAGGAGGATTAACATTTACATAGAGTTTTCAATTATCTGGTATTTAGTCAGAAATCAACAGGTCATTGAAGTCCAACGCCCTTGACATTCTTTTATTGAAGAATCAACAGCGTCGCTGGAGCATGCGAATTCACATCTTTGATCGAATTAACAGAAGAGCGTATTCATCATCTGCATCAGCCTCCCTTCTCCTTTACCCTCCTCTCTCTCTTTCTATCTCTCCATCTTCCTCTGTTTCTCTTTCCTTCCCCACTCCCATTTTCCCAACCCCGCCAACCAAAAAAAATTGATAGGTGGGATTGAGAATTTGTTGGGAGGAATAGATGTTTCCAACATTTGAATAATTCTGAACATTCTTATAAATTTGGAGTGTGCTTTGTCATAAATGCTTTGGAAAAGAGAAAAACGACACAATGTGTTGATGAACACTTTTTTTTCCTATTCATGTATCATACGGTACTTTTTAGATAATTAACACGTCTAAGTATAGACATTGATTTAGATGATCAAATGATATATTAGAAATCTCTTCTCGAGATCTTATATAGAAAATATAATAATTATTTAAATTTTACAGTAGTTTTTAGTTACGTAGGATAATGAATGTGGATAGTTTATGATATAACCATATATAAATTTATAATATACATCAGATCCATATATTTTTTAGATTGGATACACAAACATTTGCATCTCCACCCTGATATTTGAAGATCAAATAATATCTCAAGTTTCTTATACAAATTTGGAGCGGATATAAATATCTTTTTATATAATTGACAGTTTCAAATAAAATGATTTTGTTAAATAAATTAAACGATTTTTTAAAAATACAAACAATACCCCTAATAAATTCACTACTTTTTTTTCCTTTTTCCCTCCCATACCCAAGTTTACTTTCATACCCAAATTTTTTTATATTAAATCAACATTTTTTTTACATGTGTTTTTTATAATTTAATTTTTATTATACGTTTTCAATGCACAATCTACAATACCAACCCACTATAATAAAAGACATAAAAGTTAAATTTCAGCATGAGCTCTATAAATAATTAAATTACAAAACATCTCTCTTTTTTCATTTATTACGAATCAGTCTACAATGATTTGATGTGAAACATCGGTCGAAGCCGAAAGCACGCAAGACTATTTATTTATAATATATTGAAATAAATTCAAATGATAAAAAAAAACAATAAAGAATGGATGTGCATATAAAACATTTAAAATAAAAGATTAAATCAAACAAAGAATAAAAATAAATTACGTTATATACTGCACAAAAAATATCTTCGCATAAGCAACACTAAACCAAATATTATACTAATAAGAGATATGAGATAAAGAACAAAATGAAAGGAAATGTACATTTTTATATTTTCGGATAAAACTTTTGAATACGGGACATAAAAATTTAGATACGGGACATAAAAATTAGGTATGGGAGGGAAGAAAAAAAAATGATGAATTTATTAAGAATATTATTGGTATTTTTAAAAAATATTTAAATTTATTTATTCATATCGTAATTAGATTTATTGAGTTGTCTAAAAAATCAACACTAAATGTGAGTTAACAAATGTCTCAAAGGCACTCGTTAAACAAAACCCTAAATAAAATCCACTGTAATCACAACACATCTTGGCATCAATTCTCTCAGACTTCGCCGCCAACAATACTCAAAACCATCCACAATTTTGTGAAAGCACAGTTTCCAATTGTTGCAGCTGATGGTTGACATTGATATGGAAAAACATTAGAGGCAAACCTGTTCTTTTCAGTAGCTACATTGGAAGTTAAATATAGAAAACAGATTTCTCTTGATTATGGACATCAGTCTGAATCGGAATAGTTGCCGGTCGATGACCTGACATTCCTGCTCTTGTTATCTACACCATCATCTTCAGCATCGCTGTCTTCTGTGTCCTTCCTGTCATTGATTATTCCTGAAATATACCAGCATTTTAGTCCATATAATGGGATACACTTAAAAAAGTGTCAGGGAAGCAAATCAAACCTTTCTTTATCAGTAGATTCTCAAAGGCTTTTGTGGTGAAATCATCTTTGCTGCCCAGATCTTGAAAACCTACCACTCGGTCGAAGGCGATTCCATTCCTATGATGATCATTTTAATCCAAGAATTGTTGAATCAGCTTCTGTATATTTTCGCAACCATGGTATGCAGCAGAGTTATTCACGCCAACGCCATGTCACTTAATGCGGTATATGAAATCTTTAATAGAATACACTATGATATATCACTATATACTCTATTAAGATAAACAATATAAAAATGTATGTGTTCAAGTCATTCGAGTATGTATTTCACTTTTTGTGAAAACATGTATTTCATTATATATGTATATATACTTTAAACAATTAATCAAAACGTGTTCAATCTGCAAAAGTGACTGGAATGACTAGTGTGACATTTTACATAAGCTTTTATTTATTTATTTATTGAAGAATAACATTTTACATAAACTTTACCTGAACAATATTACACAAGGCAATGTTTTGACTGCTAATTTGGTAACGAAGAAAGGTGCATTCTGCAAACAAACCAAGAAGATTAATATGCCAATCAAAGCAAAACAACTATGGGGGGATTTTGTGTGAGAAAACCTCGGAATCCAATTTGATGAACTTCGTATTTACGTGAATTGGTGCCAGGGCCTTTAGATGCTTATCAATTATCCTGAGAGGAGCCATCACTGCAACTTGTTATAACTGGACAATGTTTCAACTCATATATAATGAATTAGTGGAACAATTTTACTTGCAGCGATAAAACTCTCGATGGTAGAAGTGGCAAATCACTCTCTCACTTCCTGTAACTTCACCCAAGAAGTCTCCCTCTGATATTTCACGGTATTCTCCGTGGCCCTGTCTTTTTAAGGCCTGCCTTTTCTCTGCTTCTCTCTGTTGAAATTTTATGAGCTTATACAAAGTCAGGCACTTAATTACTGGACATAAATCCATGGACCCTTAGGAGATGTAAAATTCATCAATCCTTACCTTGAGAGAAGCAATTCTGTCAGCGTGCAACTTTTCCAGTTCTGGGTCCTGAAAAAATAAAATAAAATTAGGTCCACACTGATAGATTAATAAAGATATGAATGGATGGACAAACAGATGGGCCATGATGAGGCCAATTTTCCTTACATCCATCAATTCGTCAAGATCAACCTCCTCATTGGTGGATGTCTGAACCTTCTGTTGAGATAGCAACTCCTGAAAGACTAACTAAAGATCATGTGGTTATCTGATATATTTATGTAAGGAAACATAAATGCAGAATGAAAAGAACTTAGCACTTATAATCTTTTTTTTTTTTTTGGAAGAATGGTGCTCCCAAGGGTTTGATCTCTTGACCTCCTTCACAGAGGGAGGAGGTGCTTGCCGACTTAACCAAAGCTTGGATTACTATATAATCATTATTATTGCTCAGTATCTTAGTGTTACGCCCCATCCTTACAAGTTCAGTTTTCATTTGAATCCATATTGTTGGTGTTTCCCCTCATACAAACTGCAAACTTTTAAGCCTTTGAAATTGACTGATTGTAGTTTTGGTTCAAATGATCAGATTAAGAAATGAAGGACAAAATTTTACTGGTCCAAAGCTTTTTTCTGTCATAAATGTCATTTATATTAGAAAGTGGGCTATCATCAATCAAAACGCAGAGAGCACTGAGGTTAGTTTAAAGGAAAAAAAAACTCTTAACTATAGATTTATGAGTAGTCATGCTCATACAAAAAATCACTGTCTCCAAAGAGAGGCCACGAGAGGGGCAGCTCAAGCTGTCAACCAATGGCTGATAATTTCTGATTACAGTCACCCGTGCCTGGCACAAAAATTAGCTAATCCCTTCCCAAGGTTAAGGACCCTCAACCAACTGAGCTCTGATACATAGTTAAAGATTCATCTGCAACCAATAAGTATTGGTTTTGAATCCAGTTCACATATGACATTTTTTAGAAAAGAAGAAAATATCAATCTACTAGTGTTGCATATGCCTGTGGTGGTCAAGTTTTCCAATATATTTTGTTGTCTTTACTTTGTCAAATATATTAATAGACATATTTCAACAAACCTACATGCCCATCCAGTTATATAAAACATCAAAATTTGAAAATCACAATGACAATCTACCCCCGTGTCTGAGACAAGTTATACGGCCCAGCTTGACTCACTCAGAAATTAGAGAACAGGGCAAGGCCTATAAATTGATTCAGAATATGCATAGTTGAGATGCAGATTTACTCCCCGACTCTAAAGAGACAAATGCAGCTATCTCTGAGTCATCCAGAGACGACAGGTTGTTCTGCACTGTTCTCTAATACTGGTTGAAAATCCAAGATTCGTAATCAATGATGTCCACATATCCTAATGTATCAAACAAATGAATGAAATCTGATTGACAGTTTCCCCAGAAAATAGAACAATATAATTGTCAAATAAAAGGAATGTAAATTATCACTAACCATTCTACCATTAATGAGTATCAATACATACTGCTGTTTATTATTGAACCATGAATAATATAAAAATCACTCTATGGATGCCCGACTACATGCCGTTCCCATACCCAATATCGACACTTCATATCATCAGTATTAAATCATAACCCATCATACCCCATGCTTACATTGCTTCATTCATTTTCCATGATTCCAACCATAAATGGGCGTTGAGACAATCATTCCTGCAGTCATTAGGTCATTCTTATAGTCCTCACTCAGTATAAGAAACACTTATTTAGAGAAAATGTTAAAAGATATACATTCAATTCATTTGAGAATGCATTTCACTTTTTTTGTAAAAGTATGTACTTCATTAGACAAGTATATACTTCAAAAAAATTTCAAAACTTGTTTAGACCGTAGAATTGACAGCATGAATGACGGAGTGTAAAATTTTCCAACCACAGATACAAATCTAATAACATACATCTTCTTCCTTTTCCCTGTATCCCAGAACAACTATATCTATTTCCCGCAACCCAAGGTATTGATCACTGCATCTTTAAGATGTATGCCTGAGAGGCCTCTTGGCATTCTTCCCAGATTTGCCATTCATGAAACTAATATCTCAAGAAAAAAAAAAAAAAAAAATTTTAAAAAAAAATGTATCACTGCCTCGTAGGATCCAAAATCAACAATATGATCTATTGCAACCAAAATCCATGAGAACCCATTTCAGCTATAAGTTAGGGGATTGCAAAGGAAACCCCTTTTTTATTTTGAAGTGACAATCTTTTTTTCTCTTCTTCTTTTCCGATCCATTCAACCAATGAGTGAATCAAATCTAATAGCAGGAATAAAACACAAACAACTAGAGAAGCAATGAAAATGTCTTCTTTGTACAGATTAAAAGATAAACAAACATAGAAGGGGGGGGGGGGGGGGACCTTCTGATAATCACGAGCAGCTGCCGCCATTACATTCCCAAAAGCCAACCCTGATAGGGTTGATTTCACTGAATCTGGATCCATCTCTCTCTCTCTCTCTCTCAACACACAATCAATCGATCGGAGAAGGAAGAACAGTGGGATCTGGGGACTGGGGAGTCGATGAAATATGGAAATTTAGGCTTACCAAACTGCCCCCGGTAATGGCAGTCGTTCATACGTATTTTTTCATATAAATCGTAGTGGCGTAGTTTATAGAAATGTTTACGGTCAGTCGCATATAAGAAAAGACACATAATAGTGTGGATTGTGGAATAGCAACTTAAAAATCTGTCTATTTGCAAAGAACACGTGAGTATAATTATGACAGTATAAGTGTATGTGAGAATAAGTTTGCATTGATGTTTGATTGGATTAAGGTTTTTGGGTCCTGATCGATATGATCTAGGTCGAACCACTTTAAACATATAATACATCGTCGAAATGGAAATAAGATTTCTTCTTCCCATTCGGCATGATCCATTCCAAACCATCTTAAACACAGAAGATATCGTTTATGTCGAACTCGTGAGTTGAGTTAGATATGAGATACAACGTAACAAATCAATTTTTTTTATTTAAATAAACAACGTGAGTATAATAACTCGTGGGGTGACAATAACCGCCCCCTTAACAATAACCACATTTGAAACGGGAATAAGCCCTCGGATAACCTCGGATAAAGGGGAATAAGGGATAAAGGGTGTTTGGAAATATAGAATACTAGGAATAAAATATGTCAGAATAAACTGGTATAAAGTGATATATGAATTCCAACCAACTCCTAGAATTAAAGTTATCATAGGTTATTCCACCCAAAGAATATGTGAGCCCACTATCAAATCAACTGTTATCACCTCTTATAAATCACCTGTCAAATCAATTATCATTATTTTTTCATCTTTTATAAATCTGTATCCATATTTTATTTACATTTTATCCAAACAACAAAACATTTATTCTTACGTTTACTAACGAGAATAATTCAAAACACAATCAAACACAAAATTACTTTATCCTTATTTATGCTGGAATAAATGTATACCCAAGAATAAGTTCTTTTTCCGTTCTAAATGAGGGGGTCCTTCAAATTGTATTATTCAACACACTGTTGTGCAGAAGGGACAAATATCAAATCATTTTTTTGATCTTTTATGAATATTTATTTATTAACATTTTATTTATCTTTTTTCACAACTTATTAATGAACAACTTTTTTTTTCCCTCACCTCGAGCCAGTTTGGGTTCGGGCTTGACCCTCATGCGAGTGGATTTCTTCAAAATTCAATCGTTCGCGCAGTGATCTCTCAACGGATGCGATTATACTAATTTCAATTAATTCATCTGTTACAGTTTTAAGGTGCGCAATTGTCTAGTTGGTTTTCTGGAATGTTTTCGAATGTTGTTAGAATGTTTATATAAATGGGTCAAATTGTTCTAATTCATCATCATAGAAAAACATAAGTCCACAGAGCCACCCACATATAGTTTTCACATCCTGTATAAGCCTTTCAGAGGATCGAGTCCACCTTCTTCCTACCTCTCGTTTCCCTCTCTGATCTGGGCATTTAAAAGGATTGCGTGTCACGCCCCGGGGCGGCCAACCCCGGAACGCGGCAAATGTATATATATCATATCAGAAACCTACACAGGAGGTCAAATGCATATACTCTAAACCACAAATAAAATGACAACACATATCAAATAGGGCTGACATAATATATATACAATATAGCGGAAGCAAAAGACTGAATCTGTGAATAAACATTCTACAGACTCGATACACAATCATACGTCCTGTGAGAGCCAATATACACGAATACAACTGAACATATACAAACACGTGCTAAGCACGGTAATCAAATACATACAGTCAAGAAGGGATGCTGATAACCTCTGGCACTCGCGGAACGTGGCGCTGCTCCGCTACTGAAGAAATCCCTCGGAAAGCTCCAACTGCTGCTCCGGCTCTAGCTCAGGCTCAGTGACCACTGGGGAAAAACATGTGCGAGGGGTGAGCCACACGCTCAGTGAACAGCACAACCCACGCAACACAGACAATATTTACCACAATATTCCATTATTTTAATTCAGCCATCAATACATAACAAGATAAACCAGTGGTTCGTACTTCGCCGAACCACCACACCCTCACCCTCACCCATCCATGGGTGACATAGGATTTTGGGACTGATAATCATCTATTCACAAATCCAGTAGGTCGCTCATCGCCAACCCACTACACCCTCACCCTCACCCTACCACGGGTGACATAGGATTTTGGGACTGACTAGGCTGTTGGTCACCCTTGGTCCACCGATAGTCTCTCCCTCCACTCCGTAGGCCGCCTGGTCTACTCCCATATTCAGCACAGTCCGTCACCAAATCAGGAGGTGCCTACTAATGGGAGCCCTCTGTCAGGAAGGCCCTGTCTAACGCTGGGGGTAGCCTCCACCGGATCCAACGCAGGGAACAGAACAGCCTATCCATACGCATATGATCCACTCGGATCCGCCGACTACACGCCTCAACAATTCTAATGTCATGAACTCTTCAGAGTTCCTCCAGCGCGCATAACCAAGATGCGGGGAAACAAGTACAATCAAAAGCAGTGTTGGAATATCACTGGGGGAAAGAAACTCGGGAGGGCGGCGTGAGTTCCCGATACAGGGTACCCCGACAACCAAACAAGGAACACGGAGTACCCTAACACGGGTCTCACCGCTGTCCTCGCAAGGTCCCTCCCCTATAATATTCACTACTCATGCTAATAATCATACCAAACATACAACTCTACCGTTCTGAATTCCTCAGAACCCACCAGGGCGCATAACTACGATGCGGGGAACATGCATAAGGTTATAACAGGGTGGAATATCATTGGGGGAAAGAAACTCGGGAGGGCAGCGTGAGTTCCCATTATAGGACACCCCGACAACCAAACAAGGAACACGGTGTACCCTAACCCGGGTCTCACCGCTGTCCTCGCAAGGCCCCTCCCCTATAATATTCACTATAACATGCAATTTAACAAGTACTAGCATTTAATTTAATAAATAAACTAGTAGGACGCATACATAGGTCGGGTTTCCTAGCATGTAAACAGGGGACATGCTGCATGGCTCATACGCATATCCTAAGGGTGCAAGTCCCTAACATGCAAAGACTAGGGAAGCATGCATTCTACACATAATTCACACAAGCATGGATCACATATTATTACAGGTAATATTTATCCATGTCGCCCCAGGAGAGGTCGGTATACGCCCCAAGTGCGTACAACGCCTCTCTACTGGGTTGGATTGTCCCACTCACCAGAATCGGGGTCGTCGCGCGACCGTCCGTCTAGATCTGCAAGACAGGTATTATTTGGTAAGTATTAATCCACAATTTATCATTAAATGCATAAATAAACACCCCAAACCCACAACAAGCATCCAACACCTCCCCAACAACTACCCGCGGCCTCGGCAACCACCCGCACGGTCCCCGGCAACCACCCGCACGGTCGGCCACCGCCCGGACGCGCCGCCGCGGGCCCCGCACGCCTCGCGCCGGTCCGCGAGCACCCCGCGCGCCCCGCACGCAGTGCCCCGCCTCGCGCGCACCCCGCGCGCACCTCCGCCACCTTGCCGCACCTCGCGCGCACCTCGCACGCACCTCGCACACCTTGCCGCACCTCGCACGCACCTCGCGCACTGCCCCGCGCCCCGTGCCTCCTCCGCGCGCGCCCCGGCACCTCGGCCAGCACCTCGCGCGCGCACCTCTGCTGCCTCAGCCACCTCCTCGCGCGCGCACGCCGAGCACCCGCGCGACCAGCTCCACGCGCACCAGTCCGCCCAGACCAGCCTCTGCTCGCCCAGCACCGGCCCCTGCTCGCCCAGGCCGACCAGCACCCTGCACCAGGCCCGCGCGCCCTCGCGCGCACGCCGCGCGTACGCGCGCCCGCGCACGCACGCGCGCCTGCCCGCGCGCACCCGACCTGGCGCCGCCTGGGCTGCTGCTTGGCCCGGACGACCTGCCCCTGCCCGAGCGCCCGCTGCCCGCTGCCTGAGGCCCCCAGCACGCCTGCACGACCAGCACAGCACGCCGCCCGCGCGCGCCAGCTTGCACGCCGCGCGCACGCGCGCCCGCGCACGCACGCGCGCATGACCGCGCGCGCCCAGCCTGCGCGCCGCTGCTGCTCTGCCTGCTGCCCGAGAACCTCTCCCTGCAGCCCGAGACCACCCCCCTGCAGCCCGAGCACCTCCAACCACCCCTCCCACGGCCGCCGACCACTTCCGACCACCTCCGACCACCCTCCGACGACCCCCACCGCCACCCACCACCTCCCAACACAAAACCCTCCCCTAGCATCATCTAGCAAGAAATGAGAGGGAAAGAGGCTTACCGAGGGGAGGGAGCGAAGTCCGGACGCTCTCCGCGCGCCGAAACCTTTCCCAAAGGCCTTCTCAACGCCCCGATCTATCACGGCCCTCGATTTGGCTCGAAACAGAGGAGAGAGAGGGGAGGTCGGGGAGGCTAGAGTCGTCGGGAATCGGATTTGAAGACACCGGTGCGTAGATCGGGACCCGATCTACACTTCCCGTGCTTTGGGTTTTCGATTTTGAGGGGCTTAGGGGGCTCAAACGGAAGAAAAACGGAGGAGAGGAGAGAGAGAGTCAGGTCGGGGATGATGAATAGTGATTTCAAATTTTTGATTCCTTTATGTAAGTGCGACTTAAAAACCCGGATACGCCCCGGAACTGCGAAATTTTTGCAAACGATGCCAGAATTCGATGAAATTTTCGTGAGAGGCCTAAAACGGCACCAGGACACCAAATATGCAGTTAGATTTCCAATCGGAGTCCTCTAGCTCAGACGATAGCTAACAGTCTGAAATTATGCGGTTCCGACCAAAAACCCTAAAAATTTTAAAACTGCCAGGACGCTCTAACGGTTACCAGCAGGTTAAAAGTGACACATATATAACATTATTCCCCCCTTAGGAAATTTTGTCCCCAAAATTCACCAAAAACATCTAGGAGGGGAAAGATGCGGATACGCGTCGAACCTGGCCTCCATGAGCTCCCAAGTGTCCTTAACACCGGAACGGTGCTGCCATCGCACCTCGACCAACTGGACGGTCTTGGTGCAGAGCCTCCTCACGCGGCGGTCCATGATCTCAATCGACTGCTCCACGAATGACTGTCCGGCTCAGAGACGAGCGGCTCGAACGGGATGACGTGAGCAGGATCGTGGACACCTTTACCCAACTGCGAACCCACCACTCCAAGACGGAGAGGTAAGAATTGGCGCTGAGGTGAGCCTCCGAGTAAACTCCAGGAAGCTCTCCTCGCAAGACGGGGACCACTCGAACCGGACATCCTTCCGAGTAAGGCGGTTAAGAGGAACAGCTATCTTCGAGAGTCCCTCGTCAAGCTTCCTACAATAACCCGCTAAACTCGGGAAACTCCGAATCCTTGCAGGGTTCGACGGTCTACGCCAATTCGACATAGCAAGCGTCTTACCCGGGTCCACAGATATACCTTCACCCGAAACCACTCAGCCCAAAAGGCCTTAACCTCTAACCAAACTCGCACTTGATCTCTCATCTATCTGATGCTTCCATGGTATCCCTTGCCTGGGAAAAGAAACCTCGGGAGGGCACCATGGAATCCCGATATAGGATACCCCGACAACCAAACAAGGAACACGAAGTATCCTAGCCCGGTTTCCAACGCTGACCTCACAAGGCCCCTTAATCCAGAAAGGAACACTGGAGGAAGGCATCATTTAAAAGAACACACTAACTCCTCCGGATCATCTACATCTAGATGATCACCCAACGATGTCATTCAACATCCTTTGCAAGACCGGACCCAACATCATTGGGAACGGTCCAACAGAAATTGGGTTACGAGCGACCCGCCTTCGCCTCATCCACACCCTCACTCCCGAAAGGAGACATTTTGGGACTTTGGGAGAGACTTAGACTGCTCTCTACCCCTGGTCCACCGGTAGCCTCTCCCCGCTCCGTAGCTCGCCTGGTCCTCTGACCGGGAGCCTGTCTAACGCCGGGGCTGTACTACGCGGATCCAACTAAGGGGAGAGCGATTCCACGCTCGCGACACCATTCAATAATCTCTTACCGGGTAGCCCCTACCTAGCATACTCCCAAATTCAGTACCCCTCCGACTGCATCGGCGGTACCTACTGATGGGAACTCACTGCCAGGACGGCTATAACCCGGCTTCCTTAACCCAAACAACCGCTCTTGACACTCACTCATCCAGATACCCCACACACTTGCATAATAACCACCAATTACACACACACTATCCTTATACTAGAAAGCTGGGAACACAAGATGATACCTCGAACCATGACACCCGAAGGCTGCGCCTCCTCGGCCGTAAGCGCTGCAACTCTGCCTTGAACCAACCGCGGCTGAGGAACAGGAGCACGCCTCGCCGGCTGCACTGGCTGCTGCTGGCGCTGAGGCTGCTGCTGCTGCTGCTGGCGCGGAAGCTGCTGCTGCAAGAACGGCGGCTGCTGAGGTGGCACTCGGGGTCGGTCAGCATCTGGGCAATTGTATCTGATATGCCCGATGCGCTGACAATGAAAACAGCGCCGCTTCTCCGGCTGCCAGGACTGGATGGGCACTGCTGCAATGGGCGCCGGATCCCATACTGGCACCGCATCTGCTGGAGGAGAGGCAGCCGCTGACTGCTCGAAGCGGGGCCTCTTCCTCTTGCGCTGCCCCTGGTCCCGACTCCCGGAAGGACCCTGATCTGAAGAAGGGGTCGGAGCCCGCACTTGAATCCCGAGGTCTCTCTCGACGGTCTTCGCCCGAGACCAAGTCGGAGTACCTCGTGAAAGCCTGGGGGTGACGTGCACCGGATAGCGCTGCTGAGACCAGCTCAAACGACGGCACCTCGTCCTCATCCATCACCAACGCTGGAGCGAACCTAGAAAGGCTCGTGAAGCGCGTAGAGTAGTCAGCGACGGACATAGTGCCCTGAGTCAGCTGCTCAAACTCCCGCTCCACTAGCTGCCGCGCCGAGAACGGAAGTACTCATCCAAGAAGTACCTCCGGAATCCCGCCCATGAAAGCTGCTCCACTCCCTCTGGAATGTCCACCACTCGGGTAGCCCACCAGTCGGCGGCGTCACCCTTCAGCATAAAGGTGGCCAGGGAGACTCGCTGGCGATCGGTGCAAAGCATGGCCGCGAAGATCACATCCACCTCCCTCAACCAACGCTCTGGCGCAAGAGGATCTGCCGACTGCCCATGAAACTCGGGAGGATGGAGCTTCAGAAAGGCGTTGAGGCCGCTCTGCTGCACCCGCGCTGCCGCCTCTAGCTCCTCCTCCCTCTGCAGGGGATCCTCAACTCCACTGCCGGAACTGCCACAGGAACTGGGGGTACATCGGGTACCACAGGCGGATCTACCACCAAGGGGACCGGCGGAACTGCCTCGCGGGTCGCCCTCAGCTCCTGAATCTCCCTAGCCTGCTCTGCAATCATCCGCGTCTGTGTCTCCACCAAATCAGCCAACCGAGCGAAAGCACGCTCCCAAGCAGGAGGCTCCTGCGTCAAGGGCTCTCCGGTAGCATCCTCGTCTCTGGTAGGTCCGGAAACCTCCAAAGACCGAGAGGGACCTCGTCCGCGCCGTCCTCTGCGAGGAGGCATATCAGCACCCTAAGAAAACCAGACACTAGGATCAGAATACTCACATCGAAATCCTAGGACTCATCTCTACGAAAGGAAGACTATTGGCTCTGACAGGACCAGGCTCTGATACCAACTTTTGTCACGCCCCAGGGCGGCCAACCCCGGGTCGCGGCAAATGTATATATCATATCAGAAACCTACACAGGAGGTCAAATGCATATACTCTAAACCACAAATAAATGACAACACATATCAAAAGGGCTGACAATATATATACAATATGCGGAAGCAAAAGACTGAATCTGTGAATAAACATTCTACAGACTCGATACTCAATCATACGTCCTGTGAGAGCCAATATACACAAATACAACTGAATATATACAACACGTGCCAAGCACGGAAATCAAATACATACAGCCAAGGAAAGGGATGCTGATAGCCTCTGGTACTCGCGGACGTAGCGCTGCTCCGCTACTGAAGAAATCCCTCGGAAAGCTCCAACTGCTGCTCCGGCTCCAGCTCAGGCTCAGTGACCACTGGGGAAAAACATGTGCGAGGGGTGAGCCACACGCTCAGTGAACAGCACAACCCACGCAACACAGACAATATTTACCACAATATTCCATTATTTTAATCCAGCCATCAATACATAACAACATAAACCAGTGGTTCGTACTTCGCCGAACCACCACACCCTCACCCTCACCCATCCATGGGTGACATAGGATTTTGGGACTGATAATCATCTATTCACAAATCCAGTAGGTCGCTCATCGCCAACCCACTACACCCTCACCCTCACCCTACCACGGGTGACATAGGATTTTGGGACTGACTAGGCTGTTGGTCACCCTTGGTCCACCGATAGTCTCTCCCTCCACTCCGTAGGCCGCCTGGTCTACTCCCATATTCAGCACAGTCCGTCACCAAATCAGGAGGTGCCTACTAATGGGAGCCCTCTGTCAGGAAGGCCCTGTCTAACGCTGGGGGTAGCCTCCACCGGATCCAACGCAGGGAACAGAACAGCCTATCCATACGCATATGATCCACTCGGATCCGCCGACTACACGCCTCAACAATTCTAATGTCATGAACTCTTCAGAGTTCCTCCAGCGCGCATAACCAAGATGCGGGGAAACAAGTACAATCAAAAGCAGTGTTGGAATATCACTGGGGGAAAGAAACTCGGGAGGGCGGCGTGAGTTCCCGATACAGGGTACCCCGACAACCAAACAAGGAACACGGAGTACCCTAACACGGGTCTCACCGCTGTCCTCGCAAGGTCCCTCCCCTATAATATTCACTACTCATGCTAATAATCATACCAAACATACAACTCTACCGTTCTGAATTCCTCAGAACCCACCAGGGCGCATAACTACGATGCGGGGAACATGCATAAGGTTATAACAGGGTGGAATATCATTGGGGGAAAGAAACTCGGGAGGGCAGCGTGAGTTCCCATTATAGGACACCCCGACAACCAAACAAGGAACACGGTGTACCCTAACCCGGGTCTCACCGCTGTCCTCGCAAGGCCCCTCCCCTATAATATTCACTATAACATGCAATTTAACAAGTACTAGCATTTAATTTAATAAATAAACTAGTAGGACGCATACATAGGCCGGGTTTCCTAGCATGTAAACAGGGGACATGCTGCATGGCTCATACGCATATCCTAAGGGTGCAAGTCCCTAACATGCAAAGACTAGGGAAGCATGCATTCTACACATAATTCATACAAGCGTGGATTACATATTATTACAGGTAATATTTATCCATGTCGCCCCAGGAGAGGTCGGTATACGCCCCAAGTGCGTACAACGCCTCTCTACTGGGTTGGATTGTCCCACTCACCAGAATCGGGGTCGTCGCGCGACCGTCCGTCTAGATCTGCAAGACAGGTATTATTTGGTAAGTATTAATCCACAATTTATCATTAAATACATAAATAAACACCCCAAACCCACAACAAGCATCCAACACCTCCCCAACAACTACCCGCGGCCTCGGCAACCACCCGCACGGCCCCCGGCAACCACCCGCACGGCCGGCCACCGCCCGGGTGCACCGCCGCGAATCCCCGCACAACTTGCGCCGGTCCGCGAGCACCCCGCGCGCCCCCGCACGCAGTGCCCCGCCTCGCGCGCACCCCGCGCGCACCTCCGCCACCTTGCCGCACCTCGCGCGCACCTCGCACGCACCTCGCACACCTTGCCGCACCTCGCACGCACCTCGCGCACTGCCCCGCGCCCCGTGCCTCCTCCGCGCGCGCCCCGGCACCTCGGCCAGCACCTCGCGCGCGCACCTCCGCTGCCTCAGCCACCTCCTCGCGCGCGCACGCCGAGCACCCGCGCGACCAGCTCCACGCGCACCAGTCCGCCCAGCACCAGCCTCTGCTCGCCCAGCACCGGCCCCTGCTCGCCCAGGCCGACCAGCACCCTGCACCAGGCCCGCGCGCCCTCGCGCGCACGCCGCGCGTACGCGCGCCCGCGCACGCACGCGCGCCTGCCCGCGCGCACCCGACCTGGCGCCGCCTGGGCTGCTGCTTGGCCCGGACGACCTGCCCCTGCCCGAGCGCCCGCTGCCCGCTGCCTGAGGCCCCCAGCACGCCTGCACGACCAGCACAGCACGCCGCCCGCGCGCGCCAGCTTGCACGCCGCGCGCACGCGCGCCCGCGCACGCACGCGCGCATGACCGCGCGCGCCCAGCCTGCGCGCCGCTGCTGCTCTGCCTGCTGCCCGAGAACCTCTCCCTGCAGCCCGAGACCACCCCCTGCAGCCCGAGCACCTCCAACCACCCCTCCCACAGCCGCCGACCACCTCCAGCCACCTCCGACCACCCTCCGACGACCCCCACCGCCACCAACCACCTCCCAACCACAAAACCCTCCCCTAGCAATCATCTAGACAAGAAATGAGAGGGAAAAGAGGCTTACCGAGGGGAGGGAGCGAAGTCCGGACGCTCTCCGCGCGCCGAAACCTTTCCCAAAGGCCTTCTCAAGCCCCGATCTATCACGGCCCTCGATTTGGCTCGAAACAGAGAAGAGAGAGGGGAGGTCGGAGTGGCTAGAGTCGTCGGAATTCGGATTTGAAGACACCGGAGCGTAGATCGGGACCCGATCTACACTTCCCGTGCTTTGGGTTTTCGATTTTGAAGGGTCTAAGGGGCTCAAACGGAAGAAAAACGGAGAAGAGGAGAGAGAGAGCTAGTCGGGAGAGACGATGAATAGTGATTTCAAATTTTTAGATTCCATTTATGTAATGTGCGACTTAAAATACCCGGATACGCCCCGGAACTGCGAAATTTTTGGAAACGATGCCGGAATTCGATGAAATTTTCATGAGAGGTCTAAAATGGCACCAGGACACCAAATATGCAGTTAGATTTTCAATCGGAGTCCTCTAGCTCAGACGATAGCTACAGTCTGAAATTATGCGGTTCCGACCAAAAACCCTAAAAATTTTTAAAACTGCCAGGGCGCTCTAACGGTTACCAACAGGTTAAAAGTGACACATATATAACATTGCGGCTGTTCACTGTGGTCTCTTCGTAATTCGCAACCCAAGGAGGTAAAATCCTGGTGGTCGTATCTCTCAATGGTAGGACCCATTCAACTCTGTATGTGAAGGGGCCTTATTTATCAAGGACATAGCATCTCCACTCGCTTCAACCAAATTGATACGCTATTTTAATTCTCTACTATTTATTTGTAGAATATTTCATCTGTGCTATGCTTTTAAATTGATTTAATTATGTGGCTTCAGTAGGTTTTTGCATAGCCCTTGTCTTAAAATTTTTAACAATCTTAGTGAATAAGTTGCATAAAACCTAATCTTTAATTTGTTTTCAAACCACCTTTTGTTGTTTTAAAAAATGAGTCTTGTAGAGGATTTATTTGTTAAATTGGCTTTTTTTGATGGAACTAATTTTAAAAGATGACAGCAACAATGTAGGTATTGACTCAATCCCAATACCTACATTGCTAAATTGACTTCCACCAAATCTAGAGGAGATCCGAAAGGAAAAATTGTAGAATAAGAAGGTGCCTAAGAAGATAAAGACTTCTTGTGTCATGGTAGAATCTTGAGTGCCATAACCCCAGAGTTGTATGATATCTTTTGTACAACAAAAAACACTTTTGAACTATGGTCGGTAAATTTCTAAAATTCAAGATGGTTGATAATTTGTCTATTATGAAACAAATTATAGATAAGAAAATCATTATTCATGAAATTAAGAAATATGGGATGATATTTGATAACACCTTTCTTGCATTCTCCATAATTGAAAAATTGCCTCCCTCTTGATTTGATTTTGGTGTCAAATTCAAACATCATAGATGTGTTCCCATCTTGAATGATATTCTGACCACCATTAGAATAGAGGACGAGTATTGGTTCCAAGACAAGGTGTCAAAACTTTCTAAAGAGTTTTCAGCTAAATCCCACATAGCCGAAGGAATTAAACCTAAGCCCAAACCATTTAAAAAGAATGGAGCTAAGGGTCATGCAAATCCACAATTTAAAAAGAAAATCAATGATGAGGCTGGTTGCTATGTGTGTGGGAAGAAATGGCATATTGCAAGAAATTGCTGCAAATGAAAGACCATTCCTCAAACTCTGAAGTATAAGAGCAACCATCAAGACTAAAAGGAGTTAGAGAATAAGGTCCAAGCAAATGTGGTGATTCATGATCTTGCACCCTCTTCCTCCCAAATTATGCCATTGATGGATATGTGAGAACGGGGAACAATTCTATTGCACGTATCATTGGAAAAGGACGTATTGATATGTTATTCACGTCTTGGAATGTCCTAACATTGTAAAACATGCAACATGTTCCTGATTTGAGAAAGAACTTAGTTAGTGGGTCGCTGTTGATATAGCAAGGCTATAAACTAGTTGTTGAAGCAAATAAACTTGTAATAACTAGGTTTGATACCTTTGTTGGGAAAGGCAATGTGTGTGATGGTTTGTTTAAGTTTAATATTATGCTTGATTGCTCTTCTTCCTCATCTTCTATTATTTTGAATGTTGAATCTCATAATATGTGGCATGCTCGTTTAGGACATTTAAATTTATGAACTATAAAAAGAATGATGTATCTTGATCTGATTCCTACCAATCTTAATGAAACGTCGAAATGCCATATTTGTGTGCAAGCCAAACAACATAGAAAACCTTTTAAGCCTATTGATAGAACTTCTGAATTGTTAGGCTTAATACATAGTGACATATGTGAAATGAATGGTGTTCTAACTTGAGGTGGAAAAAGATACTTCATAACTTTTATCGATGATTTTTTAATATTTTGTAATGTGTATCTTTTGCGATTGAAAGATGAGGCTCTTGAGTATTTTATAAAGCAGAAGTGAAAAATCAATTAGATAGAAAAATCAAAGTGATTAGATCAGATCGAGGAGGTGAATATACTTCTAATGATTTTTCAAAACTGTGTGAAGATAATGGCATCATTCATCGGACCACCGCTCGCTATTCATCCCATTCCAATGGTGTAGCAGAACAAAAAAATTGAACCTTGTTTTACATGATTAACTCCATCTTATCAAATTTTGGTTTATCTAAAAATCTTTGGGGAGAAGCTATTTATTTAGCTTGTTCTATTCTAAAAAGGATTCCCTTAAAGTTAGTGATAAAACCCTTATGAGTTGTGAAAGGGAAGGAAACCCAACCTGAATTGCATCGAAGTGTGGGAATGTCTGACTAAAGTGAGTATTCCTCCTCCCAAAAGGAAGTAGTTAGGATCCAAAACAATTAATTGTGCATTTGTGGGTTATGCATATTATAAGGTTGCATATAGGTTTTTAGTCAGACAATCTGAAACTCTTTACATTAGTCCCAACACAGTAATTGAGTCTAGAGATGTAGTCATTTTTTAAGATACATTCCCTATGAAAACCATTATTTACAAAGCTGTTGGATATAAATCAATTTTTTTATGTAGGGGCTTCTTCTTCTTCCTTTGTTCCACCTCTTGAAAATGAACCTGAATTAAGAAGAAGTAAGAGACCTACAATAGACAAAACATTTGGAGATGACTTCCTCACATTTCTTGTTTAAAATGATCCTTTAATATTCGATGAAGCCATGTCATTTCCATATGCACCTTTTTTGGATAGAAGCCATTAATTCTTCATAGCAATACTTGGGTTTTTACTTCTTTCTCTCCAGGCAATAGAACAATTGGGTGTAAATAGATCTTTAAGAAGAAATTTCATCCAGATGGGTTTATAGAAAAATACAAGGCTAGGTTAGTGGCAAAGGATTTTAAACAAAAACAAGGTGTGGATTATTTTGATACATATTTCCATGTCACTAGAATTACCTCTATCTGAATACTGGTCGCTTTAATAGCAATTCATGGTCTTGAAATCCATCAGATGGATGTCAAAACCCTATTTTTACATGGAGATCTCAATGAGGAGATCTATATGGACCAACCTAAAAGATTTGTTGTTCTTGGACAAGAAGAGAATGTGTGTTAACTTGTGAAATCACTGTACGGGCTCAAACAAGCCCCTAAACAATGGAATAAAAAATTTGATAAGGTTATCTCTTCTTTTGGATTTAAAAATAATGAGTATGACATGTCTTTATATGAAAGTAAATCCGATGCTTGCATTATTTTTTGCCTATATGTTGATGACATTTTAATATTTGGGAATAATCAGGACATTATTGAAGTAACTAAGAAATCTCCATCTCAAAACTTTGATATGAAAGATCTTGGTCATGCTAGTGTAATTCTGGGAATAAAATTAATCAAAACCTCATTTGGTATTAGAATTTCACAATCAAATTACATTGAAAAGATACTAAAAAAATTTGATTTGTATGATCGTTCGATTGTGCATACATCATATGATTCATCAATTAAACTAAAAGAGAATTTGGGAGGACCTGTTGGACATGAATTATATGCGCAAATGATTGAAATTCTAATGTATCTAATGAATTGCACTAGTCTTGATATTGCATATGATGTTTATAAGCTAAGTCGATACACAAGCAATCCTAATAAAGAACATTGGACTGCACTCACACGTGTATTTAGATATCTGCGAGGATCTATTTCACTTTCATTACATTATATTAGTTTTTCTCCTGTTCTTGAGGGTTATTCCGATGCCAACTGAATCTCTGATTCAGTTGATATTAAATAAACTAGTAGTTTTGTGTTTTTGATAGGTGGTGCAACTATAGCTTGGATGTCTGTCAAATAGACAGTGATTGATCGTTTCACCATGGAATCAGAATTTATTGCGTTAGATATTGCAGCCTCAGGAGGCAGAATGACTTAGGAATCTGTTAGGTGCGATTCCATTAATGGGAAAGCCTAATCCAACAATTTCGGTAAGATGTGACAACAAAATTGTAGATGTAAAATCATTACAAAATAATAATAATGAGAAAGAAAATGTCTAGACACTTGCGCTTGTGATATAAATCCATTTGTCACTTGATTTCTCAGAGGATAATTACGCTAGAGTTTGTGAGATCGATCCGAGTGAAATCTCGTAGATCATTTCAGAAAAGGACATGTTAGATGACTTGTCCATGAGACATCGAGGGGGATGGGGCTTTAGCTCATTACATAATTATCTGCAGCGGGCTCCCTATCATTGTGATTGGAGATCCCATGAAGTTGATTTTTAAGGGGTTAACAAAGCTGTATTGGTAAAATTGAGATTAATGTAGAGGAAAAATAATTCTAACCCATCCCTATGATAACAATACTATATTGTAGTCAAAGTAGGTTGAGCTTATGCTCTTAATGGGGTTCGAGTCCTTTTCGAAAAGGATGTGACTCTTGTAGGCACCCAGGAGAACTCACCTATATGAGTGAACGGACGTGGGGCCGCGTTCTTTGAGATTTGGGCTAAAATCTAAGGCACCCAAGAAAAGATACTAGCACATGACCGTAACGTGCTACTCCGCAAAACATGACCCATATCATGTACCATGTGTGTGACTAGTGAACTTTGACTAAAAGGGTTGAATTCAAGGACTCATTCTATTCAGGCTCCCAGATGGATTTAGTTTACACTAAGCGAAGGTTCCAACCTAGAAGGTACCTTCATCTATTGCATGGTATAAGATGCTCAGATCATATTCCTTTGTCTTCCTCATACATTTTTGGTCAAGGGGAAGATTGTTAGTATTGGGCCCATCTAATTCAACCCATTCTTTGGTTAACAAAAATAGCATCTTTCTTTTTTCCTTTCTAACACTTTAGTCCCACATCGGTTAAATCCACTTGGATACTTCACTTTATATATAGAGGCAAACCATTCCATTGGTGAGACTTGTTGGACCAAACCCCTACGTGGGCGCATAGGAGGCCCAACCCATTGGCCCGTGGGCTTGGATTTTTGTTGGCAAAACTAGTTAACAAGGCATGCACGCCCACACGTCGCACCTATGCATGAAGCAAGCTGGGTCAAGCCACAGCCATGGGCCACATATAGGTGCGCCCGCATGCATGCTCGGGGGGGTTGGAAATCCCTCACCTCGGGCTAGTTTGGGCCTGCTCCATGGGTTTGGGCTTGGCACTCATGAGCGTGTGTTTCTTTTGTCTCCTGCGACTTCTCTTTTTATTCAAATTTTAAATTTGAATTAGAAGAGGCAGACATTTCAGATTTCCAAAACCATTTCACGCAGTGATCTCTCAACGGATGCGATTATAATCATTTCAATTAATTCGTCCATTACAGTTTTAACGTGGCAATTGTTTGGTCGATTTCCTTTTGGAATGATTTTGAACGTTGTTGAAATGTCTATATAAAGAGGTAAGATTGTTCTAATTTATCATTAGAGAAAAATCTAGAGCCAACCACATATAGTTTTCACATCTTGTCTTAGCCTTTTGGAGAATCAAATCTACCTTTTTCCTACCTCCCGTTTCCCTCTCTTATTTGGGCGTTTGAAAGGATCGCAGTTGTTCACTGTGGTCCCCTCGTAGCTCACACCCTGAGGAGGCATAACCTTGGTGGTCGTATCTCTCAGTGGTAGGAGCCATCTATCTATAATACTAAGAGAAAGTGTTTAAGTTAGGGCAGTCTTGTATACAATCTTTCTTCATCTTTCACTTTTTGGAAAAAATATATTTTTGATGTATATACCTACATATGTTCTTTTACTTTTTAAAAAATGCCATATGTTTTATCAATATATATATTAATAATGAAATGAGATTGTCACATAGACAAAATAATTACGTGCAACAAATACTCTTTTTCACTATATACAAGATTCTAGATAACAATTCACTGATTCTGCATCCAATTTCTTTTGAAATGAGGACTATCATCAATCTGACATGATTATATAGACTATCATAAATCTTGCATGATAATACAAATAACTGATGGAAAATGTGATGGACAGTACTTCGCAGTCCCAATATGTTTTAATTTTTTAAAAATATATATATTTTTTAGTGAAATAAATATTTTCATGAAAAATAAAATACATGTTTAAATGAATTAAATGCATGGTTTATTATTTCGTATATGTGCCATACTAATCTAATAATAAGTATCCGTTTGGATAGTGACATAAGCTATTCTGGAGTTTATACCTATTCCATGAATAAATAATTTTTTTAATGGAATAAGTGATTTTCTGTTTGGTTGTGTTTTCAATTATTATCATTGGGAAACGTAATAATAAATGTTGGAATGTTTGGTTGATGAAGAATATATAAGATATGGATAAAATGTGGTTGATGATTTGTACTTTTTCATATTTACTGATTTATCCTCCAAATAATATTTTTGATTGGCATGTGTGAAAATATTATTTTATTATTTAAAAAAAATGGGTGCACATATTTGACTATCCATCCAGATGGACATCGTGAAATACGAAACAATTGTGTTTTAACACACTAATACATGTATGACATAATGTAATATTGGAACCACTTTGAAGAAGATGGTTGAAAAATCTTTTCAAAATAATAATAATAAGAATAATAATAAGAAAATTTAAAGAATCTTTAAAAAAAATTGAGGAAAGTTAAAAGAAGAAGGTGCCCAAGCCTTTTTTTTCCTCAAAGATGTTGCGGAGAAGCTTGTGAATGCTTCATTACTATTAAGTGTTGACAGGGGCAAGAAGTGTAAAAATTTTGGAAGGGACAAGTGTATGACTATTCCTTGTTATTTCTCATTATTCCAGCATTTGGATTCCAGCTTATACCATCCAACCGAACAACATTAAATGGCTTATACAGCCCTATTCCTCTTTATTCCTATAGCCAAACAGGGCAAAAATATTATAGGAATCAAGTGAATCAGCATGACATCAACCTTTGACCTTACTATCTTAGTATATCAATCATGAGCTCTTTATGACATTACAAGGGAATACACACAATGATTTTGGCTTCTTGCTTAGTGTATATCAATCATGTCCTTACTGTCTTGAGTTAAAGACATCTATATCCCTGTAAACATAAGTAATCTCATACAAGTCCCTATAAAAATTGAGGTAGACAGACATACGAGTATCTTAAAACTCACAAAAACCTAATTATCATCATTGGATTAAAATTTCATTCAAATTTGACAGAATATTTTATCACCATGTAATTATGTAAACATTATAGTCTTAATAAATAATTCTAAAAACAAATTAGTCCATGCAAAGATTAAATTATTCGTATAAGACTTATGTTTCTTTTATTTCCACTAAGGTATTGATTGAAAATGATTAAAAATTTAAGGATAATTTAATCATTTCAATGTTATATGTTAAAGTTAAATATGATAGGTTGAGTTATGATTAATTTTTGTTGAAATTAGGGATGTATATAGGTTTTTGTGAGTTTTCAAGGACTTGTACGTCTACCACAACTTTGATAATGATTTATATGGGATTACCCATGTTTATGAGGACTTGAATGTCTTTAACCCTATTACCTTTGCTTCATTTTTTAAGGAATCATGTGATGGATATTTTTCAAATGGGGACGGATAGCCCCACCAGCAATCTTACCAATACCATCACTTCTTTTTTTATCCCACCACCCTCATTTTTTATTTTTTTTAAATTCACTACCTTTTATATACAAAATAGTAGGGCTGCAACTCGGACGGGTTGGGTTGGGTTCGGGTTGACCTTAACCTGAGCTCAACCCGAATTTCAAACTACTCAACCCTAACCTGACTTAACCCGAATTGGACCAACCCGAACCCAACCCGTAATTAAATAAACCAACCCGACCCAACCCGAATTAGACCAACCCGACCCAATCCGATTTTCAACCCGAATTGGATCAACCCGACCCAACCCGAATTTCTAACATGATATGCAAATTAAATAAATCAATCCGATCCAACCCGTAAGATTAGCTAGGTTTACCTAAAATTTGGACTACCCAGATTAGAAGTTACAGAATGAACTGCCATAATTTTTTTTTTTAATAACTATTAGTTTACGGATTCGGGTTGGGTCGGGTTGTGAGTAAGGCCAACCCGAACCCAACCCGATTTGTGAGTTAACCCGAACCCTAAATCGATTTGTTCAACCCCACCCATGTAAAAATTGGGTTCAACCCGTCAGGTTTGGGTTCAACCTGACCCAAGTTACATGCCTACAAAATATCGATCACCACACTGTCACCACCACCACCACACCGTCACCATAGTAGGCCATCACCACCACCAGCACAGCCTCTCCCTCCCTCTTCCCCCTCCACCTCATCTATCTATCACCCACCTCCCCCTCCTCCACGGCCTTTCTCTTTTCTCTTTCCCATCTATCCCACCATTGGCATCCGCGTCGATAAAAAAAAAAAATTTTAGGAAAAGGAGAATGTTAGGATAATGAATTTTTTAATAAAAGAAAATTTAGATTTTTTATTTTTCAAGATAGTGGGATTAAACAACTACATGGTGGGAATAGTTGTTTTTTTTCAAATCACACATCCATGTTAAACTTGGTGTATTTTATTTCTCACCCATGACCTTCTTAATAACCAATCAACATCAAAATCATGAGATACATCTGCTTCCTCCTACCACTATAAAAGATTCTACTTTTTACACCCTATTTTTCAAATTCATGGGAAACAACATATATATTTTTTTTTTTTATAAGAGAGGAGAGAACATCACCACCTCCACCTGGCAACCAATTGATATGAGTGGGGTCCAACATGCAAACTTCACCAGGCCACCTCATTTATGGGACAAAAATCAACTTTTTTTGAACTCGGGAAAGGAGGAACAGGTCTTTAAAAACACAAACATATATTTTTATTTTATATAAATATATAAAAAAATTTGAATTTTGATATATTATTTGTAAATTAAGTAAAAAAATAAATTTTACTTAGAATGCTCAAAGATAAAAACATCAATAAAAGGATTCTAAAAATAATTTTCTATCCTGTATCAATAGAATAAAAATAAGAACAAATTGATCTTTAATTTAGAAAATGAGATGATATACATTTTAAATTTAATTTTTAAAAAATAGATATTACTTAGTGATGTTCTTCTACAAAAATTGATAGAAAAAAAAAATTATGTATCATTCCAATCGAACTTGAATTCTTTACTTTTAGAGTTAAATTTCATGTTTTAAAAATAGCAACAAAATCTTTTTTTAATAAAAAATAGATTAAAAATGGCTGTTTCTCTCTCAATTTTTTCAAAATTAGAGTAAACCAAACAATCAAACCCCACGATCTCTAAATAAAAAAAAAACACAAATAATAAAATAACCCAAAAAAAGTCTAACAATTTTTTTAAAAAAAAGTTCAGAAAGTTCCATAACAAAACAAAAACGAAAGTACCAAACCCTTATTTTTTTTTTTTCAAGAAGAAAACAAAACCAATTCATCCTAATAAAACTCAACAAAAAAAAAAAATCCCTCTCACATGGCATGCCTTTCTAACTCTTGACCGATCGGATCATCGGCAACCCAACATGAAACCCCTCTCCCTCCCCCTCCCCCGATTGCCGCCGGAGGATCTCCCACCGCCGCCGCCGCATCGAGACCCGGATCATCCACCGCGCGTCCCTCGTCGGAAAACGGCGGAGGCGGTGGGGAACGGACGAGATGGACGAGGTGGAGCGTGAGCCGTCCATTCGACCTCCTCGCGCGGAAGTAGTAGCCGCCGCTCTCGTCGATGACTTCCCGGATCACGAGGCGGCCGTCGTCGCCGTAGGTCCGGTGGAGGGTCCACGGCATGTGACACGTCAGGTGTCCCGTCCGGGCCAGGAACGGTATCGGCGGCGGGAATCGCTTGTCTCTCCGTCGCCCCGTCGCCGTACACCCCCTCTCCTCCTCCTCCTCCGATTCTTCTTCTTCTTCTTCTTCACTGGTTTCAATGTCGGATTCGCAGTGGATCTGATCGGAGTCGCTGTTGATCGCCATTGAAGACGATGAGGAGGAGGAAGAGGAGGAGGAGAGGAAGGAAGAGGTGGGAGAGGATAGACGGTTGCGATTGAGGCAAATAGGGGTTGGACGGTTGAGATTCACTGGTGGGGGGGAGATGATGGTCTTCAGTCCGGGTTCGTTTGGGGCTTCCACTCTCATCATTAGTGGGGTCGGTGTTTTCTTTTTATAATAAAAATCAATTGAGAGAGAGAGAGAGACAGAGAGAGGTGAAGGTCGGGGGACCTATTATATGATGGATATGATGGGCGTCCAAACGGGAGATAAGGATATCCGGGTGAAGAGGGCGTGGAGAGAACGCTTCACGCGTGTGGAAGGGGGTGCCAGCTAAGGCGTGCGAGACGGGCATTCAATACGGTGAGGAGGTTTTGCAGTTTTTTTTAAAAGTTGTACTGATTTATATGAAATAAATAAAAATAATAAAAGATATCAAAAAAAAAAAAAAAAATCTTTTTAAAATATCTTTCTAAAAATTATTCTTTTAAATGAAAATAATAATCACTTATTTTGAGGTCCTAGAAATTCATTGGAATAATGAAAATCAAGTACAGAGGAAAAAATCAAGCGAATTATTGAATTTGTTTATTTAATGAGTTTATTGATGAAATTTGACTAACTATGGCATGTTTAATGGCAACAACTAGTATTCCTGATCTCCTGTATCTCTATATGTCCGTGTCAAATTTTGTGGGATTATGATATTTAGTGATTGCTTCTATTTTTGTTATTGCACTTATTTTGCATCTCTTGGGACTATATTTAAAAGGAAAATTTTTTTTTAACTCCTTGAAATCTTCTTGAATTCACAAAAAATCTCTCTAAAATCATAAAATCATTATAGATCCCCATAAAATGTATATGGTTAACGAATTTAGTCCCCCGATCAAAAGTATATTGAAATAAATCCTCAGAAAACTTACTAAAATTGGATTCAGTTCCTACAAACTTTATAAAATCATATTTAATTTTTTTGTAAGACAAAAATACCCCCGTCATTTTTCAACATCCTCATGTCCTGAAATGTCATCCTCATTTGTAAAAAAAAATAAAAAAATATGTTGAACCTCAATTGATCTACAAAATTGAGTCATTTTTCAACATTTTTCCCTCTTCAATCTCATTACAGAGACTGGACAAAAAAAAATTACAGTTTCATTAACTCCATTACAAAATCAGTAGATAAAACAATTTAAAAACCAAATAAAAATACTATAATACATTCTTAACTCAAAATTACTAGCAATAAAAAGCATAACACCTTGACTATAAAACTATAATTTGTTTAATAAAATTTAAATAAATTAGTATATATTTTTAGATAATCACATGGATTTTTTGAATGATTTTTAGAAGATTTCAGGGATTTAAGACAATTTTTAAATTTCACATGGACTTTTTTCGATTTTCATAAGTTTTGAGGGAGTTATATCAATTTTTTCTAACAAAGAAAATAAATTTTAAAAGGGTATAACAATAATTTACCATGCATGGTTAGGATTAACCACACATCTGGTTAGTTATAGGAACTAAAATAAATATTATTCAATAAGATAGGGACCTGAGGGGATTTATCAATTTTACAGGAACTTTTTCTGATTTTCATAAGTTTTCAGGGAGCTAGATCTATTTTTCCCATATTTAAAATCCTTTTCAAAAAAATATTGTTTGTCAATATTAAGTGGCCTGATGAATCATTTTTTTTTTTTTGTTAATTTGATTGTGAATTGTAGTATAAATTGTCATGTTTAAATGGTGATGACTCATCATCCTTTTGTTTTATGTTGATTTTTTTCTAAGTTCATCACACATATTAATAAATATAAATGATAACATATTGATTAATGAAAATTATACAAATTATATTATTTATACCATGGTCAAAATCATAATATTTATTTCGAAGAAAATATGTGAAATAACATAGATAATGATTAAATAAAATAAGGGTAATTAGGTCATTTCAGGTGAATAATGATGAAACAAGACTTATTTGGATAAAATTTAAAAAACGAAGATTAATCTATATATTTTGGATCTTTAAGAAAAAAATTTAATATTTTTCACAAAAAATATGGAAAAAATCTTTAAAAAAATTCTAAAAGTTAAAAACACCCAAAACAGCTAATTTTTAAAATTATACAAAAGAAAAGTCACATTTCTCATTTTTAGAAACTAAAAATACTAACATACTCTTATGTAATTTTTAACTCTGTCCTATCATATGTAAAACTCTTCATAACCAACTCCTAATAGAAAAATAATATCAATATAATAAATAATTTTTATTTCAAACTGATTTACATGTTATTAAATTTTTTAAGTATGCTACCAAAAATTTTAAAATTAGCAAAATTGTCATTCATAAATTTACAATTTTTTTTTTGGATTTGACATAATTTTTTAAAGGTTTTTTCAATTTTTTTATTATTTATATTTTTTATAACTGTCTTGTATAAGGATTTTCTTTTTGTATAATATTCAACATATATAAGTGCCTCAAAACACTTTATAAAGTTTAGAATATCTATAAAACATTTATAATGAAAATTTTCAATTTTTTTACAATTTAACTCTTAATGGTGTATTTATATATACAAAAAATAATAATAATATTCATGTACAAATTAAAAAATTAGTATTAATTAATTTATTTTTTAATTAGCGTGTTAAATAATTAAATATATGTGATGATGTTTAAATAGTAGATAACATAAGGGTAGTTGAGTTATTTTACTTTCTAAAATTGTTAAAAGAAAACCTTTTTATGTAGAATTTTTAAAAATGGCTAATTTGGGTATTTTCAATTAGTCAAGTAGTTTTTTTAGGTATTTTCCCCAAAAAATAATCATTTACCACTAATTTAGATTTATTTATTAGTAAGTTTGCTTTGTAATTAGAGCCAGCCTTGGTATATCTATCAAGGATGTATATAGGATCCCTTTTTTTTAGGGCTATTAAATAAATCCTAAAATTATTTTTTCTATTTTATTAAAATTTATTTATTTATTTTTATTTGCTTAAACTTATCCATTTCTTTGTTGTTGTTTTTTTTTTATGTTTTATTGAGATTTGTTTTAATCCAACCTCATTATAAATTCCTGAAAGTTAATTTTAGAAATTGTTCAAAAAATTTATATGTTGATAATTACAAAAAAAATAAAATATTGTGTTAACAAGGAACCCCATTTTCTCCTTGCAAAGTTGCTATGATTGGTGGCGGCGAGCATTGCCCATCTTCGACTCTACTGCTATAAGGGCCCAAGAGATCTAGAAGCCAAAGATATTCCACTTAAAGTGCGTTGTTTCATGTGGCAAATGTTTCATGAGAAAGTCCTCACCAAGGTTTATAGAGCTTGATGGGCACTCAATAACGATCTAACTTGCTCTCTTTGTGCGGGTGGAGAGGAAATAGTATGTCACATGTTATTCGAGTGCTCATTGGCATGCCAGCTTTGGCAGAGACTCAAGTTGGTGATGGGGGCTGCCGGACAATCAAGGATCCTTAGATGACTTATGGATGGCGGGTAAACAGTAGTTCTTGGTGTGAATTGTTGATTTTGCTTGTTTTATTTTTTTGGTAGACTCATTCTCTGCCTTTCCCTTCGGCATATTCGATTTGATTTTGAAATAAAATTAGACCGTATGCTTACCATTTAGTAAAAAAAAAAAAAAGGAACCCTATTTTGAAATTTCTATTAGGCCCCGCTTATATAGCAGGCTAGTTTTTAAGGCCCGTTTAATCATTCCTCATAAATTGATAATAATCAAAATAAAACTTCTTTTTAATGTTGAAACAAAAAAAAATATTATAATTGTGAAAAAAATGAATTGCATTTATTAAGATTTGTGAATTTTCTCACTTTCAAGACAATTTTAGTTTAGAATAAAAATTGAAACCATTGGAAACCATCACCAACTAATTAGCACCTTATTGTAATATTTTAATATTAAGTGGGGTTCTACTTTCATTTGAAAAGTGTTATATTGTAATTACGTTTAACACTAAACAAAATAGAAACACATATAAATATGGTTTTGCAAAGTTTATGTGTTCAAATAATAAAAAAGGATTTTTTTTATGTATATCCTTCACAACTATGTTATCTATTTTTGTACTATTAAAAATAACCTATTTATTTTAACACCATTGCAAATTTTAGAAATTATGCATATTTACCTCTCTAATTAAAATTCATCTAGTTTTGATAAATTTTAGAAAGACCAAAACATAATTTATTTTCTTTTTTTTTCACAAGAAAGTACAATATTTATTTTTCTATTGTTGAAAAAGTGTATATATATATATACACACCTTCAAATAAAAAGATAACTTAGCAGTCTTTGTAACACCCCCGAATCCACAACTCTGTTTTAAAGTGTGAAATCCGGTTGTGTTAACTTAATTTCTCAAATCTCAGAGTTCTATTTTTTTTTTCTCCAGAGCATAAGAATACTTCACCATACTTTATACATCAACTGTCAAAGCTAAAATCTAATACAAATTCGATATATATCGGGAATGACTGAATCCTAAATATCACAAAACTATCATACATTCAGGTCCTCTACATGCTAAAGAAATGACCAACACCTTCTATGCCAGTCTAGCCTTCTGGAAAACATGATCTCGTCCACAGTTACATGAAATCCACCACTCTAAGCCTTTAATCTAAAAAGGGGAAAGGAGAGGGGTGAGCTACAACACGCTCAGTGAATGGACCATCATTATCATGTTAGTACATTTATAATCAAAATATCATAGTCATAAATGTCCACACCGACACGTAATATATCAAGAGAGGAAATATACAAAAGGCCACCGAGACGTGCAATAATAAATACACACACATACACACAATCATATTCAACATGATGCATGCAACACCACGAACACGCATGTCCGTCTTCGCAACATCTAGCTTACGGAGCCTTTCACAAGCATGACCACGTAGACATAGCCATAAAGACTTAGGTCCTACGTTCTCGGACCTAGCCACGTAGATGTACGTCCACCTAGACGTTGACCACCAAGACCGAGCCATCTAGACGGAATGGATGCATTGACAACCCATCATATCTTCAAAATCATGAAAGAATAGAGCATGCACAATCTCAACATACCAATCATATCATGATAATATATCAACAAAGCATGCTCACATTTTTATATTGAAACTAACAGTTGTATTCCATAAAATAAGACGATCCTAGCATGAATACTTAATATATTCTTTAAAATCTACGTATGAGACTCAAGTCTACTCACCTTCGGTCCAACGATTCGCAAACCAAAAAACCAAGTCTTACAGAAACCTATCTTGACCAGAAACGATATGACTAGGTCATAGTGTGTGCAAATAGTACGGAATCTGATGGGGTCCATACATACCAAAAAACCCGACAACTTCTCTTGGGGCCGTCCCTTACAAACCGACGGTTCCTCTGGGAGCTATCCAAAACATGCCCGACGGCTCCCAATAGAGCTGTCCTGAGGCAGAAGGTGTAAAAACTCTTTTTTTTTTTAAAAAAAAAAAACATCCTAACTCATTCTCTTGTCGAAAACTTTACGTGAGCCGTGTAAAACAAAGTAAACCAATAAAACATATTTGTTAAAGATTAATTCATGCGTACGAAACCCTCGTAAAAACCAATCAAGACTTGTTTAAAACTCTTCGAAAATCTTAGATCTACCATAGGCATACCATAAATATAATCCAAGTTTAACACTCCAAAAATCATAATAATATAAGCATATGTTTGAATCTAAGCATATAAGGTTTAAAATTAAAGTTTATGAGGTCATAACATGATTTCTACCTCAATGAATAAATCCTAGGTATGAGGTATACATGGCATATTCTTTCTTATATATGTAAAGGCTCACAAGTTATTTAAAAATTCACATAACATAGATAAAATATGAAGATTTGAAATCATAAGAAAACTTTCAAGAATCAAGGAGAAAAAAAAACCATTCCTTTTGTTTGAAAAACCAAAAATGAATTATATAACAAAAGACCTCTAAAGCAAATCATTATCAATGAAAACTCTTCATAAATCCAAGAGAAATACTCACAAGAACCCTCTGTTCGAATCCCTTCCCGAGCTCCTCAACAATGTCGTAGGAAACAGTAGGAGAAGAAGCTTTTAGGGTTTTTAGATTTAGGGTTTCAATGCAAGGATGGAGAGGGAAAGAGGTTTATAAACCTCACACACACGTAAGGACAAAATACGAAATCATTAACTTAGAAATAATCCCAATCATTGCATTTTGTTCTTTCCAAAACGGACTAAATTTTCAAAAATATGATGTTTCCAGATCGACGGCTCTGGTCAAGCCCGTTGCCCAGAAATCGATGGCACTTATACGAGCTGTCAGGCCCCAACGGCTCTCCCCAAGCTGTCGGAAACACAGCCCGACACTCAATTATGGTTTGGTCCATAACTTGATCTATACGCATCCGATTTATGATCCGCAAAAAGCGTTGAAAAGCTAACAGAATAGCGATTCCAACCATACATAACTTCTGAAATTGGAGATATATAAGTCATCCAAAATCTTATAGGAATATGAACCAATGCATAAAAATCAAGAAACAATT
This sequence comes from Acorus gramineus, assembly GCA_030737835.1. Lineage (NCBI taxonomy): Eukaryota > Viridiplantae > Streptophyta > Magnoliopsida > Acorales > Acoraceae > Acorus > Acorus gramineus. Next base: position 11,536,518 of record CM060848.1, read on the forward strand.
AGGAAAATCATAGTCGTTACAGTGTTCTCTTTATATTTTATTTGATTCTATGAAAGATGTTTTTGACATATATCATATATGTCAAATTGTCAATTACTTAAATATTAAAACTCTAGTTGGAGTTCAACTTTAGATATAACGAAGAATAGAATGATAGACTACTACATTAATAAGATTTTAATGGTACATAGTTAAATATATTGTTTACAATTGTATACAAATAAATATCTTCTTTTAAAATTTAAATAGTATAAATAGAAAAAGCCCAGAAAAACGAACATTAAAAACATCAATCATGATACCTAGGCCCCAAAATATAAGCCCCACTCACAAGCCCCATGAGGTGTCATCATCTCATTGGTTGTTTTTTTTTGTTTGTTGACTTTTTAAAAATGGTAAAATGGCAAAATACAAATATGTCCTTCATTAAAAATCTCTTTCATTAACCCAAATCCCTCAATTTTCTCTATTCGGTTATTACCTTTCCATGTCAATCTTGAAATCCATTTAACCATTTCAAATTTTGAATTTTAAAATCCTTACCTAAATTACAATTGAACCTAAATTACACTAAAAAAGTTGGATATTTATTGTATTCAAATTTAAATAAAAAAACACATATGGTTACTATATGAATTAGTTACATCAAATACCTTTATTAAATATTTATATCTCTCACAACGATTTGTTACATTTACATCAGAATTGTTACATTTACATAAATATAACAAACAATTTCATTTTCCTACCTAAATATTTTACATTCCATGCAATGTTTAAACAATTTAGAAACAGATTATATTTTTAATAGTCAGTTACATTTTATAGAAAATGTCAAACACTTTTTTTATTGTGTGATACATTTAACAAACATATGTATTTGACTGTTATAGTAATAAATGTAACAAATATAAATTACTATTTACATTGAAACAAATGCAATACAAATGTTACATTCATAAATGTAACAAATATAAATCAATACATCCATGCGGTTGATTGTTACATTTACGAATGTAACAAAAATAATACAGATTTAAAAAATTACATTGTCAACAATGTAGCAGTAACATCAAACAAACTACTCATATATAAAATGTAACGATTTCGAGTGTTACATTTAGATATTGAAACAAAAACAAATCAAAATGTGATAAATGACATTCAATACATGAAAAAAAATTGTGTTTAAATATTTAAAACAAAACGCAAAACACAATTTTTTTACGAATCTAATAATGTCAAACCTGATCGAGAGACATTGATGTGAGATCCAAATCGAAAAAAAAAAAACGATTTCGTGCCTTCTCCTCAAAAATAGAATTTCTGATTTGCTCTCATGTATTCTTCATAAACAAAATCAATTCCGTAATGCAAAACCTCCTCATTTCGCATACAAGACAGATTTTTAATTGTTTCAACATCAATGGTTTCTCCGGTCCCTCTCAAATATTATTGCAAGATTTTAAGAATCCATTAATGATGAATAAATACAGAATTTTTAGAATTAAATGATACTCCACAATCATAGGGATACATGTTAAGGTAGTTATCAAGTAAAGGGTATCATAGACAATGTACACTTGCCACATCATGGGGCTGTGATGGGGCCTGAAAAATTGGGGTCTGAAAATTTGGGGCCTAGGAATCATTACTGTAAAAACATTTAATGGAGGCCAGCCGTACAACGGACGGTTCTGGAAGAATCTGGCAGGGATTCAGAGGAGGAGAGGGTGTGAGACATCAGAATGTGAGGGTGACGATAACAACATAAAGAAAAATATAAATAAAAAAAACATAGATGCATCATTTTGATTAAAACCTGCATTTGACTTATTCAGTAACTGAAATTCATAATAACGAATCGCATCTCGGGTTGACATAACAGAAACTTATGGACACGTCTTTTCCCACACACAATTTATCTAATAACACTAATAAAAAAAATAAAAAATGCATGTATGAATTTAATTTGAACATCACTTATTCTATAAATCATTCATTCAACGGTAGACCTGTCAACTATCCTGCATAACATTCAACCGTTGGTCTATCAACCTTTATTTAATAAATTCGAGAGTCACTTTATCAATTTTTCTTTACACAGTCTCTCTGTCAACCTTTCTTCACAAACTTAAAAACATTTGAACCAGAACTAATAATTAATTTTTTCAACCTCCTTGCATTTGCATGCAAATTTATTGCAAAAAATCAAAACCAATTAATCCAATTCGCATATTCAAATCTAAAACCAAAATCCCATGTTAAATAGACATTTTTTAAAAAACTTTATCTATCTCAAAATCTAAATTTTTCTAAAATTTTACAACTAAATAACCATATTCATTAACTCAATCCTTACAAAGTCATAAACAATGGATGATTTTACTTTACATTTAATTTTGAATGCGGTCAAATGTGTCTTAGGTTTTATTTTGCAAAAATATTCAATTCGACGCTATTAAGGTTAAAGGTTGTAAAGGAAAGTTAACAGAGATTATGTCAAGGTTTTAAAGGAAGGTTGACAGAACTACTGTTGAAGTTTGTAAAGACAGGAAAGAAGGTTGACAGGTTGATTCTCGAATTTGTTGAATAAAAGTTGACAAGTCAACTGTCAATTGTTCTAAATGAAGGTTGACAGGTCAACCGTTGAATGGTTGGTGGGATTAATGATGTTCAAATTAAATTTATAAATGGTTTTTTTATTTTTTTGATTGGTGTTATTAGGCAAATGGTTGGTGGGAGTAGACATGCCCGAAATGTATATGTTTTTAACAATAAAAAATTTAAAATTATTTTGTACGACCGATTCGAGTCTCTGAATCTCTGGAACGTGTTTCAACTTTCAGGGGTGTTTCACTATTTTTTTTTGGTTTTTTGAATATATACACCTCTTAAAAATTATTTTTACAGAATTACCTCTCTGATATCCTTGATAGCAAATATACCCATGTAGTATCCTTGATAACAAATATATCTACATTAACATTGTCAATGTTTAAAAAATTAATGGAAGATGATTTCCAATCGATGGTGATTGGTCGATGATGAAGGGCCTCCTCTGAAAAAATTCATTTCAGATGGGATAGATGCATAGCATGGTACTTCTCAAGAAAAATTTTCAACCCATCCCGTGGGGTTCACATATCCAGAATGCAGGAATAGACGAGCATAGAGTAATTCCAGCTCTTCTGTGGAATCCTTATGCAGGTTTATTACAGCTTATTCTAGCAGTCTTTATAGCATCCAAACAACCACAAACAGTTATTTCGACATATTCAAACTTATCTGGGGTGCTATACCGAATCCAAAAGGGGCAAAAAAACAGAGAAATCGAGAGCAGCTACCATAAGCTTTATTCCCTCATTATCCTCCACGTGAAGCGTCAATGGGAAATATCCACATGCTTATTTGCAGTTAAACCTAAATCTCATTTTTTTCTACGAACAACAACCAGTCTGTAATCTATATCTATAGATCTATCTATATCTATACTACTTATAAAAGCACCAATCCTTGAAAAACTTTTAGTTGATAATTTTACCCTTCGCAATTGTTGAAAATCCATCCCCATACCAAATGCATTGTTTACCCGATAGCATCCCATCTTTTCGTCTCCCACGCCGTTTCATCTTCTTATGGTACATTTTTCTCTTCAACTTCTTCTTCTCTTACAAAATCTCATCATAATTTATGAACACCTATTCTTACCCCAAATCCTCAAAACCTCTCTCCATATCTCCTTCGTTTCCTCAAAATCACCGACTCCTCTTCTTCTCGATCAAATCGATCGAGCGAGGGAGAAAGGGAAGTCGATCTCACTGAAGAATCAACGACGGCCCTATGAGCTTCCAAGATCTGAAGGCCGGTACCGTTGCCATCGAGGAAGGATTCTACGACGAGCGGGAGACACCAAAACAAGAACGATCCATCACAGGAGGTGGCGACGGGAATCTTCCAGATGAACACTGCCGTCTCCACCCTCCAACGGCTCGTCAACACCCTCGGCACACCGAAAGACACCCCCGATCTTTGTGAACGCCTGTGAGTCTCTCTCCATATTCCACGATTGATCTTCATTGAGAGAACAGTTCGATTTTGATGTGAATTTGATAAAGATTTAGATACTTGTGTTTATGGGTTGTTTGGGGTTGGATGTTGCTTTAGATGGGAACAGTAAATGTCATTGTTTTATGGTGGATGATATTGTGTTGGTTTTGAGAGGGTGAGATGAATGATGTTTTCAATTATGGATTTTTGGACTTTAGACCCATTTTGACCGGGAAATAGTGAAAAAATTTGAGAGGATATGCATTTGTGCCTCAAATAAAGGAGGAGAGGATTACTATGTGATGTTTAATGGGGAATGGCTTTAAAATGGATGGGCGCCGATATCCGCACCCCGATTTACAAGAAACCCACCCCTTTAAAAAAAAAAAAAAATTTATGTACTGTAGCAGTAAACGAAAACTCACCCCGAGGTCGGTATTCCCTCTGGCGACGCTGTTGAAGTGTGGTCGTCCGAAGGCCCAGCGAGCTAAAGTAAGAGAGAATAAATTCACATTTTTACAAGTTTCAAACCAAATAGACAAATTTCACATTTAAACACATATAACAGACATCCATAGCAGCATTTAAAACACATCAAAATATGACGTTCGCATTCCATAATCAACCATTCACGTAACTACACAACAAAATACATGTTCAAATTCCACAACCATTCATGTGACTATATTGATTTTTTCATATATAAAAATAAATAACCTATCCAATAAAAACAATTACTCATTTTTTCAAAAAATAAAAATAAACATAAAAATAATTTGAACATGTATTTTGTAGTGTAGTCATATGAATGATTCGTTATGGAATGCTAACATCGTATTTTGATGTGTTATAAATGCTAACATCATATTTTGATGTGTTTTAAATGCTGCTATGTCTGTCTGTTATATGTGTTTAAATGTGAAATTTATCTATTTGGTTTGAAACTTATAAAAATGTGAATTTATTTTCTCTTACTTTAGCTCGCTGGGCCTTTGGGCGACCACACTTCAACACCGTCGCCAGAAGGAATGCCGACCTGGGTTGGTACACTCGCCGGAACCTCTGGCAACCATCATTCACCACCTTTGTTAGAGGGAATATCGACCTCGGGGTGGGTTTCCATTTATTGCTCCAATACATAATTTTTTTTTTTTTTAAAAAAGGGATGGGTTTCTTGTAACTCGGGATAAGCATCTTTTTCATTGGATAGTTACTCTTTTTGTTTAATTCATTATTTCATGGATAAGTAGATGACGAGTAGATGTATTGTACAATAAAGATTCAAGATTCGGCCGTTAATGATAATTAGATGTATTTTTTAGCTGCTTTTGTCCATGAAGAAATACTTTTTAAAACGTTACCACGTGATTATTTTTAATAGAAGCCCTTTTATTTTTAATAGAAGCTTTTTTTTTTTTTTTTTGTGCTTGGTGAAATGGATCGATCTTATAGAAGTCATTTCTTCCCAAGTTATATCTAGAAGAGAGATTTAAATATTAGATGATAAGTAAGTTCATTTAAGAAGCACTCTGATAGAAAATATGATCAGCTCTAACATGTGTGATGTAATGTAATTGCATTTTTCTCCATAGGATTTGGATTTTAAGTTTAAATCCATATATTACAAGAGTTTATCTAGAAATTGATTGTTATTATATTCCATATTTGTTTAAAAAAATGGCTATGCGTAAATTAGGCCTGTCAACGGGTCGCGGGTTGACGCGGATCCGACATGATAAAAGACGTAAATACTCGACCCGAAGGACCCGACAATCAAAACGGGTCGGGTTTGGATCCACCCCGACCCAATCTTATGAACCCGATTGACCCAACCCAAATATTATGTAATTTTTTTTATTTATGATCCAACCTAACACTCATGATTCAACCAAACATTTATAATTAAATATTGAATAATCATTTAAAATTTTAAACATTTGAAATATATTTACAACCTTTTGACTTTACGTAAAAATATCATAATCCAAACCGTATTCCAAATGTTTCCTCATAAAACATTTAAAAATCAAAATAGTGAAGAACTATTAATAATACATGAAATTCTATTAAAAAAAAATGAAGCCATTGTAGGCCCTTGAAATTTTTTTGAACTTTTCTTTGTATGACCTGAATTTGTTAATGGGTCGACCCGACCAGACCCGGCCCAATCCGAACCCGGACCCGACCTGTTGACAAGCCTAGCGTAAATGTAATTTTATAAACACCACGAAACAAACCCTAATGCCATGTTTGGATCCTTGATGGATAACCATTCTATTGGGGGGGGATGAGGCAGAATAGACTTATTTAGTTTTATCCCATTACTTTAACGTTCATGTTCTTGATTTTATTTAGCGATGATTATAGTTCATTTTGTTCTATATAAATGTCTGACTATTCTAATATCATGTATTATCAATGCAATGGACATTTCACATGTTTATTTATAAAAGCAAACAATTCTATATTGTTCTTGTGGCAGAGGGTTCTAGCTTCTTTAGTCACATATAGTGCTTTTGGTTTTATTGGGACAAAGCTTGCAGTTTTATACTTCTCATTTCATACTTGTTGATTATATATCGATGGTTATTGATTTTTTTTTCTTTGATTTTTCGGGTTTAAGGTGGATGATTTAGAGGAGGAAGCAATTCATCTTCAGACATGAAGGTTAGATCTCTCAGTTGTTTTCTAATGTTGTTAGCTTTGAACCTTTGTTAGCTTGCAAAAAGAGCTAAAATCATTAGACAAAAATTCTCCCCCTCTATTAGTTCAAAGAATTTTTATAACATGCCCACTTTCTTTTTCTGCAAAAGCCCTAAATTCTTGAAATTTTTCAAATGCCTCTGATTTGTAAGCAAGAAAATAAACCCAACTCAAATAAGTGTAATCATCAGTGACTAATAGAAAATATCTATTGTTATTCAAAGATAAAGTATTAGTTGGGCCACAAATATATGCATGAACTAGTTCTAGAGGCATTTTGGCTCTCCAAGCTTTTCCCATTGAAAATGGCAAATGATGCTACTCTCCATAAATGCAACTTTCACAAACACCATCAGTACAAACAATAGAAGGCAAACCAAACACCATCTTTCTCTGACTTAACAATTTCAGCCCATTAAAATGCAAGTGTCCATAACGCAAATCCCAAAGACATGAATCATTTTCAACATTAGCAACCAGTGCACAATCATCAAGAGACGAAAGCTTAAGAGGAAACATTGTGTTTTCTGTCATCTGAATCTTAGCAAGAGGCATAATAGAATTTTGGCTTCTAATTTCACACATTCCATGATGAAACATAACAGAATACCCTCTTTGAATTAATTGCCCAACACTTAACAAGTTATGAGCTAGACCAGGTATATAATAAACCTCATGAATTAAATTTTTGGTACCTGATTCAATCTTTGTGGCAATAGTTCCCTTTCCTTCAATTTGAACTTGCTTGTTGTCCCCAAGCCAGACTTGTAACTTGATGGATTCATCCAAACTGTAGAAGAGTTCTCTAATTCCTGACATATGGTTACTGCAACCACTATCTAAGAACCATACATCAGTCTTATTTTCTTTAGGATTAAGATAAGTAAGAAACAAGTTACCTTCCTCTTCCTTTTCTTCAACAAAATTTGCTTGCTGTTTTGTTTTTTCTCTGCAATTTACTTCAAAATGACCATATTTCTTGCAAAAACTGCATTGCTTCCCCTTGTAATTTGACTGTATATTACCTTCTTTACGCTAATGATGCATATTAGACCATCCTCGTCCTCTACCATGGCCTCGATAGCCGCCACGTCCATAGCCTCTTCCTGCATTCTTTTTGGTTAGATGTACCTTCAAATATTTGCCCTTGCTTGGATTGTCCACCCTTGATTCAAACGCACTTTCAACCTTCTTCTCTTCAGACCTGTTTATTCACAGTTTATGAGCTAAAAGAGAGCCCATTAATTCATTAAGTGAGTAAACAGACATATCTTTAGACTCATCTATCGCAGTGACCACATGATCAAACTTGGAAGGAAGACTCCTCAACACCTTTTCAACAACCTTTTAATCTGATATATTCTCACAAAATGTTCTCATATGAGTCCTAATAATGGAAACTCTAGAGAAGAACTCTTGCACAGATTCTGAATTTTTCATGAAAAGAGTTACAAATTCTCTTCTCAAGGTTTGAAGTTTCACTATTGTTACCTTGCTATCACCATGGAACTCTTGCTTCAATATGGTCCATGCTTCCTTCGAACTTGTAGCATTTGCAATTCGGGTAAAGATGGATTCATGCACTGCTTGTTGGAGAACAAGCAAGGCTTTTGCATCTTTCTTTCGAAGCTCCTTCAATTCAGCAGTACTCTTCTCCGATGCCTTCGAACTTTCAATTTCTGCATACCCATTTTCAACAAGATCCTAAATATCTTCAGAAATAAAAAATGTCTTCATCTTAATGCTCCAAAACTCACAGTTATCACCATTAAATATAGGAACCAATGACTGAGAAAGGTTGAGAGTATTCATACCAACATATTTGAAAAACTCACACGGAACCTTTATTGAATAGTTTCTATGCGAAGTGAGTACCTCCTGTCACCCCTTCACGTTTGGTTCCTTGAAGGCTCTACGCTTCAACAATAAGCCTCTGCAATTGGCGAGTACGCCCAATGCTAATCAGACCTGAGCTCTGATACCACAATGTTGGAAAAAAAAAGATGAGCACTTGCAATTGTTTGCTTCAGCAAACTAGCAGAAAAAAATAGAGAGTAAACAGAGCAAGCACAAATTAATTTAGGAAAGAAAGATTGCTTCACTACTTGATAAGGAAAGATAGTTAGCCCATTTATAGGCATTACAAAACACTAAAAATGACTCACTCTCTAATAACTATAAGAATAACAAACATCTGAAAACCCACTAACAATAACAAACATCTGACACATCACTAACCACATTAAAAAACAACACATCCACTAATAACAAATCCCACAAATTGTGGAAGACTTTTTCTGAAACTCATGTGAAACCCAAAAACATAGGAAGTGATTTTGCATCACATTTTATCAAGAACCATTCCTTGGTCCATTTCTAGCCATTTTTAAAAAACACAGCTGAATCCCGTGTCTTTGGTTCCAGAGGATCCGAAACCTAGAGAAATGGATTATATTATTTCCTGGGTTTTCATGGGTAGTAGTATATACTATAATAATGGAACATAAACAGAAAAAATAAATAAATAAAAAAATGGAAGAAAATTATTGGTTTCTCTGCTACTGTTGTTGATTAGGAAGTACATGATCAGGAGAACATCTTGTCCAACAGAACGACCACGGCCATCGCTAACACTGGATCGAGACCAGGCCATATTATCAACTGAAAGACATGCTCACCAAACGTGTTGCCTTCCAACGTCGTTGCTTTTCTCTGGATCTCCACAACCACCTTACACGAGTCATCATACACTCGGCACGACCTGCGCCCATACGACCCTTCTATCGTGTAAGTAAACCTGTCGTCCGAGGAGGAGCTGACGCAGAAGACGACGCGCGCAAGCACCTTTGACTGCCAGAGGAGGATCAGGTTCATGCACTTCCTCACACAACAGATGGGTCTCATCTTGCACTCATCATCCACTTCTCCATCAAACACAAGCCAACTCTTATGCCAGCTCATTTTCTGCAAATTAATAATGTCATTATATCAAATGGAAAATCAAAGCTTGATCAACAAATTAAAAAGACGCCCGAATAACAGTTAACATTTATTTTTTTAGATATTTACTATCCGATTTCATTATTGAATATTAAAAAGGGGAGGAAGATAGGAAGACTGAAATGTATAGTAAAGCACAAAAGAGGAGAAAAACAGAAACATTTATGAGAGAGAGAGAGAGAGAGAGAGAGAGAGAGAGGGTGGTGAATGAGTTATATATATATAATTACCTTGCGACGCATGGTGAGGAGTGGTTTTCCAACGGCATCCATAAGAACAATGTCCTCCATCCTGCGCTGTCCAGCGTAATTGTCGACACGATATCGGAGGTTGCCCCAGTGATCGATGATGGTGAACCCGTTGCAACTGAAGAACAGGGATTGCTTCCACACTGTGAGGCTGGTAGGTTTACAAGATTCTTCTTCATGGAGTGATTCTCGACGAATATTGTCAGATTCCACCATGTTTAATTACTTCCTTGAATTGTGTTAAAGCAACTTAATTGAGGCCTTGTTGTATTTATAGCACAGGTCAATCGCGACCATATCGATGCATGCATGCGTGCATGTACAGGGTTGGAGTTGCATATATATTTATCTTTCTCATCTCTTATTAATTAAAGCAGTCTAAAGATAAGAAAGTCAATCTTATCTTCGTGTTGTTGTGAGGGCCAGGTTAAAAGGACAACTCCATGAACTGGCCTGGCTTAAGTTTCTCGTGGATAGAATGGTGATATTTATTGGGCCAGGTTCACACTAAGAAAAGGATCTTCATCAAATTAAAATTAACTGATTCTCATGTGAGTCTAGGCATAGCCACCCATGAAACTGGTTGTCACTGCTGATAGAGGGGTTTAATTACTTACAGGAAAGCATGGAATCATTACAAATCTAATTAACTTTCCAATCATCTGATGATAGGAAAAATTCTTTATAAGCAAATTTTCTATTCTCAATCTATTGGATAGTCCCGTTTTTAGTTTTAATTTATATGAATGCATCAACTAACAGTAAGGTTCAGAATCAACTGCGTGCATCAACTAACAATCTACTGGATTGTCCCCAGTAGTCATAGCACAACAGTTCAGGGTTTAGCGGTGTTATCGATAGGTCCTGGATTCTAGTCTTGGCGCTGACTTACCCACATGTTTGTTGGCGATTATTAGAAAGAATTTTTCGTGGGATCGCGATAAACAGGTGAAGATAATCTTCCTAGCTCGATTGTAAGGTCAGCCATGGGGTCCCTCCGATATTAAAAAAAAAAAGAAGCTACAAGACTGACTACAGCAAAGCTTTTAGAATACACACTTTGATGACTTCGCTACACATTGCAAAAATGTATTGTGAAATAATGGACCATAATATAATAGTGGTGGACTTTCAGAGTTGCAGTCCTAGAGATTTTCCGAAAGGGCAAGAGGAAGCATCACACCAAGTTTAGATACCCAAATTTGACATTTCTACTGTTGTCTTATCTTTACACAATCATAAAGCTCAAGATATTCAAGAATTGCCTATCTTAATGAAGCATGTGAGCTCATACACTGTACACTTGCATGAATTTAGGCATAATCCAATCCCCGTCCCCATCAATACTGAAACTTATAAATATCATGCAATCATTAGATGATGCGGTTTTTTTTTTTTTTTTTTTTGGTAAAATCTCACGTCAGAGCTTATATTTTAAAAGACATAAAAAATGTAGTACATATATAATCAGTTTACTATACAAAGTTAGCATGTCGGACACATCCATGTAAAGAACCAAATACTGTACAAAAGGTAGGAAAGTGATCCAAATGTACATGACTTTAGTTGCATATGACTGTCGGGCAGCACAGAAATGATCCTCTGACTTATATTGCATCTCTCGAAGCTATTCTTTTGCTGCACCTGATGCGGACATTCATTAATTGCCTTAGTTGTCTAGCATGTGTGTGTGTGTGTATGAAGGACGTTGTGTCTCATCTCATATCGATGACGTGTCCCTTCACGGCACTCCCCGTCTCCTGTATCTCCCGTATCTATGACTGATCTCTCTCCGGTGGCACCCTCCCATATTAGTTTTAGATGTTCAGATATTGTGATTTTTTTTTGGATTAATTAGAAAGATATTTTTTTCTTTTTTAATGTGTTAAAAATGTAAATATTTTATTTTTTTGGTAACTAAGACAATGATACGTTTAATGTGCAATCTTGTCAATAACCTTCAACCGTTTTAATTTTTTTTTTAAATTATATATTCATCTAATAAAATTCATATTGTTATATATGAAAAGTGAAATATATACTACACTTGAATAATATAGAGTCTCCTGATCCACCGGTAGTGGAGCGTATAGGTGGTTGGGGGCCGCGCGTCTTCGAATAGACGAGGTAGCATAACTGAGTGTATCAATAATTTTTTTTTCTTGATTAAGCTTTAAAGCCCACTCAAGACGCGCGAGTCCACCTGAAAAGTGGGCTTAAAGAGCCCTGAACGGTCTTGGTTATTTTCAAAGGGAAAATGTTACAGTCAGTCCATTTTATAATGCAAAACGTAGACCATGCATTTTTTTCATTTTTTTAAGAATCATATAGATCATCTAATAAGGTGTGTGTGTGTGTATAACGATGAATTGAATAATATCATTTATAAAAAAACGTAAAAAAATTTCAATAAGGTATATTTCTCGATACAGTGAGTGAAGTGGCTAACTGTATTTTACTGTAAGAAGTAATATCATGAGATAATTATAGATGCTAAAAACTAAGCTAAACTAATCCTCAACCACTATTTACAAAATGCTTGGCAGGCTCTGATGAAATCTTGGGATTGCAAAGACAACATGTTTCTTCAACATTTTTTTTTAATGAAAATTAGTAGTAACTTGTGTGTTGGACGACGATTTGTACTTCCTCGATCGAAAGGGGCAGATTCGGACGAGATTGAATCCAATGAAACAAAAATCAAAATCTTTGATTTAGAGACTACGGAACGGGTAATCTGATTGGCTCGAGCTTTTACTCTCACACCGGTGTGGTGTCGGCTTAAGGTACTCTGAGGTTCAAGACTAATTAGGTTGAACAAGGTGTTCAATCAAGAATTCAAGAGTTTGAATGAGTTCTCACTTCTCACGCATATCTTTCGGAGGGGGGGGGGTACCCCTTTATTTATATGCTTTATATTGACATGGAGGAATTTTCTACGTGGACCAATAGTTTATTGGCATGTATGTTCATCTCTTCTCTTTTGATTGAATCAACCGGTGACCAGGCTCCAACTGTCATGTCTTCTTGAACATGCGTCATCGCGCCTTTTTTGCTGGATACACTCGATCTTCGGATGTTAAGTCCTCGAACCTCGGACATATGTGGACCTCGAGAGGTTGGACACCTTTCCTCGGAGGCACGTAGTTCTTGGAGGCTAGGTTCGAGGTGCTCTCGGAGTCCTTAGGTGAATGCTATCCAGTTTTTGTGTGACTCTTCCTGAATCTCTGACTTCTTTGAGTATGCATATTCCCTATTCAACTGAAGTGGATTTTATCCTCTAGCTATAACTTTTATCAACTGTTGAGATCTCAATAAAATTCATTATTGTCGTTCATGGATTTAAGCAATCTTTCTGGACCACATAAAATTATTTTTCTTGTGTGATTGTTCAATGTTTTTCATCTTTCTTAAGGTCCGTTTGGCTCGGAAATGGGGGCATCCGCGGTGTTTCATCATTGGGGGGAGGGGGGGTAGGAGGGGCAGACTGGCAGTGGGTGAAGTAGTGTTTCAAGGAGTTAGCTGAAGCAAGGAAAAATGGGGGAAATGCAAATATGATAGAACGTTTTTGGTTCACCGTTGCCACCGCCACCTATATTGATATCAATCCCTCAAATGCGGAAAATTTTCATATCCATACGTACTGATGAGATTGTTATTAGTACGTGTATAGATGGACAACACGTGTTCATTAAAGAGTAAAAAATATTTCATTAATTAAAAATCATTGATAGAAATCATTTTAATGCATTTTAATAGACATGTGTGGCTCGTCTAGACATGTATTGATGCAAATCTTATCAGTACGTACTGATATGAAAATTTTCCCTCAAATGAAACTCCTTATCGCGCATTAAAATGGTTATATATGAATTATAATTTAATTAATTTAATTCTTTTTGAATTTACATACATGTTTGTAGGGGGTTATTTGAACTTCAAAAAAATACAGGGGGTAATGGATATAGACCTGTATGTAGGGGGATATGGATTTTTCTCTTTATTCTAATGAATTAACAGCACATCCAACTCCTTAAGAATTTAATTTTAATGTAAATCATTATCTGATTGGATTTTAAATTGGAGCTAAAATTCTACCCAAAAATTTTATAAAATTTTTTTAAGATATAACATTTAGAAATTTTCAGTTTACAGTTTAGAAATCAAAATGATCAAAACTACATAAATATTTTGATGCCCATATATGTACTTGAAATATTTATTACAACATATTTATTAATCTATAAATTTTTTCTTTTTAGTGCAATTACAGTGAGGGATACTAAATGCTCCATCAGTGTTGCACATGAATTAGTTTGTTAAAATATAATTATTGAGCATTAGTCGGGATGAATGGTATGATTTGACTATTAAATTAAAGACTGAAAAACATTTATTTAGTTAAGTGACAGAGTTTTATTTTATGATATGAAATTAAAAATGTTACATTTAAATTTTGTAAAGAATAAGACAGTCTATGTGCAATAGTATTATAAAATTGAATATCAAAAATAGATTTGATTATCATTAAAGTTGGAACATCATCATCCTACAAATTTTTAAACCGTATTTAAAAAATAAGTTTTTTTTGCTAAAGTTGACATTGACACATCATTTCAAGAGAAGGTCTGAAAACTTGTCTTGTGTTTGATTTAACATCTTTTACAATACCCAATACATTATAGGCGTTTAGGAAGAAAAAAAAAGAAAGAATTTGAATGAGAAACCATTGCAAAGAATTACAAAAGTACATTTAACTCTTATGGCTTTTTGTGGAGGGGCATAGATCACATGTTCTCCAAACTTAAACACTACCTATGAATATGAAGTTCATTGACTCTTAGATAAAACCAACCATATTAAGAAAGCAAGGTGGTTCATAGTTAAAAAAATTGCTATGATTGGTGGAGGAAAGACTATTCAATTTGCTTGAATAAAAAAGAAATTGGTGGGATTAAAAGCTCATAAATTTCAATGGTGGTAGACCACTAACAAATAGTGGAGGGACCTCAATTAATATGTACAAGGATATATTGAAAAATCCAAATAACAAAAATTTGTCACGCGTTACTCCTTTCATTTCCTGCAAAAGAATACAGGCAAAAGAGTACAGTTGTAAATCAGCGTTTAACGAAAATACAAAACAGAATACTGCTAACATGCACAAATTTTAGTTTGTATGAGACATTTAGAATGCATGCTCTTATCCTTTAATTGTCACTATTTTAAAAAAGGTACCACACCAATAGGAGGGCCGAGGGGGCAAATTTTTTTTTAATCGGACATTTCATCCAAGTAAAATCACATATAATGGAAATTTTTTACAATAGACTGAAGATAATAAGGAAGGTGAATAAAAGGAATTCAAATAAAATTTATCATACAAACTACACCAATACATATTTTTTAGTTGTTTTAACTCATGACTATACCATATAACAAATAATTCATGATATCAATATCATGCGTATGACGGTCAAGAGAGTGATGAACATAGCATCAAAATATCAAGAATATGTTCGGCCTGCGCCCAGCGCAGTGGTCAAGGACACCCCCATTTCCTGGGGATGCTTTGGGTTCGACTCCTCATGATTAGAGGTGTAAAACGGGCCGTGCCGTGTCGGCCCGGCCCGCTAAACAACCGGGCTAACGGGCCGGCCCGGCCTGGCCCGTTTCATGTAACCGTGCCGTGCCGGCACGGCACGGTCCGCAGGGGGTCGGCCCAGCACGGCCCCCCGTGCCAGCCCGGCGGGCCCCGTGCCGTGCCAACGGGCCGGCCCGGCCCGTTGGCCCGCCAACGGCTAGTCCAACTAACCGTTGGCCCCCCAACGGCTAGTAAACTGGCCGTTCACGGGCCAACGGGCCGTGCCAACGGGCCGGGCCGGCCCGTTGGCCCGTGCCAACGGTGGGGCCCACGGCACAAACCGTGCCGCGGGCCTAGCGGGCCGTGCCGTTCCGGCACGCGGGCCGGGGGTCAGGCCAGCCCGCGTCGCCACCCAAACGGGCCGGCCCACGGCACGGCCAGTGCCGTGCCGTGCCGTGCCGGCACGGGCCCTTAACGGGCCGTGCCACGGGCCGGGCCGGGCCGGGCCGGCCCGCCCGTTTGACACCTCTACTCATGATGGAAGGAGGTAAAAAAGGCAAGGAAAACCAGCCATGTAGGCTGTGTGTTTGTGGACCCTACCCACTAGTTCATCTGAGCCTTTAGCCCAGGTCTAGTGTCGCTCTATCCTGGCCTTGTACACAAAAAAAAAAAATCAAGAATATGATGCAATCCTTCATTAACTGAATCAATAAGTTAGCAAGTATCGAAGAGCCTTAGTGCACAAGTGTTTGTTTTAGCAAGTATTCAAGTTTTTGTTTCAGCTTCAACCTGCTCTGATTTGCGTGATAGGATGTATCATTTTAGAGTGATGTTACACCCAGATCTATTTCCAGCTGCAATTCTAGTATTATATGCGTCAATAAAAAATTAACAGAGTATGTGCTCATGTTAACAGGGTATATGTTTCGAAATTTTTTTTAAAATTTTCTATAAATGCGTCCATGGAATTCGTTGGAGTATATGCTTCATTTTTTATAAATGTATGTATCTCATTAGATAAAGTATACTATTTTTTTAAAATTTAGAATACATGTAGACTAGAATTGGGGCTATAAATGGGACTGTACATAACATTATCCATCATTTTAATTATGACCCATATTGATCACCACACCCAAAATTACATAAATCACTTTAATGAGTTTCCCTACATTTCATAAGTAACATACTGGATGTTTAATATTTAGTATGGAACTTTGTTGTTGATTTCGGCTTGGGGACGCTCCCTTTCGGGCGCGCGAGATGTTCACCTGGTGTACTGCTTGTTGATCCAGGCTAGTTTTGCAGTGGTGTAAGGTGTCGGCGGTGCTCGCACTTGGTTTATTCTAATCTTGTGTGAGTCCTTTTAATCACAGGTTTTTTTGTTGTATTTCTTTTTAGTGAGAAAGGATTGTTCTCCACAACTTGTGGGAGCTCCCCTTTTTCCCCTCTTATCTCTCTTCTCCCCCTTATTGCTTTGAGGCAAGTTTTCAGAATATTGTAATCTCTTGAATAAAAGTTATATAATCTATCGTTTCTTCAAACAAATATATAGTATGGAACCGACATAAAATTTATGACATATCTGAACACGAAAATATTGAGCTTGTCATGTGTTCCTCCTTTTTGTCTTTCTTCTCTTTTTTTTTATTTTGAAGAATTCTTGTTTTCTCTTTTGCACTGAATATTATATCATCTTATTAATATAATATGGGTGATGATATCCCGCCTTTGCTCAAAAAAGAAATTCAAAATGTTGTTGAAACTTTTGTGAATATAAATTTGAGTTTTTGTTGAAACTGTATTCGTTTTACTAAGCCGTCTCTTGATAACTTGACTGAGAAAATGCATCTTCTCATGTTCATATGATAGAATTTCACAAGTAAAAATGAAACAACAATATAGTTACAAGTTGGTATTTGATGAAAATTAAAATATTTCTACCATAAATTTTGGTTTTTACGAATCATTCATAATGCATCCTTCAATCCTATAGCTGTGATTACTTCCAAAAAGATATAAGACCAATAGAGGGATTAGGGAAAATTGTTGTCATATTTTTTAGCTTCACCATGATCTAAGCCAATGGATCATAGACATTTGTTTCCAATCCTGAAGGTATGATTTCCATTTTTGATAATATTTAATTCATTATCGGGCTTCATTTTCTTGCATACATCCATCAACTTATCCAGTGGACAGTGAACATCTTTACCATCAGGGACAAGTGGGGGGCTTTATGCCCCTCCTTAGATTTATTTATTTATTTATTTTATGTTAAACAAACAAGAATAGTTGAGAATATGAGTTTAATATGGATATATTTATTGAATTATAACAAAAAAATTCTTGAAAACATTAATTTACTTTTTATTTTGTTTAGATCTCTCAAATTTTTAGTATATCACAACGCTTTTAAGTAATGATTATATTTTTCTAACTTCTTTCATCTTTTTTATAGCGTACTCTGTGAAATACTTTTTACACACGATTATACACTTTGTATATATTGTTCACTCGTACAATATTATTCGTTCCCTGTATTTTATTGTATCAACTCTTTATTATGCATCTTATATATAGTATTAAGAGTCAGTTTATAACTTTGGTTGAGAATGAAAATTCATCTTTCTCAATAATCCAGTTCAGCTAGATTATGTGGAGTAAAAAATTTTAATTGAGATATCCAGCAATAAACACGTGAAAATTAATTTTATATCATATATCTACCAGAAATCTAGGTTAGTACGAAAAATAATTAAGGATACATTATTTACATTTGAATGCGTTATATTTAACATCACTAATTCCAAAAATAAAATAAAATAAAATAAAATAAGAGGATAGCTGTAAGGAATGAAGAAAATTGTGATTAACATCCAAACAACAACAACAACAATGTCACGCGAGCCTTTGCTCGATTGGTAAGGGGGGAAGTTCGAGCCTTGCAGTTAGCAAGGAGAAAAAGTGGATGAACATTCCTGTTGGGCTTGGTGTTTCATGGGCAGTGGGCCAGTATAACAGTCCAGTTGGGCTTGGTTTCATGTGCAGTATCTCAGTATGTTGTAAGGCCTCCTATGGACCTGTCGTTGTTGTATGTTGCAAAGACTTATAGCTCCTCCGGAATTTTAATACCAAAAAAAAACATCCAAACAACAACAATTGATTTTTTATAAAGAAAAAAATCAAAGATCAAAATTTTATAATTCACAAAATAACAAATCCTAAATAGTATGTTGTTGTCATTGAGTTTACTTTCTTAAGAGAGGAACTCATTAAGACAAAAAAAAGTTTTCTATTTGTATCTTTCATTTGATATAGAAACTACATACATATAGGCATCGGCAATGGGCCGAGTTGGCCCATGAAAACAAGGCCCAAGCCAGCCTTGTGCTTAAGCCCACTTCCCAGGGGAGGGACAACACTGAATAAAAAAAATTAGGACTAGGCCCTATCCCCAAGCCCGTGTCTCTGCAAGGCCTTCCTACCGTTAAAATTGAAAGTGGGGGCAGGTGGCCCCCACTCCCTGCCGCTCATTGACCATATAAAAAAAAACTTCCACCTGAGTAAGGGTCCTATTTGACCCGAGGCCCGAAAGCCCGGTCCGGCCCAACACGGCAGGCAGGGCTCAGATATGACTTTGGGGCCCAGACCTGGCCCACAGGCCAACTCAAACTGGCCCCGTTCAGGCTGGTTAGCAGGCATGTCCATGGGCCCGGTCCATAGGCTCGTGGGGTCAATACAATGAATGAGTCACATGTAATTTTATGTAATTTTTATTTAAATTGTGGTTGACATAGCAAATTATTGACATTTATGTAGGTGTCAACATAATTAAATACATGTAGTGATTGAGTTTTTCAAGTAATTAATTCATTTTATATTTTATTTTTAAAAATTCAATAGATGTAAATATTTTTTCTCAATATTATACTATTAATTTTGTGTTATTTTAACATTTATATAGAAACAAACAACTTAAAATTAAAAAAAAATCAAAAGAAATAACGTGTTTAAAATTTGGACCATAGGCCCGTCCCGTGGGCACGAAGTTGGCCCGACAGGCCCATTTAGGGCCGACCCTGTGGACAGAGCCTGGGCCCGTTTATTTGGTCACGGGCCAGCCTGGTCTGGGTCCGTTGACCAGCCAGATCGACGGGGCTTGGGCCCAGAACCGCGCCTAGGCCCTGTTTCAATGGGTCAGGCCACGCCGGCATGTTGTCGATGCCTACACGTGGGACACCCACGAGCCCGTGTGCGGGCCTATAGACCTTCCCAAATGGATCCAATTTAGACAAGCCCGCTGGTCGGGCTCAGGTCTCAAAGTAAGGCTTGAGCCCGGCCCTTCTTTTGAATAGGCGGGGCATGCCAGACCCATTAATGGGCCCGGGCCTAATTTAGGTCCTACTAATTCAGGCAGATCGAGTTTACGGACTTCAAACCAAATGATAAACCTTAAATACATAAAACACATTGAAAAGTTCTCTGACCACTTAATACACAAGCACTTGTGAAAAGGGACTGGTCGACCTCAAAGTTATGCACTGAGGATTGACCAAAAAAAATCCGTACATTCCAATATCAGTGAGAAGCATTTTATTTATGGCACAAATCCACTACTCAATATCAAATTCATGATGCTTCGGAGAGTAAAGAGCACATTAAAAATTACATCAAATTTGTCTATAGTAATCACGTACTGCTTTGGTGCAGTGGATGGACACCCCACATCCCCTCCCAAGAGTGTAGGATAGAATCCGATCCCCAGTGAAAAAAATGGTTATGAGCTATGGGCCCATGTTGTTGCTGTCTGTGTGTGAGATATGAGTCCAGCACTCAGTTCTTGTAATAGCCATACAAAGGTTTGTAGCTTGTAGTCGCCTTATGGGACGCCTCTATACAAAAAAAAATAAAAATAAATATGTCCATGGTAACAAGATTATTAAGCTGAAGGTAGATTTCTGTAAAAAAAAATATAAAAATATGAGTTTTTTAAAAGATGTGAAGAGACAGTTTCTTGTAAAATTAATTTTAAACCTAGCTTTTATATAAAATCAGTCTTACAAACGTGTAGCCAAACGTAGCCTTAAAAGCAAAAAAAAAAAAAAAAAAAATTGTACTCCTCTTCAACATTGACATTAGGTATTCAAATAAACGAATTCATCTTATCTAGAACATTTATATCATATGCATCAAGCACACACGAAACATTTATATCTAGAACAATAGTGTGTGTGTGTATGTATAATCATGTATTATATTTGCAATTGACCAGAAAAATAACTTGAAATATTTGTAATGGATAAAATCATAACAAAATGGTATAAAACCTTACAAAAATATAAATTATGGTCAAATTCCCAAAACAATGAAAGTAAAAACGTTGGCTAACAACAAACAATATAAATGACACTTAAATCCTCAAATAGTGGGTGTATAAATCACTTGAAATATGAAATATGATTTTATGGGAAAGTGAGAGACGTCACCCCAAATTGACCATAAAATAAATATGCAAGATAAGATCAAAAGGGTTGGTGGCTCTTTCAACCGTTTTCATCAAGCACATCAAGCGCGTGGACTTGTCTGCCCATTCTCCATTTATGGTGGAGACCATTGCAACCTTACATTATCACCTATTATAAAGCAGTTGAGAAGGAGGTGAAAAAGACACTGAAGATGTTAGGTATCATCGAAACTGAGTAACATAAAATCGATTTTCGATCCGGTAATCTCTAGCCTCACGGCACTTCATCACCAACTTCATTGCGGGCGATATGTCGGCATCTGCAGCAGCGTCTGACTTCTTCACAATCTTTCACCCTACCACCACCGCGTTTCGAGACGCGGTATATCTTAGAAAAATAAAATAATTAGGTTGGGGGATCTCATAAGAAATGCAAGATAGCCCACAAATTTGGAAAAAAAATAATCTTATTTAATAATGTGGGCCATGAAAAATGCATGATTATGACAATTAATCAACAACAAAACACTCTACTAAGAATTATTAAAAAAAAAACTCATAAGCTAACACACTACGTTTGGCTTCTGCTGCTCCACCAACCTCATCCAATAAAATAAAATCAAATCAAATCAAATTCCTCGTTTATGGTGTACGATTCATTGAACCTGTTTAAACTTTCATCCCGACTGAATTCCAATCTGATTTTTTTGTTAAAACATGTTATTATAAAAAAATTAATCAACCCATGTGTTGAACTGATAGTTTGTTTTATTAATAATGATTTTTAGGTCTCAGTTGGTAGACCTTATCTCAAGTCCCATGAGGTGGCAAGATTGAATTACTCATTTTACCCTTCCTATTTAAATGGAGAAGTTTTTTCCATAACCGATTCCTTAAATCTCGAGGTGGTTATGATTTAAGATATTCTCTCTCTTTTTAAAGTAATTAATTCAATTGAATACCAAACAAATAAGATTTATATTTTTTTATTCAGATTGATATGTGAAAAAAATATCGAATTCAGTTTTGGTGGGGATTGGAGGAGAAGATTATAATTACTCTAGTAATTTTTTTTTATTTACGATCTGATTGTGGTGCAAATAATGACGATCCATTCAGGTTAAGCTTTTCAATCTAAATAAAACATATTGTTCTGATTTTACATTCATCTTTGAATTATCAATACATTTTTGAGATCGAATTTAATTTAAATTTAGATACATTGCTACTGTATCTGAATTTTTAGCTCTGCATAATATTATTCAGTACGATTTTTGAGATCTGAATAAGTACGATTTGTATAATCGTTTTTGTTGTTGTGTATGTGTATAAGTATGCATATTGAGTCGTTTAGTATATTTTTAACCTTGCATGATCATTATTTAACTTATTCGGATTCAAGATACATTGTTATCTAATGTAAAGTTGCTAATTCAGATTTCAGATACATGTGTATCTTAATTATTTATCCACCCCAATTTGTTGTTTGTTATTTTTCTTTTGGTGGATTTGATTAATGTGTATCTGAATAATATTTAATTATTTTTTGATATCTATATTTAAAGACTTTTATTAATCATCTATACAATGTCTCATTAGCATATAAACCATAATTGTTTCATTTTTAAACTCATTCATATTTCAGATACACTTGTATCTAATGTAAAGTTGTTATTTCATATTTCAGATACACGTGTATCTGAATTATTTACCCAGCTCAATTTGTTGTTTGTTATTTTTCTTTTTAATGGATTTGATTAATGTGTATCTGAATAATATTTAATTGTTTTGTCATGTATATTTAAATATTTTTATTAATCATCTAAACAATGCTTCATTAACAGGTAGAATATAATTGTTTCATATGAATATACTCATCTGTATCTGAAATTCTAATATATTCATTTGTAGCTGTATCTGAAAAAAAATAGAGGTAAAGGTCGGAGGAGATGGAGGTCGGAGGAGTACTCGAAAGGTAGCCGATCCACCTCTCATATGATAGAGGGCGACGAGAGCAATCCAAAGGTAGTGATGTCGATCGCCGGAGATGAGAAGGCCGGCCGGAATGAATTTTTGAAGTAGTGGATGCCTTATGAGGATAAAAAAGAAATATTTTCAAAGAAGGAGTTATTCAATTCTAATTAATGAGGGATTGTTTTTTATAATAAAAGATTCAAATATAAAGAAAGAGTAGTATTGTCTCTGCACTTTTTATCTTTAAAAAAAGTCAAACAGGGAACCAATAAATTAATGACACCTATTGGGGCTTATGAATGGGGCTCAAATTTTGGGGTCCATGTAGCAAGACCCTTGTTTTATATAATCTGCTAGTGATTAGTTAAATCAATCAGTTTTTTATTCATAAAAAAACTATATTTTATATTATAAATAATGTTGTGTTGTTAAATAAAAGATAAAAATTGTTAAGAATTAAGACTTGATAATCCAAATATTTTCTAAATATTTTATCTTTTTATAAATTTACGTACTTAGTAATAATGATCAATAAATCCGATAAGCTTAATGGATGAACCAATAAACCTTAGTCATTTTTCTTGTTTAGCATTGTCACATGTAGTCCATGTGGACAATCCCAGTATTTTCATTGTTATTCACTAAAATATATTCCTCGTTAAATTTTTTTACATTTGATAAGAATGGACATAGACTTGAAAATAATATATCTAGTTCCCTATGCAGTCTCATCTATAGTTCATACTGATTTTTTTTTAAAATCATATATACTTTTATTAAATAATATATTTTTATACGAAATGAAATATATATTGAGATATAATAGTGACTTTTAAAAAATTTAATTGATATATTATGATAGAACATCATATATTATTAGGGCCGGTAAATGAGCCAATCTTTAACATGTTCAAGCTCGACTTATTTATAGTTAGGCTCGACTCGGCTTAGGACCGAACTTAATTTTGTATTCCAGCTTGACTCATTTGAAAAACTCGTTTAGCAATTAAAACATGCAAAAACAGATAACATGTAAAAAATGAGCAACCATATTCGAAAATCATTACTAAATAATTATATTTGAAATGAACTGGTATAATCTCACGTACTTGACTCATTTACAATCGAGTTTTAAAAATTACTCAAATTCAATTCATTTATTAAATCTAACGAGTCTGAACGAACTCCACTCAGACCCAGCTCGTTTACAACCCCTGTACATTATACATTATAATAAAATATAATCTGCGTTATCATAACGAGGATGCGGAGTGAGACGGGAGTGTATTGTCTCCTTTAGACATAGGGTGGGCCCCGAGGCGGCCTCAACAACTGGGCCCATGCCACGACAAATCCGGCCCAGATAAAATAATCAAAACCCGTCCTTCGAGAGGCTCGTGTGTTCGAAAGCGTATAATCTCATCTAACCAGAGAGAGAACAAAAAACAAAAAATAAAAAAAAGGGAATCTTTAAATATCGGTTTTGATGGAAGAGCAAAAGTGGCTCCAATTTTTTGATGGAACTCATCAGAGGTTTCAAATCGGCTCTTTCGAAGGTCGTCTCAGGTGAATCTTTTTATATATATATATATAAATTAATTAATTAATCGATCTGTGATTGTATCAGAAGATATTGAGGTTCTGTAGCTGTGCCTTTTTTTTATTTAAAAAAAAAGGGTTTTTTTTTGTGGGTTTGTTCAATTGGGTTTCTTCTTCAGTTTCATTTATGATTGTGACTCTGATCGTGTCTGTATGAGTTGAATCTGATTGTAATCTGTAAATCTGATGTGTTCAACAGTGTTATCTGGGTTAAAGTTGAATTGGGTCAGAATTTGCACTGTTGGGTAAGACAGGTTGGTTTTGTTAATTAAGCCCTTTTGATTGAATTTCCTGTGGAGATTGGTATTAGATGTATCATGTTTTCAAGTGGAGATTGGGTTTGCATGAATAGTTTGATATGAAGTGGATTCACCACTGAAGATTCTTCTTCGGTTTTTGGTGATCGTTTATGGGGGTTGTTGATGATCATTAATGGGGGTTTTTTTTTTATTGAGAGTTTGAGTAGAATTGAAGTGATGATTTATGTTATTTTATGCATCTTGCAAGAGTGCCATGGAATTGAAATTGTTTGGTATGGATGAATATTTGCCTTTTGAGGTACCTATTTTCATGACGCTGGAAATTTAGGTCACATTTGGAATTAAGTGTCAAACTGATCCTGCTTTTGCAAAATTGATTTTCAGATAATCGGTTCCAATTTTTTTTCCCTCAAAACTTTAGCTTTTGGTTTTAGATTGCGCTTTTCTTTTATGGGTAAGAGGTGGGATTTGAATCCAAGATCTCTTGGTTGCAAATTTTATCATCAATTATTGAGCTATGGGCCCAACCCCTAGATTTTGATTTTTATGTGTTGTTAGTCAACAGCACAAATTTTTACAAGAACAAAAAAAAAAAAAAAAAAAAAAAAAAAAAAAAAAAAGCTGGTTGAGAGTAGCTTTCTGGTGGAGGAGGGCAGCTTTCATGAAAAAACTGTTTATGAAAATTTGTTCCAAACGGGGCCTTAGAGGCAGCTTGACTCCAGTACACTTTTGTTGTTCCAAAATTAATGTGTCCCATTTCCATCAAAAAAAAAATAAAAATTAATGTGTCCCTTTTCTAAGATCCTTGATGCTTCCATCATTTTTTTTTTTCAATTCAGATTTTCATATTAGGAATTTATTTGTGAAGAAAAAAAATCTTTTTTTTTTTTAATGTATAATTGATCTTTAATTTGGAAGTAAAGTTTCATCATGCCATATTTGGCTCCTTGGATAGTCAGGAAAAGATTAAATTGGGATTTGCGATAGAGTTACTGATGTAGTCCCCGTGAAGCCCAACTCCAGAAAATTTCTTGTTATCCTGGAAGTTCTCCTTGCATCCTCGAAAACTCCTTTCCTGTATTTAATCATTCTACTTTTCTGACTATATTTCTGAATTTTCCTTTCATGCCTGCCAACGCTATGTGGAGTGTTATACTATTCTCTTGAAAATTTAAACTGAAGATGCACGCTGTTGGTTTGCAGTTGCATTCAACATGACAATCTTTAATTCAATGACTATTGGACAGTCA
This sequence comes from Acorus gramineus, assembly GCA_030737835.1. NCBI lineage: Eukaryota > Viridiplantae > Streptophyta > Magnoliopsida > Acorales > Acoraceae > Acorus > Acorus gramineus. The sequence goes on from CM060848.1 coordinate 11,562,653, forward strand.
TCTTCATACTTCTTACTATATCGGATTTGATTCTTACTCTCGTATAAGTTGTGATTGTGTTAGTTATCTATGCCAGGGAATCAATCAATAAATTGACAGAATTCATGGCACTGTAAATAATTCTTGGTGCTGAGCTGCTGGATGCAACCAATCCATGATGGGCTCTTTATTGAGTTTGCCTAGCACCAAGATTCAGCCAAGCAGTCACATTGAGAATTCATCGGCTGAGACCAGCAAGAGGCTTAGAATGTCGTCAAGCTACATTGGTGAAATCCCGAGGCTGATTCCCAGCCTCCCAGATGAGATATCGCTCCAGATTCTTGCAAGACTACCTAGAATTTGGTATCTCAACGTGAAAATGGTATCACGGAGCTGGAAAGCTGCAATCACTAGTCCTGAAATCTATCAATTGAGAAAAGATTTGCGGACAACAGAAGAGTGGTTGTACATATTGACAAAGGTTGGAGAAGATGAGCTTTTGTGGCATGCTTTGGACCCAATCTCGAGAAAATGGCAAAAGCTGCCACCAATCCCTAATTTTGTCTACGAGGAAGAGTCAAAGAGGGTTTTTTCTGCTATACGAGCATGGAATATGGTAGGTTCAACCATCAAGATTGCAGATTTTATTAGGAGTTGGCTTCGCCCGAAGGACGAGTTGGATCGATTGCCCTTTTGTGGGTGCACTATCGGGGCTGTTGATGGCTGCCTTTACGTCTTGGGGGGTTTCTCCAGAGCTTCGGCTATGAAAACTGTTTGGAAATACGATCCGTGTCAAAACATGTGGCAGGAAGTGATGTCCATGACTATCGGTAGAGCTTACTCTAAGACATGCATGCTGAACGGAAAGCTTTACGTTGTTGGAGGTGTCAGCAGGAGTAGAGGTGGATTGGCTCCTCTGCAATCCGCCGAAGTTTATGATCCCCGTACGGGTCTCTGGACGCAGGTCCCAAGCATGCCATTCTCAAATTCTCAGGTTCTCCCAACCGCATTCTTGGCTGAGATGCTGAAGCCAATCGCGACGGGAATGACTTCATATAGAGGGAGATTATATGTTCCACAAAGTCTGTACTCCTGGCCATTTTTTGTTGATGTTGGTGGAGAGATTTTCGATCCAGAGACCAATACATGGGCGGAAATGCCAGCCGGTATGGGAGAGGGATGGCCCGCGAAGCAGGCGGGCACAAAATTGAGTGTCGTAGTGGGTGGTGAATTGTATGCGTTGGACCCATCCGGTTTTGGGGATAGTGGTAAGATCAAGATGTATGATCAGCAAACGGATTCTTGGAAGGTTGTTATGGAGAAGGTCCCCATCCGTGACTTCATCAACGATGAGTCTCCATATTTGCTTGCTGGTTTCCTCGGGAAGCTTCATGTCATCACGAGAGGTGTTGACAATGACATCGTTATATTGCAGGCTGAGATACCGAATCACGTGAGCCCTACCCAAACCTCATCCTCATGGACCTCATCATCCTCTTCGTCATTAGCTAACTCTTCAAGTATGGACCGCTTTCTGCTCTCATCCGCTTCTTTGAATGAGGAACCAATCCCTTTGTCAGAGGCAGAAACAGATATGTGGAATATCATTGCTAGTAAGAATCTTGAAACAGCGGAGCTAGTCAGCTGTCAGGTCCTTAATATCTAAAAATACAATGTGAAGGTTCATGGCTTTCCAAGAATTGTTTGCTGGCTGATGACATTTTGTTTGAGGGCATGCGTGCAGCAGAATAGAAACTTTTTATATTTCTTGTCAATGGCCACATATTCTCACAGTAGCTTTGGAGGTCAAATGTGTTGTTTGAAGTTCACAGTATAGAATGGATTTGGGTTGTCTACTATTGAAAAGGTACAGACTTCTTGGCCTGGAAGGATCATGGATTTTGTATCTCTAGTTTATTGTATGAGCATATAATCAGTATACTGCTGTATGGACATATCTTGACAATCTTCTTGTATATTTGTGTGTGACAAATTTCGTTGATGGATGATCATAGTTTTGATGTGCGTTAAGCATCACAATTTTTATGTACAAAAATATAATAGAACATCTATATTAAACATGATATATAAGTTAAAGATCTTGTCAAAGTTAAAGAGAGACAGAAATCCATGTAAAAAATGATAAAAACCCAAAAATTATCTATGGGTTAAATTTCCATCCAGCTAAGGTTTGAAATTAGAGTTGCTCCCCGAGAAAACTTAGGGCAGCTCTATCCTCACCATGCAAGTTGCTGTCCCTCAATTTAAAAAAATATAAAACACAAATTCTATTTGATTTTAAAATCCATTAAACCCACCTTCTCTCCCCACCAGCCTAAAAACTTAGAAAGACTATTCCCACCCTGAACCAAAATGAAAATAGTTGACCTCTCTACGTTTTCAAAGGCGTGTTCTAGAAGTCATTCCCGTTTGTTTTGGGAATAAGCCCTCGAATAACCTCGGATAAGGGATAAAGGGTGTTTGGAAACACCGGATAACTCCTGATAAAGTATGCCAGAATAAACTAGTATAAATTGGTATATGGATTACAACCAATCCCTGGAATTAAAATTATCTTAGGTTATTCCACTCAAAGAATATGTGGACTCACTGTTAAATCAACTGTCATCACCTCTTATAAATTACCTGTCAAATTAACTATCATTATTTTTTCACCTTTTATAAATCTTTATCCATACTTTATTTACATTTTACCTAAACAACAAAACATTTATTCTTACGTTTACCAACGAGAATAATTCAAAACACAACCAAACACAAAATCACTTTATTCTTATTTATACTCACTTATGCTTGGATAAATGTATACTCAAGAATAAATCCTATTCCCGTTCCAAACGAGGGTAAAGTAGAACATATGTCTTAGAGGATGACAACAGGTCAGTCAAGCTGGAGAGTCACGGGTGACAGTAGACCCGTCAAACAAAATAATAGGTAGTTTGTGGTCTGAAAGTCATTCGACAACCCTGAAGTCAAACATATGTATTGGCAAACGACAACAGGTCAGTCGACCTGGGGGGTCACGGCCAACAGGAGACCCATCGAACAAACCAACAGGCAGCCTGTGTTCTGAAAGTCGTTCGACAACCCTGAAATCGAACATATGTATTGGGGATGACAACAAGTCAGTCGACCTGGGGAGTCATGGGCGACGGGAGACCCGTCGAACAAACCAATAGGCAACATGCATTCTGGAAGACGTTCGACAACCCCGAGGTCGAACGTGCGTACTAGAGGAAGACAACAGGTCAGGATCTCTGGCGACGGAAGACCCGTTGAACTTTTACAATGTAGTAATCTATGTTTTAACTATGAAGTCACAGAATCATATTGATGAACAAAATAAAATACTTTCAATTTGTGGGTCCCGAAGGCAAACCAGTGACAACACTCGACAATCTAAATTAGCGATTAATAGTTCCTATTACAAGGATGAACCTAATGATAAGAACGAAACAAATACACAAGCTAAGAGACAAATTAAAACCTATGCTCTTACAACGTAATATACAAAACTATCACATTTTTTCATGATGATTGGATCCTCACATACATCAGCTGAACAAGAGGATTCATAAAAAAAACTTCATGTTTCAAATTCATTTTAAACATTTCTTCATCAATCATTCGCATCTTAATTGACTATTCACACACATTTTAAACAAAGCATTCATTACAATTATTTGCTTTTGCACACATTTTTAACGACCCCGGCCAATAGTGACCATTTACACACATTTTAAACAAGGCATTCCTTAGAAACATGAAGCCATTTTGGGCATTCAAAACCAAATCAATGCCATATTCTTGGGATTTGGTCTCCCCTCTAACAAAATAAGACAAAGTACTAATTGACACATGAGCCGATTTAAAAGTGATAATAAGGGTGTTCTAAAGTCATTCGTGCCGATCATATCTTTACTTCGACCGTCGTTCCACCCTTGGTGCGTTGGGAAGTGGTGTGACATTCTCTAAGTATTGAAGCACATCTAGATGCTAGATTGTGCAGAAGAAATAGTTGTCCTTCTATCCGATAACGGCTGAAGATGTTGCCTCACATTTGCCTTAAGCTATAAATAAACAAGTTCCATATCAAAAGAATGAATTCATATACTTAATTACACTAAAAATAGCAATAATCCAACAGTATACCATATGAACATCTGTAGAGACCATTTGAGTCAATTTCTTGTTTAGGGGCTATCCAACATAAAGAGGATTAAAAATCTATAATCAACTATATAACAAATGATTGTAAACAGTCAATACATTCGAACAAGGTGAGACAACATGTGATCGGTAAATTCAAGTCTTTTAGGAGCACCAATTCCGTTATCATGTTAATCTTCGATCAAAGTTGATTAATTATTAAGATAAATCAAAATTAAGTGTTCTAAGAGTAATGACCTATGAATATGATGATATAATCATTCTAAGTGATGGCAATTGAAATGCTTTTATCAAGAACAATGATTCCCCATCTTAGACATGAATTATCACTCTATTCATTCACTCTATCAAATTAAGTAACCCTATGGTTTTCATTAACAACAAAATGCAAGAGTTGTCAACAAAATATATTATATATATATATATATATATATATATATATATATTCATTTTCAATATTGAACACTAAATACAATCTAGTCCAATCCTAAAATAAACCTAACTTTCTATGGAAAACCATAGTTTTCTATCCCAAACCATAATTTTTTTTTTAATAACCAATATTTCAATCCACTTTTATTTCAACCCCTAGGTTTCTATCCACATTCTATCACAAACTCTATGTTTCAATCCACATTCTATTCCAAATCATAAATTTTTTTTTTGAATAACCAATCTTTCTATCCATATTCTATCCCAAACCCTAGATTTTCATCCTAAACCATGAAATTTTTTTTGAATAACCCATCTTTCAATCCACATTTTATTCTAAACCCTATATTTCTATCCACATTCAATTCCAATTCCCAAATCGTAGGTTTCAATCCACATTCTATTCCAAACCCAGAGTTTCTATCCCAAACCCTTTTTTTTTTTGAATAACCAATATTTAAATCCACATTTATGGTTTCTATCTCAAATCCTAAATATTTTTTTTTTCATTCAAGAAAAAAAAAGAGACAAATACCTGTTTGTGCTTTGTGGGATCACGGAGGACCCCGGCTTTACTTCTTATAATCGTCTGGTCGGTGTGGGAGGGAGAGGAGAGGAGAAAAGAAAAGAGGGAGAAGGTGCAGATCCCACAGAGGAAAGAAGGGAAGGAAAACAGGGAGTGGTGGGCTGAGAGTTTAATTTGTTTATGATATAAATGATGGTGGGATCAGGTTTTTCAATAGGTCTGGCTTGTGGGATCAGTCGGTTGGGGGGGACAGCAAACTGCATGGTAGAGATAGAGCTGCCCTATAGAATATTAATAGAATATGCCATCTCTACAAAATTGTGTACCATACAAGTCCTTATAAACAATACTCGAGATCAAACACAAGAATGGAACACCATCACACAAGAATGGTGTTCGCGGAAGCCATCAACAAAACCTGAGATCAAACACAAGAATGGAACACCATCACACAAAAAACACAAGATATACGTGATTCGGTCTAGACCTACATCCACGGGGTGAAAACAGAGAATCTACTATAATAATTGAGATACAAAAATACATTAAGAGACTCACAAACTCTCTCATGGAGTTACCTCTCTTAGAACCCTCTCAACCTCACCATTGGATCTCTACATTATAACATGCCAAGTTTTGCCATGGAACCCTAGAAGATATTTATAAGATAAATAACTTCCTCCCCAAGTAATCTTCTAATTAACAAACAAATATTTTTTCCTGATTTTAAGAGATTCACTTTAAATTGATATTAATTAAGATCAAATCATAATTAATATACCAATTAGGTGCCCACCCTAATATGGTTTCATCATGGCCGTCTAATGTGATACGCCGGATCGATACATAATCCCAACAATATGTTGAGATTTTTAACAATTTTATTTGTGCGAAATAAATAATAATAATTGTGGAATAAATTATACGAATCCCAAATCAATCTCGACGCAATAAAAAAAAATATAAAAGCAAACAACCATAAAGAAACACCCAATTTAACGTTGTTTGGCGTAAGCCTACATCCACATGGCACTTTAACAACAATCCACTATATTAAATAATAATGATAATAATGTCCTCTCAAGTTTTGTCCAAAACTTGAGGAATACAAGATGAAAGAGGGATATAGGGTTACCTCAATAAAACCCTAAATATTCTTCCAAATAATATGGAGAATCCAACCTCGATATAAATCGGAATCCACAGGAAAGCCTGAAGAAGGAACAACTCTTTTTTTATTTCTCTCTCTCCTCTCTCCTCACTCCTCTCTTTCTTCTTCCTTTGCTGTCGAACCTAAACACACGCCGCAACCTTTTTTTTTCTTTCTGTCCGTGTGTCAATCACAAAGGAGAAGCCCTAAGAGGGCATTAAATACCCTCCATGCACGTGTGTGCATTAAACATGCATGGCCCTATGCATGGGCCCTCATGGGCTTATTAATTCTCAATTGGGCTGGACCCAATAATGGCCCACAAACTCAACAATCTCCCCCTCCAACCCAATGAGGGAGGAACCCGTCGTGCGACTCCTCACCTGGAGTCTGTACTGTCCAGCTTCTCGCAAAGCTTGAACCCGTCTGTACTTTTTGCCTTCCCTTCTTCAGTAAAAAAGATATACTCAAAGGTGGGGTAACTCAATGATGGTCTATGCTCTCTCGATGATATCTTCATCGAAATCTCTGTAGTCTCTGACTCTCTCGATGACCTCTGCATCAAAATATTTGTCTTTAACTCTCTCGATGACTTCTTCACCGGATTCTCTGTCTCTGACTAATGGCACTGCTCCCCCTGCTCAAGAGCTTCCTATTCTAAATCTTCATCAATGTCAGGTATCTCTGGCACCTTATTAAAGTCTTTGTTTTTCATCTTCTCCCCATATATAGCCAGCTGAATCGGAGAGAGAATCGGTGTCAAATCTGCAACACCACCAACTGATTTCGGAACCCCATCAAAATATTCAATAGTCTGGTTTTCGTAGAAGACCACATCCCTGTGCTGAACAATCCTCTTCGTTGCTGGATCCCATAGCCTATAGCCAAACTCTTCATTTCCATAACCAATGAAGATACATAAGGCTGTTTCATCAAGCTTTTGTCTCTCCTCTTTTGGTACAAGCGCCCAAGCTTTACATCCAAAGACCTTCAGATGCGAATATAAAACCTCATTACTGGACCAAACCTTCTCTGGAATCTCCATATCCAAAGGAACTGATGGTGACTTGTTCATCAAATAGCAGGCAGTCGAAATAGCTTCACCCCAGAAGGTTTCAGGCAATCTAGCCTTCTTCAAAATACATCTGACTTTCTCAACAATAGTGCGATTCATCTGTTCTGCGACACCATTGTGTTGTAGAGTACCGGGCTCAGTCCTTTCGTGTCGAATCCCATGACGTGAGCAATAATCACTGAACCTCCTCAAACTGTACTCTCCTCCATTAACGGTCCACGGTGACTTCAACCGTTTTCCTGTCTCCCGTTCCACCATGGCATGAAAGTGCTGAAAGTGCTCAAACACCTGATCCTTTGTTCGTAACAAGTAAACCCACACTTTCCTAGATGCATCATCAACAAACGTAGCAAAATACCTATTGCCACCAAGCGATTCAACCTCAAACGGACCATAAACGTCAAACTGAATCAAGTCCAAAATATTAGACTTCTTTTTCGAACATCTATCGAAAGAAACTTTATGATGCTTTTCAATCAATCAGTAATCACAAGAGCTAAGAGACATACCATTGGTAAAGGGAATGTGAGACTTCTTTACCAGAACTTGTAGCTCCTTCTCGCTCATGTGACCAAGCCACCTATGCCATAAATCCAGAGACGAATCTTCTTCAGCTGCATTCATTCCATCCTTGCACACTTTTATCTTTGTCTTGTAAGAAGTATAGCATGCCTTTCCTCTAGAAACAACTAGCGAACCCTTGGTGAGCTTCCATTTTCCATTGCCGAAGTGATTTTCAAATCCTTGGTGATCCAAAGCGATCACAGAAAGCATATTGAGGCGCAAATCAGGAACATGACGAATATCTTTCAAAGCCAATGTGTGTCCTACATCAGTGCGTATACACACATCACCAATTCCTGCAATCTTTGAGTGACTAGTATTTCCCATCTTCACAATGCCAAAGTCTCCTGCCCTGTACGAAGTGAAGAAATCCATCTTAGGAGTCGCATGATAAGACGCTCCCGTATCAACTATCCACTCAGTATTCTGATCTGCAAGATGCGGGCATTTTTCTTCTCCGAAAGAGAGAGCTACAAACTCATCCGTATATGCAGTCGCCACGATGTTCTTGTCGTCATCTTTCTTCTTCTGATAATTTTTCTCATTTTGTTCTCTTTTCCAAATTCGGCAATTCCTCTTGAAGTGATCGGCTTTACCGCAATGGTAGCACGCGTTTTCTTCAGACCTTGACTTGCTTTTGTACCTGCCATGACCTTCTTGTTCTCGACCATTGCTCCTCCCCCTGTTATCTGTGACAAGTGCTTGTGCATCATCTGTACCTGTTGATTTTCTTCTTGTTTCTTCATTCAACAAGCAGCTCATAACTGTACTCATAGACAACACACCATCTGGAGCAGAATTACTCAATGTGACAACTAACGTCTCCCAACTATCTGGCAAAGATCCCTAAAGCAGTGGTGCCTGTAACTCATCATCCAAAGTCATCTTCATATTAGTCAACTGATTCACCAAGCTCTGAAACTCATTTAGGTGCTCTGCAACACTGTCACCTTTGAACTTTAAATTCACGAGTTTCCTGATTAAAAACGCTTTATTCCCCGCAGTCTTTTTCTCATATAAAGACTGAAGTGTTTTCCATAAAGAGTGTGCGTTCGTCTCATTCGCAATGTGATGGAATATTCTGAGATCAATCCATTGTCGAATATTGACAACACATTTTCTATTCAACTTGGTCCAGTCTTCTTTTGTCATTTTTTCTGGTTTGCTTTTATCTCCTTCAATTGGTTCAAACAAATCCTTACAGTAAAGGATGTCCTTCGTCTTGGGCTCATCAACCAATTGGAACTATTCAAATCAATCATCTTGCCGATGGAATTCTCCATAACTATCTCACACAAATAAATTCAACATTGCTCTGATACCACTTGTTGGGATTTTTAACAATTTTATTTGTGTGAAATAAATAATAATAATAATCACGGAATAAATTATACGAAGCCAAATCAATCACCGACGCAATCAGAAAAATATAAAAGCAAACAACCACAAAGAAACACCCAATTTAACGTGGTTCGGCGTAAGCCTACATCTACAGGACACTCCAGCAACAATCCACTATATCAAATAATAATGATAATAATATCCTCTAAAGTTTTGCCCAAAACTTGAGGAATACATGATGAAAGAGGGATACAGGGTTACCTCAATAAAACCCTAAATATTCTTTCAAATAATATGAAGAATCCAACCTCGATATAAATCGGAATCCACATAAGAATCTGAAGAAGGAACAACTCTTCTTCTATTTCTCTCCCTCCTCTCTCCTCTCTTTCTTCTTCCTTTGCTATCGAACCTGAACACACGCCGCAACCTTTTTTTTTTTCTTTCTGTCCGTGCGTCAATCACAAAGGAGAAGCCCTAAGGCCTAGTTTGGCATGGGGATAAGGGGTTGGGATAAGAAAAAAATTGGGTTAAATCACTTGTTATCCCTTATGGCATAAAAAAAATGAGGATAAAGTATGGACAATTGTCCACATTTTGATATAAAAAATGGGGATAATTTATTCTGAGTAAAAGGTATAACAGACTTTGTCCTAGTTTTTTATCCCTATTTTGTAAAATTGAAATAACATTGATGACTACTTTTCCCAAAAAAAAAAAAACCAAAACAAAAAAAATAAAAGAATATGTTCCACTAAACAACATTAATACCCCCATTAATAGGAATGATAGATTTGACATTTTTTAAAAAAATTTAAAGTTATCTCATGTTTGATCCAAATACAAGATTGAGAATAAGAACACAAAAAATGAGGATAATAAAAAGCATTGACAAATGCAAATCTTGATAAAAATAGTGAATTTTTTATCCTTATAAATTAGGTTAACTTATCCTAAAAATTTATCTCTTTACCAAACTAGGCTTAAGAGAATATTAAATACCCTCCATACCGTGTGTGCATTAAACATGCATGGCCCTATGCATGGGCCCTCATGGGTTTATTAATTCTCAATTGGGCTGGACCCAATAATGACCCACAAAACCCCACACTAACTTGAGTGTCAAATATATTATTTTTTTTACAGGGACGCCCCTTAATTCCCTCATTAGCGAAGGATCAAGTTAGCAAGTGGTATTGTTAGAATGATAATTTTTAATATTTTGTTTGATTAAATGTCACATGACACATTTCACCATCGTGGACAGTTGATCATCCTTTGATAACAAATATCTTAACCATCGTAACTAATCCACGTTATTATGATACAGATTATCCATGTGACCTGTTGATCCTCTAATGGTTATTGATTTTCTAATGGATGTTGATACTCCATCTTCAGCATTTCAAATCAACTTTTGTTAATTAATTTGGTTGACCAGATTCCACTAACTCTCTCTTTACTTACCCATCATCCAAATTGTCCATAAGAATATGTTTCAGCTGTGATAATAGGCATCAAATTTTCTCTATGCCTTGTAACAGATCCATGTTTTTTTTTTAATTTGTTTGTGATCATTGTTTATCTTATCAGCTGAATTTAAAACAAAAAAAAATCATACTTGGTTGTCCAATTCTGATTTGGCTATTCAAGGTGTCTAGATTTTATAAACTGCACGATGTACATGTGTTGTGAATTATTACTTTGTGTATTGGGGACTTGGTCTTCTTTGGTTGCTGCACTAGAAACCTTTTTGAAGGTTTGGAAGCACAATCTTCTGAAACATTCCAAGAGCCAGTTTCATTAATTATTAGTCTAATATTGCAACCATAGCACATTGATTTGGGAAATCTTATCTGATGGTATCAGAATCATTAAAAGAAGATGACCTCCTATTATGTTGGGGGAGTTGTGAATTTTAACATTGTTATATATTTAGGGGGTTTGGTTCCCTGGACCACATTATAGATCTGCATGAGGGGGTTCTATCGGAAAAAATATTCTTTTATAAGAATGATTTATACTATAAATTTTTTAATCCATGAACTTCTACTTATTGAAATATTTTTCAAACTCATATTAATCCATGGTTAGTGTTTGGTTGCGCGATTGCACAGCTTTTGCGACTGCAGGAAGCTGACTCTGCAATCGTGCAATCAAACAGTTTTGCAATCGCAGCTTCCTGTAAACAGAGTTCAGGCAAGTAATGCCTAAAAGCTGTGATTTGAGAAAGCTGTGGGAGACAGCTTCTTGCAGATCAGTTTTAAACACAGCGATTGAAAAAATCAGTTTTGCAATTGCGTTACCAAACATTACCTCACAAGTTAGAAAAATGAACTTTTGTTGGTATATAAGGAACTTCATTTTTATTAACAAATATGATTAATTGACGCATCGCATGTCTTCGAAGATTGCTTAAAACAGGGTTTGGATGATTATGTTTTTACAGGGAATTAAAAGTTGTAAAAATATTTTCAAATGTCTAAAACTTTGAATGATTGATTAAAAAAAAATGGACTCAATTTTTTAGTTATAAATGCCAACTGTATAACGATTTTTCAAAAAGATGGCAAAGCATACTTCCTTAAAACCAATTTTCAAAAACCAAAAATAAAAGGTTATGACTACATTCCCAAAAGAACCCTTGGTTCTATATGAGCCCTTTAACCTTGGCTTTTTATCAGTTGGGTCTAAGAAATTAATATTGTAAATTGTGACTAGAACCGCCAAATTAGAAGTTCATGCGTGACATGAATTATAGATCCGGAGTTGATGAATAGATTTTTCAAATGAGTTGATCAAATAGATTATATAATTAAGGAAGAATCCTTGATTGAGTTCCAGGAGTTCATTCTCATCCACTGTCATCTCTTTTTCTTTTTTTTTCTTTTTCTTTTTTGAGAAGTCATTTCTTCTGCAGTTTCAAGTTCTTAAATGGCCATCAGAAAGCAAAGGTTTCATCAACCATCTGAAGGTAGGTGTCCCGATGATGATGATTTAGAGATGGAAAATGGTAAACATATTTTCTATTGAAAAATGTTAGACATAATCTGTAGCGACTCTGACTTTTAAGCCATAATTAACCTGCTTTTATGGTATATTTAGCATTCCAAATTTGTAATAATTTGGCATGGTTAGATTTCTCATTTCGTTGGCTTTCCAACGCTTCTTACGGATCATAAATCAGATGCGTATAGATCAAGTTATGGACCAAACAGTAATAAGGGGTCAGACTGTGTCTCACGGATCTTATAGGTGCCGTCGGGCACCTGGGCGACAGATCCTAAAGGAGCCGTCGGGAACCTGGGCGACGGATCCTGGTAGTGCAGTTAGGAACCTGGGCGACAGATGCAATAGGAGCCGTCGATATGGAAAATCGTATTTTCAAAAATGGAGCCATTTTTGGAAAGAACAGGTGCATTAATCGAGATTAATGCAAATCATTGGCGTCGTAATTGTTTTCCCACGTGTATGAGAGGCTTATAAATCTTTTTTCCTCTCTCCATGCATTGAAACCCTAGAAATTTCAAACCCTAAAGTTTTTCCCTTGACGTTTTCGGCGAAATCATTGAGGAGCTCGAGAAGGGATTTGATCAGCGATTTCTTGTGAGTAATACCCTCGATTTATGAAGAGTTTTGAATATGCGATAGTTGCTTTAGAGGTCTTTTATTTTACAACTTCGTTTTTAGGTTTTTCAAGCAAAAAGAATGAGTTTTCTTCTTGGTTCTTAAAGTTTTTCATGAGATTTCGGGTCCCTGTGATATCATGATTTTTTGTGATGTTTTACAAGGTTTTGATGATGCTATTAGGCCTCTCATGTGTAGATTCAGGTTTATGGATTTTCTTGAGCTTTTCTTCTTGGGTTTTCATAAATCTTGATATAGTTGTGTGATTTTTGGGTCCTTATGTTTTAGCTATGAAATCGTGAAGTTTTCAAAGTAAATTACATGTCTTTTATGTTAAACGAATAGGGTTAATATATATATCATGCCTAGGTTTGGTCATTTAACATAGAAACATGTTATGAATTGTTTAAAGTCTCGTTTTAACCCTTAATTGCCTAGACCCGAACCAATATGTGTTTTCATGATTATTTTGGAGTTTTATCATAAAATTGACGTTATTGTTTCTTCATATAATAAGTCGATGGTTTTCAAAGATTTTTGGATAAGTTTTTAAGCGTTATTATATACGTTTTATAAATCCTTAAAGAGTTAAGGTTAAAAATAATAGGATATCATGTTAGGTATAATAATACCTTACTTGTCATGATTTTCAAAGGATGTTGTAAAGTATATTCAAATTCTTGGGTGTACCGAGTATTTTTAACGTTTCATTGATATTTTTCCGTTTCCCATGAATTAGGGTTTTGAACCTATTTTTGTTCATACGATCTTTGGCCTATCTCCTAAACGTTTTTACGTTGTTTTACCTATTATATATATATATATATATATATATATATATATATATATATATATATATATATATATGATGTATCTAGGATTTTTCAAAGATGTTTTAAACGAGTTATTGGTTTATTTAATCAGATCATCGTACGCATGATTGGATTTCTTTGATATGAGTTCTTACTGTTTATATCGTTTTGAACGACTCGCGTAGGGTTTTCGATGATAGAAAGTACTAGGGTTTCATGCTTCTGCCTCGGGATGGCTCCAATGAGAGCCGTCGGGCATGTTTCGGACGGCCCCTTTGGGAGCCGTCGGATTGGTTAGAGACGACCCCTTTGGGAGTTGTCAGTTTTAGTGTGTATGGGTTCCATTAGGTTCCGTACTATTTGCACATATTGCGACCGAGTTGTATCGTTTCAGGACTGGTTAAGTTGACTTAAACTTCTGGTGTTATTCGTTGGACCAAAGGTGAGTGGGTCTAGTCTCTATGTAGATTTCGAAACTATTTATATTTATCTCATGACTGCATCATGCCTATTTTATGAATAAAATTGTTATTTTGATTATGGAATACATGAGCATGACACCATGATTTTAAGGTATTATTTTACGTATAATCTATATTGAAGACTATGTTATTCTTGCATGCAAATTACTGTTTGATAAATTGATCTTGCATGCATATCATCCGTTTGCGTGACACCTGTCTGCGTGACATCGTCTGCGTGACGACCGGTTTGTGTGACCTAGTCCAGTGGGAACTTGTCTACATGACGCCTGCGTGACGAAGCTCTAGATGGAGCACATTTTGGCTGCGTGCCATACAAGCATGCGTGTCTGTTGCATCATACACATCATGTAGTTAGTGTTGTGATTTGTGACTATTCCTCTAAAGAGATGCATTATGTTTTATCGTTACACTTGTGAAAAAATATATGTGTGTGTGTTATATTCTACTCGTTTTGGATTTTATGGGATTGCTCTTTAAAATTATTACTATTATTATTATTGAGATGCTATAGGTCCATTCACTAAGCGCGTGGTAGCTCACCCCTCTTTGTCCAACCTTTTAGAGTAGCTGTTGGTGATCGTCGCTCGTGGTGAGGCGTTGACGATTTAGTTTGTGTTTTATCTTCGTTGCATCGTAGGTGTCGAATAAGCCTTCTTCTTGGCATGTAGTGGACGTCCTTAGCCTTATCAGCAAAACCAGAGGAATTATTATTAGTATTAAATAAAGAACTCATGTGTATTCATTCAAACTTAAGAATGAATTATTGAGATCATGTGGTTGGTTTATGTTTTAAATCCTGCAAGTATTTTATGAGTTGATTTATATTACTCGATATATTGTAGATTGTTTACGTAACGCACCGTATCGCATGCCTTCACTAAAGATAATGGGTATGGGAGTGTTACATAATCCCATTTACAACCTCATATGTAATTCACACTTTTAAATAATATAACTCATCTAATGAGTTATATATATTCTA
Organism: Acorus gramineus; assembly: GCA_030737835.1. Lineage (NCBI taxonomy): Eukaryota > Viridiplantae > Streptophyta > Magnoliopsida > Acorales > Acoraceae > Acorus > Acorus gramineus. The sequence goes on from CM060848.1 coordinate 11,577,817, forward strand.
TATAAAATGTGAAGTATACAATCCCATGAATTAAATAGACCCTTTTAATTTTATTTTTTAAAATGGGATAAGTACCTCGTCAAACGTGTTAGCTTCAAGTACATAGGAGTATAGGACTGCAAGCAGAGCAGTACATGAGACTGTGTGTAATAATTTCTTAAGGGAAAAATTAATGTAACTCCTAAAAACTTATCAAAATCAGAAAAAATCCTTGTAAAATTGTAACTCTTCTCATGTCCCTATCTTATTAGATAATATTTATTTAAATCCCTATAACTATCTAGATATATGGTTAACCCTAACCAGGCATGGTAAATTACTGTTATACCCTTTTAAAATTTATTTTCTTTGTTGAAAAAAATTGATATAACTCCCTGAAACTTATGAAAATCGAAAAAAGTCCCCATACAATTTAAAAATCATTTTAACTCCTTGAAATCTTCTTAAAATCACAAAAAGTCTATGTGATTATCTAAAAATATATACTGATTTATTTAAATTTTATTAAACAAATTATAATTTTATAATCAATGTGTTATGCTCTTTGTTGCTAGTAACTTTGAGTTGAAAATATATTATAGAATTTTGATTTAGTTTTTAAATTGTTTTCTCTAATTATGTAATGGAGTTGAGAAAGCTATAATTTTGTTTGTTCAGTATCTGTGATGAGATTGAGAATGTAAAAATGTTGAAAAATAACTCGATTTTATAGATCAAATGAGATTCGACGACTATTTTTTTACAGTTGATGATGACATTTCAGGAGATGGGGATGCTGAAATATGGTGGGGGAATTTTTGTCTTACAAAATGATTAAATCTGATTTTATAAAATTTGTAGGGACTCAATCCGATTTTAGTAAGTTTCTAGGAATATATTTGGAAATACTTTTGACCGGTAACTAAATTCATTAACCATATATATTTTATAGGGACCTAGGACAATTTTCTAATTTTAGAATGTCTTCTTCTAATTTTAAGAATATTTCATAGAATTAAAAAGAATTTTTTCATTTTTTAATTTCATATACTTCATTAACCGCTTGTGCTCGCATTAACAAAGTAAAAATATTTCGCTAGTTTTACATATTCTATAAGTGAATTTATATAATTTACTAAAGCATATATTTCATAATTTATAAAAACATATAGAGATGATATATATTAGTTGAGGGAAAATAAAACAGGTGTGAATAGAATTATCAAGTACAAGTTGACAAAAGCTTTCAAAGGGCCAATAATTGCAGTATAATAAGGATGGGAACAATAATAAAAGAATGTGGGGGCTCATAGATTTTTATTTTTATTTAAAAAAAAAAAAAAGTTGGGGAGGGTGAGTGGAGAGATGGTGGGGTGGGCTTTTCCATGGTTTGTAGTCAATGGAGTGAGTGCAAATCTTTCTATGGTGACTATGTATGGCAAACACTATGAAAACTGTAACCATCTGTTCTTGAGAGAAAAGAAAAAAAGGTGTCAAAACATTTGAGCCCACAAAAAGGGATCAAATGCTGTGAGTGGGTCCTTTGTAGCTATGGTGATCTTATATTCCTCATAAATGGGTTCTTCCCGCTCCAATCAATCATGTATGGCTAATAATAATAAATAAGAAAAAGAGTTTTTTCTTTTATGTTTTGGATTCCTTGCTACATAAGCCCATTATATATGTCCTATTCATAAGTTCCATTAGGTGTCAACATACTATTGGTTTCTTAGTTGACTTTTACAAAAGAGTAAAAAAGCAAAATACAAAACTACCCTTACTTAAAAACACATGGTTCAACGCTTAAACCCTCTTTTTTCGGTTACAGTTTCGTCTTCCCCATCCATCTCGTGAGCCAAATTTGGATTTTCAAATTCTTTGGAGTTTCTAAAAACGGAAATCACAAATCAAATCACACCAACAATCTCTTCCCATTTCGTCTAAAACAACCTAAAAGACCTAAAATCTATTTGCAACTTAACTTTCAACAATTTTTTCAACATTTTCTTCGTCTGATTGTTAATCCCCTGCCAAAAATGGGTATTCAACGTTTTTTTTCAAGATGCTTTTGTTGCTTTAAATGATCATTCGAATCCAAAAAAATCATAGAAAATTTATTCTCAATTGATATATTAGTTTTTCTATGATATGTGAAAACAATTTATGAATGATGTGAAGAACTATATGAATCAGTTGTTATTGAAAATTTTTAGTAACCCCCCAAATCTATTTTAGTTAAAAATGCTTTATAATGTATAAATTGCTGCTAAATTTAAATCTGATGCACCTATTGAAAGAATGTAACTGACTTTTTTTTTTTTATTATGTTTACTGTGTGTATTTGAATGTTGCAGGTGTGATTGTGACATGATGTATGTGAAATCATTAACTAGTTGTATATGTAACTGATTAATTGAAGTATGTAGCTTATTTTTTTGGTTATATGCATTTCCCTGTTTGTTTGATGTAAACTGACAATGGGTGAATGTAATTGTTATTTGATTAAAGTAACTTACTTTTTGTTATGTGAAACTGTTAATTTAAAAAATGCAATCGACTTGATATTGAATGTAACTTACTTTTCAAAAATGTAGTATGTGTGTATGTCATGATATATCTGGAGTCTTCAGTACTTGGATATGTAAACTAACAAAATTTAAATATTGTAATTAACATTTGATATATGTTATTGAATTTTTTGTTATATATAACTAACTACTATAGAACGTAATAAACTTTTACTCAGCAAAAGTCAATTCTGATACCATACAGTAAAATGTAAATGAATTATTATAAAATGTAACTGAATTCATGAAGTATTTCAACTGTATCAAATTGGAAAAAATCATATCAGTGAAGGAAGCACCACAACAACCTCAGTTTTCGTACGTATATTTACAACTTTACATGTTCAAAACTGCAATATAATAAACCCTTTAACAAAATTCATTTTGGTTGAATTGCAGGATGGACTGTGTGACAATGATCATTTATATTATGAGACAATATGCCATTCATGAGGAATTGTTGACAAACATGATAAAGAATACATGCACATACGTTAGAGCACACCTCATCAAAAATTTCCTAAATGACAAAAAGAGAACAGACACATATGAGGATCACAAAGTTAGAATAATGCAGTTTGATTAGTGACTCTGAGTGTTTAGTCATGTATATATGTGGAAAATTTGTCATGTATATGGGTGCAAAACAAATTTTGAAAGAAGTGAACATCTTAAAAATATATTGTGATGTGTTTAAATAAAAAAACTATAATTTCTTATGCTTTTTTATGTTTTGAAGAATGTAAAGCAATTTGTATTTGGTTGTTTGTAACTAATATAGACTATGATTTATGCTAAATGTATCTAAAATTTGAAATATATAGCAGGATTGTTAGTTACATAAATTTGTAACAATGTAAGTAGTTTAAACTAAAATGTAACTAATTTTTTAACAATATAACTAGCAATTTTAAAATGTAACTAAATTATGATAAATGTAACTCAGTCTCTCGAAGAGCACATTACAAAACTTTTTAGAAATCAACAAAATGGTTACAAAACATGTCACTGGACAAGAAAATAAATGCTAAGGAACATAAAGGAATCACAAAGCAGCAGATCCAATAGTTTCACCAACATCTTGCACATTGCAATTTTCAAAAATCTTCACTTGCTTTCTCTTTGGCTTGAAAACCTTAGATGTCTTCATTTTCAATGGTAGCCGCTCTTTACTTCGACCCTTGATTGGAGAGTGAACAACTTAGTCTGGCGATGATTCTTCGCCAATAGTACTATAGTTAGGAATTTCTATCGAAAAGTTGATCAGAGATGCTTGCAAGAAATGTAACTGATTTTTGAATGTTGCTCAAGCCAATGCTAATATAACATTAGCACTCTAAAAAGTTCTCCAGAAAACAATTTTAACATAAAAAAACAACAGATTCAGATAACATTAAATATGAAATCCAATAAGAAAAATGAAAACACATGAAAAAACAAACAATAACAATGTTACATCTAAATCAACTGACATTATAAATTGATCAATTGTTATTTCAGATCAGATCAGATGCTGAAAGTCCTCTAACAAATAAATCAAAGGTTCAAAAACGAGGAAAAAAATCTTCTGATCTGCTGATCTGCTTCTCTGTGTTCTTATAAAAAAAATTATATTGTTGAAAATTTTTTTATCGGTGATGATGGACGATTAACAATTCAATTGTCATAACAAAAAAAAAAAACGGTAATTGAAACTTCATTACTCCTTCCACATAAGGAAATTCTAACCGACCATTTAATGTGGAGAGTGATTATCGAAAACGATATCAAAGACATATTCGGTATTGTCACCTATGCTATCTCATGGGGATTACAGGCCTATAAGATGGGGCTTGTGAATCGTTTCCCTTTGGATAAGACTTAAGACCCCCTTTCAAATCAATTGGTAAACTGATTCAGTTTCAACAACTGTGATTGATTTTTATAATAATCAAATGATAAAAAAAACTCTTCAAAAATCAATTTTTAATTTTAATTTTTAGTTTCATATTTTGATTTGTGTACATATAAGTTAACAAAATAGTTTTCATAAATATGTTAAATGAAAAAGAAACCAATTTTTAAAATTATTTTCAAATGGTGCACGTAGAATCCATGTGTGAGACAATGAGAGTGTTGTATCATATAAGTGGTGCAAAAAAGTGAGCAGCACAATATAAGGTCAGCAAGTGAAGTTTTCTACTTAAACTTCAATTAAAATGAAAACATTTGACACTCCCTTATTAGCTTATAAAAATTTTCTGTGTTTGTCTTACCGGGGATCGATGATTCATGTGTTTTGTGTTTTGTGTTTTAATGCACTGTCATTTTGAGAACATGAAAGAGGAGTGTAAGAGAGGTTTGAATCTTGTTTAAAAGTGAAGATGCGAAGTGGAGGTGCAAAAGCAAAGTATAAACAAAGGTTATGCAGAGCATCTAATCTCTTCTTCAGTTCTTGATAGACAAAGTGGTTTTGGTTTTGCTTGTATAAGCAAAATGAAGCTTTAAGGGCCAAGGCTAATAAATATAACTATAGAATATTTAGTGAAATCTAGGTAGGTTCATAGAGTGACGTAGGAAACATAAGTTATTGGATTTTGAGTTTATGTTGTTCAAAATTTAAATAACTTCAGTGGGCAATCTATGACTTCGATAAATTTGGAGTGACTTTAATCACATGTACGGGTGTTGAAACCATCATTTATGTGATATATGTTATTGTAGAATACAGAAGATCTAGGTGTATCCAGTATGGGCATGATTGTATGTTTTAAGAAATCTTGACTTTAGTTCTCAATAACCATAACACAATTATTTAGGGCTTACCTATAAAAATGATAGGTCTTGATACGGGTCTTAGCGCTAACTTACCCTCATATGTGTTGAAAAAAATTTAAAAAAATCATGTGGGACTGAGACACACAGGTGGAGATAGCCTACCCAGCTAAACCAAAATATCAGCTACGAGAGGTCCTTCTAATAAATAAAAAAAATGAGAATGAATGCCAAACTGATTCTAAATCATTGTTTATCGTCTTGTCCCACCTGATTTATATTTTTTTACATTTATTTTATCTAAGCAAGAGCTCAAGTTCATTCATTAATATAAAAATGTTTATATCCTATAATCTTTTTAGTGAGAACTGTTATTTTAAGTTATTTACTATACCAAATAGATTTTTTTATTAATTAATCACTTATTATCATATACATAGAGAGTAATAATAATGAAACCTTTAATTCTATTACAGAGAGACTAACAGCCTTTATATAATAATACATACCGGATAGTGTTACACGTGTAACACACTAACAAACTAATATAATAATAAACTAATAAGTAATCTAACACATACTAAATGAAAATTTATATTCTAACAATTAAATTTCAACTAAAAAGTTATAGAATTTATTTTTGAGCTTACTAAACACAACATAAATACAAAACCAAAAAAAATATTACTTTTTTGCCCTAAATCACTAAAGCACCATCTTTTTCATCCCTCATTTAGCACTAGAAAAATGTCAAATTTTTTAATTTTTTAAAATATTAAAGTACATAATTTCACAAAAAAAAATATATATATATATATACTGAAGTGATTGAATGTGCATAATTTTTATATTTTTTTAATTTAATATTATTTAATCAAATATTTCATATACCGAGATAATGCTACGAACAATGACCGAGTCTATCAGCATCTTTCCTAATAGTAAAGATCCGAAGATGAAAGGTTATGCAAAAATAAAATTTTGACACTGAGTGGATGTGTAGTTCAATTATTAATTTTCTTAAAATCTCATCTATTTTTCAAAACCGTCATTTCAGGAGATTTTAAAATGTCAAGGAATTAAGAAATATAGCATTGAAAATCTATCTAAATAAAGATCCAAACAAGAGGACATTCATCTAAATGAGACACGAGATATAATTACCACAATACTTAATAATAATAATAATAATAATAATATTGTCTTACGTGCTTCAAACACCTAAGCCAGAAACAGTTGGGCTATAAAAAGTGGACAAAAAGCAAATTATCAACTCAATCATCAACCATTCAATCTTTGACACCTCTTGGCATCATAGTTAAGATTGGAGGGGTCCACCATAAAGAACCACTGATTCGATGGTCCTTTCCAGATCATCAACCACCTTTGTTTGTTAATGTTTCTCACATTCCCACTTTTCAGACAGTTTTCAGATTATGATGACAATCACGTAAATAACATCAAAATCGATGGGCTCTTTTGCATGTTCTTTGTCGTGTTCATTGGTTTATTTATTTGTTCTCACCAGTACTTTTTTGTTTTATTTTTTTATTTTTGATGGATTCAGTCAAAGCTGAAAAATCTCCACAAAGAGGAAAGAATGATTTCAACTGGGTTTTTGTTTCGTTGCAATAATTTTTAGATTCGCGTGGGTTTGAAGCGGCTGTTCTCTCTCTATTTAAAGAGGAAATCCATCGATACTTGGCGTCTTGGTGAGCTTCTTTTCCCTTCTTTTGGTCTCTTGGAAGTGTTTTTAATATGTCAAAACTGTTTTTTTCGATCTGGGTTTTCATGGGTCTGGTGTTCTTTTAAAATTTTTGAATCATTGGTTTTGAATTTGCGGAGATTTTGGTGAATTTTGGAGTTTGTGTTGTGTTTGTGAAGATGGAAATCTCGGGCTCGAAGTGGGTCTGATTTGATTTTTGTCAAAACTGTTTTTTTCGATCTGGGTTTTGATTTGTCTGGTCTAAAATTTGTTTTTTCAGTTAATTTTGAATCATTGGTTTTGAATTTGAGTAGATTTTGGTGGATTTTGAAGTTGGTGGTGTGTTTATGGAGATGAAATCTTAGTCTCGAAGTGGGTCTGATTTGATTTTTTTTCTGCTGATCCGATTCGATTGGAAAAGAAAGCGTTTTTAGATTTTCTATTTTCTATGATGTTGTGATTTTTCATTTTTAGATTTTGGTTGTGTTGTAATATTAGAAACATGAGTTTGAAATCAAAATTGATTCTATCTGAATGAAGATGACTCAGTGAGTAGTGTTTTGAATCTGTAGCAGAAGTGGAACTCCTTTTGGGGTTGAAGGTTTATGAGAATTTGATTTGGGTAGGAGATTCACTATGGCGAAAGAGGATCACATTGAAGTCAAATTTAGACTTTTCGATGGCACTGACATTGGGCCAAACAAATATGATCCATCAACAACCATTGGATCCCTCAAAGAAATTATAGTGACCCGGTGGCCTCAAGGTCTGATCTTTCTCTTCTCTGACTTATGAAATTGTTTTTTTCTATGATTCAATGTGAATTCCTGATACCTATTATTAGTTCAGATTATGGCATTGTTTTGTTCTTAATCAGGTTGTACTTCAGATGAATTGCTTTTGCATTTGTCCATATCCATATTTCTATTCAGTCTTCAAATTTCTTTTTTAGATCTCTATTTATATGGTCATTCAATCAGTTGCACAAGTTGTTAAACCCAATTGTTGCCTTCATTTGGAAATTGTGATAAGGATATGTTAAATTTTACATGTTAATGACTGATTGACTGGTGAATGTCCTGCAAAGCCCTCCAAGTGTGATAGTTATCTGTTATCTTGTATCTGATGTAAAAAAGTTAGGTTGTCAGTGATTTTGTGATCTTGTTTAACTTGATTGGTAGGCCTGCTATGCTATCATATTAGATCAGTGAAGGGAGAAATAATTGGTTTACAGAAGTCATTTAAGAAATTAGAAGGAAAAATAAAGAGACCTTGATGGTCATATCATTCAACTTGTGAACACGAGACATGTATTTGCAAGCTGTCACTTTTGGCATTTTGTTCCAGTCAGAATAACTGATGAATATCTTTTCGATAAGTAACATGGTTGAGCATGACAAATATGTCGTTTCGGGTACATAAAACTGAACTCTACCTATACGTCGGATAATATGTAAAATCTGATTTGTAAAGTATATTTTTTGAATATTAGCATGCTAGCATGCCCTAGTCACAGAACTCTGATCAACAATAATTCAAGAATGGGATTGGAGAATGTATTAGACAGCTTTGAAGGCATAAAAACTCGAATATGATTGATATGTATTAGGTAAAACCAAGTTACATAATATGGAGAAATTTTTTTCTCTTTCTTCTATAGAAATTTGTTTAATGATTTAGCTTTTCATTCTTAATATAATGCCGTGGACTGTATGAAATGTCACAAAATGTTGTCTATTTGTTCTTCAGTTTTGTTCTATGTTCGTATAACAGTGTTGCGTGTTGTTCTTGTTTTAATTTAGACCTATGCTTTTTGTGAAATATATTTTAGACCTAAACTATTACCGAATAACTGACCCATAGAGGTCGATAAGTTGATTCCTCCCCTGAACTTTGAAAATTTGTAATCTCCTCCCCCCCGCTATTCGTAATGAACTGATCATCAGCTGTGCCATTTCTGGCTCACTCCCTGGTTATTACATCTTGGAATAATGTTTGGGGCAGTCTTATATGCACACACTCTCTTTTGACAGTTCCCACATGATTTGATTTTTTTGGATGTGTATACTTGTGTAATGAATCAGATACCTTTATTTAAAAAATGAAATATATACTCTAATGAATTGTATATACCCCCTTACTCAAAAAAACGAAAGATCACATGCTTCTTCTGATGAAGCATATACCTTATAGGCAAAAAAAAGATTGTGCCCTGGGATGTATACAAGACTACATGTAACAATCCCTACTCTTTTTTGTCCACTGGGTGTACTTCTCACATTCTCATTTATAAGAAATCTGAAGAACTCAGGAAGAGCGTGAAACTTATATGTATATGACATCTCTCTGATTGAGGAAAATAGCCAATTTATTATTTTGACAAATGTGCTGCTTATGCAGTTACCTTGCATCTAGTATGTATAACATATAGTGTAGGTTACATTTGTAATCCTTCACCCATTCTTTTCTCAAAAGTATGCTATTATGTTTCATTTGGTTAAAGAAATGCTGAAATTTTTTCCATCTGTTATGCAATCTTTCCACTGAACAATTATTAGTAGTATATATCTTTGAGGAAAATTTTGCAAAATGTACAAATTCTTGGAGTGGGTGAACATGCCCAACCTGGGTTCAATTGGCATGGTTTCATTTTATTTATTTAGATTTTACAGAGCTGAAAATGAAAACAATCATGCTTGTTTTGGTTTTTGTTTGGCAGACAAAGAAAATGGACCTAAAACAATACATGATGTGAAGCTCATTAATGCGGGGAAGATACTAGAGAACAATAGAACACTTGGGGAATCCAGGGTACCAGTGGCAGAGCTTCCTGGTGGAGTCATAACTATGCACGTCGTGGTCCGGCCACCATTATCTGACAAAAATAATGGTACTTAAAACAACTTATTTTTATTCATTTATCTTAACTTTTATCTATACCTTCTATTACAATCCGTCTTTCATCTCTATAGACCCTCTTCAGCGATGAGTTAAGATTTTTGGTTAAGTATACCATGATATAGGGTATAGTAATACCCTTAAACATTTTTTATCTTTAGAAAGTTAATAAAGTAGCTATGTTATGTAAATTACTATTATTTTTGGTTGCATTAGGTATAATCTGGACATCTTTTTTAAATACTAATTTTACCCCCAAGTGAATAGAGGATGACTGATGCACATATTTTCTGTTTATTAATATTTCATTTGAGAGTACTATTTCATCTTTATATCATGATTATACCAAAAACTGTATTCTAATAACATATATGTTCCCAACATTTTTATTGTTAAAGGGTATTAGAACACCTATTTTATATTAATATCATGATTATACCAGTTAACATACTACTGTCAAAGGGGGTCTACATGGTGGTATTTACTGCTGCAAAAATATTTGGACATCCATACATCACATGAAGCTCGAATCCCGTGATATCATATTGAGGGACTTGAAGCACACAATCTTTGATGTATCCTAATAACGCTCTCCTTTTATCATTTTTTTACGGCATTGACAGTCATGCCATTTCCTCACCTATCTTATTGTTATGCGGCAGACAAAATCCCAGACAATAAACCAAAGAAGAGCAGATGTGCTTGTTCAGTTATGTGATGGCGAGCGAGGCATATCGAGATGCTTTGCTGCTCAACTCTGTTGTGTCACTTGTATTTTTTTTTTTTTTTTTTCAATTCATTGGTCAACAAAATTCAAACTCAATATCAGCACAGGTTATATACAACTTGAAGATCAAATCTTGTGGAAGTTATTTTTGGCATCTGAAAAATACATTGGTGCCTACCAATCCTGCTCACAGGGGTTCTTTGTTGAAAAAATCTGCTGCTTTGTGACACCAATAGGTTTGATTAAGAGAAGGGGAGAAAAAAAAAATGTGAAAGTGTAGTAGCATTGATGTTTGTTGGTTTTCAGATGTATAAATGGGAGTCACAGCCAGTGAATACAGTTTTTTTTATTTATATATCTCTCTCTATTTTGGAGATTGAATAATTTTTTGTCATAATTATTGCATGGTGCAAAAGCTATGAAATTTGTGGGAAGCTCTATATTTTTTTTTTTTGTTAGGTAAGAGCATCTCCAATCCTATACAAAAAGGAGGGAAATGAAAGTAAGACCTAGATTTATACGGAGTCAGACTTTAAATCACATACCACTTACTCAAACATTTACTCAAGTTTAAATTTGAGTAAAAATCAACCAAAACCCTCTCCAACCATTTACCCATACTAAATCAAGCTTTTCCTTAAATCTTTACCAAAATCAAGGGAGATCTAAATCTTTACCCAAATTTTTAACATCTCTTTTTTTCTTTATCTCTACATTTTCTTTCAATGTGATATTTTTTTTTCATTCAACTCCACCTTTAGTTGAATTATATTAGATGTCTTCCTCCCCTCAAAATTTTCACCATCTCTTGAAACCAAACCAAAAAAAAAAAAAGTGTTCTTCTTTCGTAAGTCTTTATCTTTGTTTTTTAATTTCTTATTTTTACTTTAATAAAAAAAATTATTTTTATCTTTTTCAAACAATTGAATGATTATAATTTTTAAATTTAAATATCTTTAAGGAAAAAAATTGAGTAGTAAAAATGCTTGAGGAAAGATTTTGAAAATGTTTATAGGAAATAATTAAAAGAAGATATAAATTTTTTAAAAGATTTGAGTAAAATACAAAATGATGGTTGGAGACACATCATATCAAATCAAGCTTTTACTTAAATTTTAAGTAAAATTTAAGTATAGGTTTGAGTAAGTGTCGAAGATGACCTAAGTGATTTTTTTTTAATGATGAAATCTACTCTAATGAGTTCAATTAGAAATCATTGAATATTAAACTAGAAATTGTGAGAGTGATAAATTAATATAAATGTTTCTAGTGTTGGTAGTGGTGGATGGGATGCCGTGAATAGAACCAAGACTTCAAATAGAAATCTATTTCTGCAGAATTTAATGCTAGGTCCTAGTTCACTTGGGTTTTTTTTATCAATATTCTGTTCATCATAGTTGGTGCAAACGCGGGTGAAAATTTGCTTTGAGTTATCAAGAAAACAAATTTACAGTATTCCCGTACACACGATTTGGTAAGGGTAAATATTGTCTTAAGAAGAGCAATTGACTCAAAGGGTTCAATTGAAGTTTTGGTCCTATTCACATCATCACATCCAACAGGTAGTAGAAGCTTTTATGTTTTATTTATGTGAGAGATAAAGCAACTTTTGATTAGCCGAAGAACATCTACAAACTATGAAACATGATCAGAGATATCGTCATATAGATCACCCATAATTAATCTTGTTATTTTAAAAAACTAAGAATATAGAATTATACAAATGCTTTCTCTGACAGTTATTTTAACCTCCATTTAATGGAAAACCATCCCTCCTGAAACCCATCCAATATATTTTTACAAACCTACAAAACCACCCCTAATGAATACTAATGTGTGGCTAATATAAAATCACCCCCAACCCATTTCTCTCTCTCCTACCCATCTCCATCTATTTGCCCTTCCAATCACCGTCCATGACGCATGACGTCCACAACGCCCGTCTATCACCGTCCTTTGTTCTAACAGGCGTTGTGGACAGCACAAGCGTTGACGAGGGATTGGTCGGAGGAGTACCAGTGGCAGACAGAGGAGGAGGAGGGCGGACAGGGGTGGAGGAGTCGAAGGGAGCCTTCATCGAAGGAGAAGCCGCCAGATTGGAAGAGGGTGCTGTGGGGGAGGGGGAAGGCGGAGGAGTAGAAGGTGTCGGAGAGGATGGTGGGGTTGAGGAGGAGGGATTGGGCGGTGTAGTCGGAGGAGGAAGAGGAGCAGAGGGTGGAGGGGAGGGGGAGAAAGGAGGGGCCGAGGTGCGGTTGAAGATGAGGACCTTGCGGAGGATCGGAGTTGCATGTGCTTCGCGGAGATGTTGATGCTTGTGCGGAGGAGACTCCATTCTCCAATGTTGCAGTCGGTTGAGGTGGAGGAGATTGGGAGGAGCAAGAGGGATCGGTGATTGTGGTGATTTCCTGTAAGGATCGACACCCCCAAATGTCAACATATTTAAATCTTGTCTATCATGATAATGCAAACATATGACAGAAAATAAGTGTCAAGTTCTGTGTGAATCCATACTCCAGTTGTCAAAAGATGATGATTCTATCTATAATTGTTTTGTTGAACACGTAATAGAAAACAAATGTCTTATTCTATATGCATCGACACATGAGATGTTGACCGATGAAGATTATGTTGGCATTTGTTCTATCGAACATGGCTGTACAGTAGGAGGGGGTGGATTTGGTTTTAAATGGGGTGACATTAGTAGGAGTGATTTTCCTTTGATTTCAGAGTACATAAAAACGGTAGATAATGGGATGGTTTTCTTATTGTATGGGATGGGTATATAACTCCCATTTTCTCATATGAGTGGTACTCAAGGTATTTAAAAGAAAGATGTTATACACAGTCCATGCAATTTCAAAGTAACTGTCATTACGCATAACGAGGTGTATAATTTGTTGGATAAAGCATTCTCTCGTCTACGAGAGCTCCTCAGTAAATGAGGCCTTGGTGGGGGAATCTTAAGCCCCATTTGATTGGGAATTTGGGGTGAAATAAATGAGGATAAGATAAAATAATGATAAAATTGATATTTAAAAGACTAAAATAAATGAGAATATGTTTATCAATATTAACTGATATACGATTGTATAATTGTTCCTGCTACCTCCTATAATTAAATTATTCTAGATTATTCAACCCATTTGAACATGTGAACTTCACTGTTGAATCAACTTTCATCGCCTCTTATAAATCAATGACCCACAAGTAAAATCATTTTTTTACCTTTTATAAATATTTATTCACATCTTATCCACAATTTATCCATAATCAACCAAACTAAAATAATTATAAGGGAAAAATCCATATAACCCCCTATAAACTGACTGAAATCTATATAACCCCCTGACTTTTCTTAAAATCCATATAACCCCCTGAAAACACCTAGTAAATCCAAATAACCCCCTAAATAAAATTTACGTTTATAGATGATGAATATTTTGTGAATATTATGTTTGATTAATCCTAATAAAAAACACAGTACACCAAAAAAATCCTACAATATGTTAAAAATGCAAAAAATCTTATATAAATAATGATTTTACCATCCAGATAGGGTTTTATAATATATCCATAAAAAGTAAAATTATCATTTTTATAGGATTTTTCATATTTCTGACCCATTGTAATGGTTTTTTAGTATATTGTGTTTTCAGTCAAGATTAACCAAATAAAAAATTCACAAGATATTCATCATTTATTAATAAAAATTTTATTTAAGGGGTTATGTAGATTTACTAGTTATTTTCAAAGGATTATATGGATTTAAAAAAAAATCAAAGGATTATGAATTTCAATTAGATTTCAGGAGGTTGTATGGATTTTTTTCTAATTATAAACATCATAATAACTTAATTCTCCGCCCAAAAAATAACGCAATCAATAACCTCATTGAACAAAAGCTTTCCAATTGAGTTCGTTTTCTTTTGTCAACATGCTAATACTTGTGTACTTTTTTATTTTTCTTATTTGTTTTTGTTTTTCTCTTTCCTTCTATCATCTAATTTATAGCGCACTACGAATCCAGTCAATGAAATCACATCAACACATCTACCTTTCGTTTCAAAAAAAACAAAAAAATGCTTACAATTGTGTTTGCAACAACCTTCATGGAACCAAAAGAGCACAGCATGCATGCATGATTGTTGTCAGTGCCATATAAGGACATCTTGGAATCATCAATCCTATGATTAGATTCCAAGATACATCATTTCTTAAAACAAGTGTAAAAGTACTAAATTCCAATGATTTTTTTATTCATAAAACATAGAAACTAAACCAGTGTTAAAAAAAAGGGATTTGGGCATGCCCATGACCTTGATCATCCCATTAGTTTGTCTAATTTTGCACCCAATTTCATTTTTGAGTCATGCTGCAGTCCAAGTAGCCTACAAAATTTTAATATGTTCATTACAGATATCCTAATTCCAGTATGGCACTATCAGTCTAGAATTCAAAGTAACCAAACTACAAAAACCTGTTCTATGATTGTGCCAATCAATAGCATCACCACCTTGTAGACAAACATATTCTACCACTGAAGATCATCATGTATAAGAGGCCGTTTGGTTCGACCTCTTTTAAGCACTTATTCAGCTTAAAGCTGAAAATCAGTGCTTATTAGGTTACATGAATGTTTGGTTCAATCTCAAATAAGAGCTAATAAATTTCTGCCTTCAGTACATATACCCCTCAAATATTCAGTGCATTGAAAGTCACTTTTTTTTCCCTCAATCGCCTTACGCTAATTGGAATCCGACGTGAAAAGACCATACTACCCTAGCTACTTTCAACTATTTACAAGCAGTATATAACCTGTGTTTTCAACTTCCTCTCTCTCCTCACCCCTTTCTCTGCGATGCTAGCGAAAGAAGCCCCCTAAACCCTAATCACAGGATTTCGCCCAGACAGTCGCTGAACACCCGATCGAACGCCGTTTTTATCTTCGGATCTCCTCCTCTTCAGATCTCCTCTCCGGCCAACGCTTGAGGTAATACCCACATGTTTCTGTAGGTTTTCATTATTTCTAAATGTCATTCCCTTTTTCATTGTGGGTTCGTTGTTTGTGCTTTTGTAGGCTTTCATTGATTTGTTTCTTTAGGCTTTCATTGATCTATTTTGTGTGTGCTTTTGTTGTGTATTGGCTTGATAAAGTTATTATTAATGTAGCATATATCGGAATAGAGCATCTGACATGAACTTTTTCAAGTCCACAACTATATGTATTTGAGCTTGTTTTATTCCAGGGAGACATTCCAGGGAGAGTCCATAAATCTTTGGAATGCACCTTGGTTGAATGGATATGGCCTACAACACCATTTCAATGGGGTGCAACTTCTTAGTTGGGGACCTCCTTCCTCTGTCAAGCTCAATACTCTCATCTCTGGCGGAAAGTGGTGCAAACCAATTAGGTGGCCTTCTGAATATGCTACTCTATGGGAGATCATCACTGAAATAGAAGTGGGAGGTCGAGGACCTGACTTATTGATTTGGGCTGGTTCAAAAAATGGGGCCATTTCCTATCGATCAGCCTGGGACTTCATCAGATCCAAAGGGCTTCCATCTGCATGGACCAAGGCCCTGTGGAACCCCATTCAACCGCCAAGAAGAAGCTTTGTGTGCTGGCAAGCAGCCCTCAACAGGCTCCCCACCCTTCAATGTCTATTCAACCGGCAATTAGTGACCTCGGCCTCTTGTGCTCTCTGTCGTTCTGGTCAGGAAAGTGTTGAACATCTTTTCCTTGACTGCCAATTCTCTGCTTATAAGCAGAGAATTGACAGTTGAAGTCCTTGGGGGTTCCTAGAGTGAGACATCAATCTCTGATTGATCACTATACTTGGTTCTCCTCCACTGGAATCCAAGGTGTTACAATTTCTGTTAACACAAGTCATTTGGTCTATGGCTTGAAAGAAAGAATAGGCTTGAAAATTTTTGTGTTCCATATTATTCTTTGCAATCTCCATAGATAGATGGAAATTTATAATTATCAGAGTTAATGTACAATTTTAACAAAAATTATTTGTTTTTCATGTGTAGACCAATCCATAAAAATATTTAATTGTTCTACATAGGGCATTTGTGGTTGATGTATTTAATGGAAAAAAGCATTAATATTTAATATCTCAAAACATGTTTTCATGTTATCAACCAAACATCAAAATAACATTCAGCACTTATAAAATAGACCGAAATACCCTCCTAATAAACACATATGTTAAGTGGTCAACCAAACACACTTATCTAAATAACTGCATAATTTTTTTCGCTGAACCAAATACTTTTTTTCTTCTGAACTACTTAAAGATTATCAGCATAACCTCTTTCTGCACTTATTAATCAGTACTTAAAATCCGCATTCCGCTCTGCATTCCGCTACTGCCAAACGTCACCTAAATGTCAATGAAAATGACAGAGTGCTTCATATAAATAAATGTATAGAATCATTAACATGTCCCCACACTTGAGTTATCCATCCAAAAGTGACAGGCCAATTCTGATACATATTCGATATTTCCAACCAATGATTCCACAGATACAAATAGATTAGAAAACCCACATTGGTTAACTTGTATACCAAAGTGAGCCAAGGCATAAAACATCATCATGGTTTCTTTTTACACCAAGCAACCTCTAGTGTTCAACTAATAAAGTAAAGAAGCAGAGAGAAGCAAACAATATATCTGTGAGGAAGAGGAGAGCACATTTGATAGACAGAATTTCACTATTCTTTTCCTTCAATGTTCATTGATAAGAAAACCCTAAGTACAAATAGTAGTTGACATCAACTTTCATATATACAATACGCATTTTTCAGCTAAAGGAGGTAAGGTAATAAACCTCCAACAATACTGTGGCAAAAAGAGATCCTGTTGCTGAATGTCGACACATCAAATGAAAATTAAATTGGATCGGGATGGATTAAATCAGTCCCCTAAAATCAATGCATCATCTTGAATCTTGATTAACAGTACATGCACTTTTAATCCTCAATGGAGCATATAAGTATATAACACACTCAAGGATTTGGATCAACAAATTGATAAATTGTCCATCTAAGCAATACATTTTGTGAACAACTATCAATAGCATGATGAATGATACTAGAACAGTGTTATGGAATAGAGTTATAATTGTATTAAATAACAACCATTATAAGATGTTACAAAGAAGCTGAGTGAAGTAGGATCTCTAATATATGATGGACCCAAATCAAACCAAATTACTCATGGACGTACAAGTCATTATACAATACTATTTACAGGAAACCGGCTAACAAATGTACAATCTACGTTCCAGATGAAGAGTTTTTTCAAAAATAAATAAATAAAAGAAAATAGAAATCCAGATCCCCATGCAATGATAAGTACTTGAAAAGGTACTTATTACACAGTCCTCATCTTTTATGTTGCAGGATCTATGGAAATCTTTATGCAGATGATAAACCATATGCATGATGATATTTCTGAGGGGTCCCATACAAATATACAATGAATCATCAGAATGGTCCATTTATAAGACATTCAAGCTTCCCAAGCTCTCCAGGATATTCACAATAATCGACTTATTACATATTTTTTTGGACTGAATAGGATCGACTTATGACATAATTTCCCATCAACTCACATCACCAACTTCTAGACCCCCATGCAATCTCATAGACTATGATACGAGTCATTGCCCCAATATGGATAAGGAGATTTCAATAAAAATAAACAGATTACTGGTATAACATGCCAAGCATCATGTAGGTCATATGGACAAATCATTTTTTTCTGAGAGCTGGTAGAAATCCCATCACCAAATTTCATTAAGCTTTTGGGATACAGGCCCAATAAACAAGAGGGGGAAACAAAGGGAAAATACAGTAGCTAAGGGATCTACTAAATTGACCAGCAGGTGCACCCACTCTTGCTTCTATACGCCACTCACCTTTCCAGATTTTTAATAGCATGTGTGATGTAGCTTGGGTCAAGCAACCGGGTGTTGATTTATTGTAGTACTTTGAATTGATGCTCCAACAGCATATGAGATTGCTTGAGCAGAGCCTTCTCCAATGCCACTTGCACAATCATGTGTTGTTGATATCCCCCAAATTAAGGATCCATATTCTACCATTTTCTTACTGTTGCAAACCAATTCCCAAATTCACCAAATGAGTTTTCCTCTCATTTTTCTTTGGGCCCGTTCCATAGAAATCTCTTTGTGCCATTTACAATGAAACCTACACATTTAAGAGAACATCCTGGAGACTTGAAGTCTTTGGAGTTTTCTGTCTGTAAAACTTCACTAGACTATATAATGTAACATGTCTCAAGGGTTCATAGATTCTCGGATCCCTGAATTACTGTTACACAAACCATATTGTTTTGAATCCTCGACACAGAAAAATCAATATTTAAATCACCCTTGCACTCGACATTTTTGAACCCCAAATACAATCGTCAATGGTGAAGAAATCAAGCCCGCCCATTGTAAAGGAAGTCCGAAAAAGGAATGAATTTTCCTATCCACTCTAAGTCCGCTGGCCTTGAAGAAAAGGTTGTGCACATAATGTTGCTATTGACCAAAAGCTCTTAGGCATGCTTGAGGTGCAGGCAGCTCTCATGCTACCAATAAGAAGATGGGTAATAGTTAAAGGAAAGAGGCACTTTTCTAGTGTCCATTCACTGAATTTGGTACATTGCACACCTCTTTCCCAAAAAAAAAAAGAAAAAAAAAAGAGGAGCAAAACAAAACAAAAACAAAAACACAAAGAAACATATTTGCAAAAAATTCTGTTGGGGGAGAAAGAGTCATTTAAAAGATATATTTTGACAAGTGCACTTCAAAAAATAAAAATAAAAATTGCAAAAGGGCAATGTGGACAAACTTACAATTAGGAATGAATAGATCAAAGTTGACAAATCATATACAACTCAATTTGGACTCAACTGGTTCAAGGATCACCAGAAACGACCATTCTATATATTTTATATTTTTAAATGACAAAGGCACGTCTTAGAATAAAGGAAACTAAGAAATAATCCAAAAGAAGAAGGGAGAATTGGGCACAAGGAATACAGACCTCTCTCAATATCAGATATAATAGAATTTCAATATTCACAGGTAGATTTTCTTACAGTTATATGACAATCACTACCATTTTATTAAAGAACTGATCACTTGCAACTGATTTACTTCCAACCAAACTACTTAAAACATATTTGAATTGATCTTATAAATTGTAAATGATGTGTAAATTTGAAGGATATTCATCAATGGTTCAAGTATAATCAGCTGCTTCCACACCAGATCTTCTCAACCATTGAGGGGGAAAAAAAATAATTAAGCGTCGATTTCTATTTTTTAATGAGTGTTTTAGAATATATCAAGTCATACAAGGACGTGGCTGCACCAGCATGACATGAAGGAAAAGATATTAGCAAGAAATATATAATAATTAAATGTGAACGGAAAATTCTAAAGAAAAATCAATATATATATATATATAAACACATATGCTGAAAGATAGGGAAGTAAAAGAGTGACTTGAGAAAGTGGAAGAAAAAATAAAATGGTGATAAGAAAACTACTGTACATGGCTGCACCAGCATGACATGAAGGAAAAGATATTAGCAAGAAATATAAAATAATTAAATGTGAATGGAAAATTCTAAAGAAAAACAATATATATATATATATATATATATATATATATATATATATATATATATATATATAATATACAACACACAAATGCTGAATGATAGGGAAGTAAAAGAGTGACTTGAGAAAGTGGAAGGAAAAATAAAATGGTGATAAGAAAACTACTGTTAACTTGATAAGACTTGTGCTTAATTAATAAGCATAAAAAAAAGTAAAAGAGAAAAAAGGAAAAGTAATAAAGTGATAAAGAAAAAGTAAAACTCGATAAGACTTACTGTTATCTGAAAGTCTGCTTGATAGCCAAGCGACATGAACAACAAGTAAATGAGAGACTGAGAGGTCCATTGAAAGTTCAAAAGAACGGAAACAAAAAAAAAGAACAGAAATAAAAACTAGACCAGGTTCCACAAATTGTCAGTCTTGGCAAAACCTGCAAGGCTCCAATATAGACAAAGTCCCATACTTCGTCATATCAACACTCTCCACTCCACTTGGATCATAAAATGGCCTTTTGACTAACATGCTTTACCAGTGCATCAACTTCATTAATTATAACTGCTGCATGGTATCTGCACATACGGGGCTTGCATATGTTAAAAAGCAAAATAAAAAGCAATGCCAGTGATACACCCTTTTCTTTTATTGAAAAAGGCATATAACAAAACAATCACTTCAAGAAAGATAATTGAAAAGATCAATAAAAAGTGCATAAAATTGAAAGAAACAAGCTCGCTTCCATGAAGCAACAGAATAAAAAAAATATATTAACCAAGGAAAAGTAATCATAATAATAAAAGAAAAAAAAAGAAAGAGAAAAAAATTGTTGAACAGGGAGAAGCAAAAGAACTTCAACTCATCCACGTGTAAGCCACAGCCCGGAGGGGTCCTCTAGATTGTCAAAGATTTGAAAAGGCATCATCTGCTTCTTATATGAACACATGTCCATTACACTTATATCATCCTTGGAAAGCACTTGGACCCCAGCTAAGGAGACAGACAAAACTCTTTAGAGAGCAAAAGATGTTGCTCAACTAAGACCAAAATCATGACAATGAGAACTATTGGGAAGAATCAGTTCAATCCAATTAATCCAAAACCGAAAAGATGAGGTTAATCATACCTTTCACAATGATCTCAAGCAACCTCACACCGCAAAAGAAAATCATGATTGTGAACCCCCACAATAATAACCTTGTCATTCTTCTACAAAAGAGAGACACACATCCATGGGCATTGATGAACACTCCAGAGCACCAAAAAGGGCAAGAAGAGAAAATGAGAAGACCTATATTAAAGCTTTCTTTGTGTATCCTATATGTCTTTCTGTTCATAACATAATCCTTGTATAGGATTCGATTTCAAGAAACTATATTTTGTCCACAAAATACATTCTATGCATGCCCATTCAGGTCCAGGAGTTTCACATATGGGTAGTTTACTAGTTCCTATACAGGCGCATAAAGGCCAACCTGTCAATCTGACTAGATCAGATAGGTCGATGAGCCATTGAAGGGCCTCTAAGTCTTTCTAATCACAAAGTTGCTCACCCTAAATAGCCATAGCCACATGAGATAACCGACTCTAAGCCTCAAAACTTTAATTTTCGCTTAAAGTGCTAAAGAGAAGAAAAAAAAAAAGTTTATAGGCCATATGAGTCAACCCGACAAGCATGGATCTAGACGAATCCACATGTTGACTTTATGCACTCATATAAGGACCTACTTATTTCCAAATAGGGACAGAAATAATGCTTTCTTGAGGACCAATAAAAAAAAATGTAGTATATCCCAGTCTCTAATTTTTTTCTCTTTCTTAACCTCTCAACATACAAGAACCTGATCTTCTAATTGTCTGGATAAAGACAATTTTTTTTTTTTTTTTGAAATATACGGTAGGCATTCAACTTCTATTAAATAGGAGCAAGTGCCCAATTTGGAACATACAAAAAGCAGAGAAAAAAGAAACCATAGCTCTGGTAGAAGAGTGATCTACCGAAGAGCCCCTATAAAACTGGATTACTCATGAATCACTAGCACACTCCCCTGAAACCCAATGGAAGTCGCTCCTTGGCAGTGCCTCCCCCAGTCTCACATTTATATTAGCATTTATAAAAACAGTTTTGTAAGTAATTCAACCCTTCTAGTACTTTCCAAGAGTGTCTCACACATGTTCATTGTCACATGCAATTATCAAGTATTCTTCAAAGAAAACAATGATCTCGCTACTTTCTGCTACATCTCTACCAACATACTATAGCAAGTCAGAGATGCGGGCATGGGTTTGATCTTATCATGGAGTTTTCGCTATCCTATGTTCTCCACAGTCTTCTTGTCAAAAAATCCACTTGAATGTTTTATCTTGTTATTCCTCACAAAAAAGGATTTGAAACAAGAAAAATGTATTCTCATAAGCATCTGTTGATGTTTGTGTTTTTCCTTTTGACTGATGAATTGGCTTAGAGATAACTGCAAACCCCATGTCAAAAAAATGCATTTCCTATCCCCTATGTCCAGATGCTTTGGGAGTTTGGGTGCTGCACCACATCACCTACTTACATGAACTTATGCAGCATAACAAATAAGATAAGGGCGTAAGGCAACCCACCAGAACTTATTCCAGATCAAATGATTTCGAGCAAGACCTCTCCTGACAGACAACAAAGCTTTGTGTCATATTTTACATAACATGTAAAAATGTTGCTCCAATGGAGATGTTAAGAGGGAGCTAAATGTGGGCCCCACGTGTCAGATGTTATCTTTCATGCTAACTGTAGCTAGTGTTTTAGCTAGCCAAATGTGGACCCCACGTGATAGTTCTCCTTAAAAAATTAATAAAAAATACATTTGAGAGGTTGAGTGGGTGGAGAGGTGGGGCCCACTATTGGTTTGGCTAGTTTTTATTTAGCTAGTCCATTGGAGCAACAACAACCAATTAAATATGAATGTAGTAAATGAGTGTGTAGTGGAGGTATAAAGTGCTGACATGACACTTTAACATCTTGTTTAGCTAACATATACATTGGAGATGCTCTTACCAAACCATCTCTTATCAGGTTGGTAAATGTGTAAAGCAGTGAAGGTACCCCCTCTTTGAAGTCTTCTATAATTGATAGGAGAAGAAGAAAAAAAGAAAACAATTCAAAATGAAATCCAACAGGAAAGAACAATAAGGGAAAATAAAGATGCAAAACAAAAGGAAAGAGACTCCAAAAATTCACAAAATCAAGAAATAAAGAAAGATTAAAAAAAAAAAGCATTGTAAATCATCAAAAGAAAAGGATCAAGAGAAAAATTAAAAAAAAAACCCATCAAAATTATAAAACAAAAAAAGATAAATGTTACCAAATGTAAGAAGAGGGGAGCTTCCCATGCGACCCTGCGCTTGGCGATGCAGAATCCCTTCTTCCATAACCACTTCCATAATTCTGCGGCAAAGCTTGCAACAAACCCATCTGACCCCCATAAGCCCCCAGCAATGAATCCCCTCCAACACCACCAACATATCCCCCAATCCCCAACCCCGGATACCCCAACGAGTACGGGCTTGGCCCCATCAAACCCATGCCGGGGGCCGCCGCCATCATCGCCCCATACAACGGGTTCTGCCCAAAGATCCCCATGTTTTGGGCCGCCGCTGCCAAAACCGGCTGTGCCGGTGCCTTGCCCTTCGGATCCGCCGCCTTCCGCACGTGGAGCTGGTGCCCCTCGAACATCCTGTACGGCTCCTCCATCGCCTTCTTCGCCCCCTCTTGCGTCCTGTACACGAACAGAGCGAACCCCCTCGATTTCCCGGTGGTGGTGTCAAACCCTAGCGGCCCCGTCTCGATCTCCCCGAACCTCTCGAAGAAGGACCTCAACCGACCGCGATCGACGTCCTGGTGGACGTTGCTGACGTAGATCTTCCGGCCCGCCACGTCGGCGTGGTGGTGTTGGTCGCCGGACCTCTCCGACGACGAGGGGCCGAGGGAGGCCAGCTGGCAGTAGGCGGGGCGGCCGCGGATCTTCTTCTCGGGGTGTTTGAGGGCTTTCAGGGCGGCGGAGCGGCGGCGGAAGAGGACGAAGCCGTAGCCCTTGCACTTTCCGGAGGGGCGGTCGAGGACGACGTTGCAGTCCTCGAGGTCGCCGTAGGGGGAGAAGGTGCCGACGAGGTCGTCGGAGGTGGAGTCCGGGGAGAGGCCGCGGACGAAGATCTTGCGGTGGGAGACGCCGCGGTCGGCGAGGGAGCGGATGTGGGAGAGGAGGGAAGGGGAGGAGGCGGCGGCTTCAGAGAGGAGGGAGACGAGGCGGTCCTTCGTGTAGGGGTCGAGGAGGGTCTGGAGACGGTCGGGATCGGATTCCAAGGCGGAGTCGGTGTCGGAGCTGGAGGAGTCGGAAGGAGGAGGGTGGGGGTTGGAGAGTCGTCGCCTCTTCCTGCCGTTGGTCTTCGCCATGGACGGACGGAGGGACCTCGGTTTCTGTGTGGGAGTAGTCTATGGTTCGTGTGGGTGAATAGTGTGTGGTTCATTTTAAAGGGAAAACTCCAAATAACCCCCTGCCAATTGCTTGAAATCCATATAACCCCCTGACATTTCCTAAAGTCCATAAATACCTGTGTAAATCCCTTGAGTTAAATTTTCATTGACATATTAGAATTATTCTGTAAATATTTTGTGTTTAATCCTGGTTGAAAACATAGCTTACAAAAAAAAACCCCTACAATGTGTTAAAAATGTAGATTTTCTACTTTTTTTTAACAAATTAGGGACTTAGGGTTAACAAAATAGAATATTCACATAATATTACTTACATGTGAATGGAAGTTTAACTCAGTGGATTATTTAAATTTATATAAGTGTTTTTAGGTATGAACTTTAAGAAAAATCAGGGTGTTATATAAATTTCAGACAGTTTATAAGGGTTATTTGGATTTATCCCCTTTTTAAAAAAATGTTATACATAGTAGCATGTGTTTTTATTTTTTTTAAATCATATAAATGAGATACTTATAAAAGATAATCGTATATATTCTAATGAATTTATTAATATCATTTATGAAAAATATGAAAAAAATTCAATGAGGTATATATCTCAATACAGTGAGTAATCAAGGTTAATGAGTTATATAATACTGCATTTGGAATTGCAAAAGTGAATGAATGTAACATAACCCTTTTAAAAGAAAAAGTTGTTCCATTTTCAACCTCAATTATTATTCACACATGTATTAATTTTTTTAAAATAATATATTTAATTTAATAAGGCATATAATTTATAAAAAAATGAAATATATATTTTAATGAATTGATTCATTTATAAAAATGTGAAGATTTTTTTAAAAATATATATTTTATTAATAAGAGTATATGACGCAAACAATATATAAAAGACTGGAAAGAGATGAAAAAGGAATAATGTGAAATAAGACTCTTTTTGTCACGAGGGGTGACTCACCGTAGAGGGGCTAATAGATCGCTGATGTAGGCTGACATTGTCTTCAAGGATCCAAGACAGGTTAGTCTAGTGATTTAAATAAAATATAATATTAAACGACCGAGGGTTCATGTAATCGTCTGGGTGGTGTAGTCGGTTATCACGCTAGTCTCACACACTAGAGGTCCCCGGTTCGAACCCGGGCTCAGACATGCTTTTGTTTTATTTTTTCTTACATTAATTTTTAATTTAGCCTAAAATAAATATAATCCCAGTGGTGTATGTTTTTTTCTGTCCCTTTTTAAAATTTTTGAACGTCGGTAATATATGTGTTGGGCTCTACAAATATTTCCAATAATTTCATTAATGTTTTTTTTTTTTTAAATCAATTACAAGTCTTCTAGGCTACCTACCCCCTCTTATTATTTTTAGGTCTTTTAGTACTTTTAAAGTTTTCTTTGAGTCTCTAAGTTATTGAAGATATTTTGTATAGGTCGTTCAATCCACTTAGGGTTATCCTTTACCCCTTTCTTTCCCATTTTACCATTGTCTTCTCCTTTTGTTTGTGCACCCTCTCTCGCTCCCTTCCACACACACTAGGTTAATGAAGATAAAAGAAACATTGGTTTTGAAATTGATTGTGAGCTGTTGTTCTACCTAGATGTAACATACTAAAATATAAATATCAAGATATGTATCTTCAATCAATAAAATATTAGTTACTGCAAAAAAGGTTAACAATTTACATAAAAATGTTAACATTGAACAAGAGATGTTTAACAATGTACATAAAAATATTAACATTGAACAAGAGATGTTTAACAATGTATATAAAAATATTAACAGTGGATATGAAACAATTGAATATGGGCATTTTCTGTATCACAAACGGTCAAACGAATAGACCGACGACATCTAACTGCAAAAACCTAAAAATAATTTTTTATCGCTTTAGGGACATAAAAAATTGAAAAAATTTTAGGGACCTAAAATAATATACAGGTAATCACGTGAACTCTGAATTAGTTTTACAAATTTTTTTCTTTGGACATTGATATTAATAGATTTTAAACTCTGGCTAACATTTGATTCAACTGATGATACAAAAATCAACATGGGAGAAAAAAAAATGAATTAGACACTTCAATACTGATTATAAATTTATTCACTTCTTTACCGATAAAAAATATGGGTTAAAGACATCTAAGTCCCTACAAACATGGGAAAACCCATATAAGTCCCTACTAAAATTAGGACAGACGTACGAGTCCCTGAAAACTCAGAAAAACCCAATTATCATCCTTGAGTTAAATTTCCATCCAAATGTAATGGAATATTCCTAGAATATTTCATCACATATAATTGTATAGACATTGAAGTCCTTATAAACAGTCATAAAGACAAATTAGTCCCTGTAAAAGATAAAATTGCCCCTAAAAGACTTTTACATTAAATTGTGTATATATTGTAGTCCCTATAAATAATCATAAAGACAAATTAGTCCCCGCAAAAGACAAAATTGCCCTTGAAAGACTTTTACATATAATTGAATAGACATTACAGTCCTTATAAACAATCGTAAAGACAAATTGGTCCCTCTAAAAGACAAAAATGATTTTTACATTTAATTGTGCAGACATTGCACAATTTAATTGTGCAATGTCTGCACAATTAAATGTAAAAATTCTTCAGGGGCATTTTTGTCTTTTACATGTACCAATTTGTCTTTACGATTATTTATAAGGACTGTAATGTCTATCCAATTAAATGTAAAAATCTTTCAGGGGCAATTTTGTCTTTTGCAAGGACTAATTTGTCTTTATGATTGTTTACAGGGACTGCAATGTGTACACAATTTAATGTAAAAGTCTTTCAGGGGTAATTTTGTCTTTTGCAGGGACTAATTTATCTTTATGACTGTTTATAAGGACTTCAATGTCAACACAATTATATGTGACAGAATATTCTGGGAATATTCCGTTAAGTTTGGATAGAAATTTAACTCAAGGATGATAATTGGGTTTTTCTGAGTTTTCAGGGACTCGTACGTCTGTCCTAATTTTAGTAGGGACTTATATGAGTTTTTCCATGTTTGTAGGGACTTAGATGTCTTTAACCCTTAAAATATACTATTTATAAAATTTAGTTTTAATTATATAAAACTTGAAACGACTTGAGAATTTAATTTGTTTGATGAAGATAAAAATCATAATAAATGGTTAAATTTTTTTTCCCCATAAACTTAGCAAAATCGGAAAAAGTCTTTGTAAAATCTATAAAACTTCAATAGCTTCCTAAAAGTGTATATGGTTAATTTTTTTTGTCCCCAAATCAAATTGATGTTAATTTACAGAAAATATTCAAAAGAATATTCTATTTAGTAAATGACATTCAAATAAGTTCCTAAAAACTATGAAAAATATGATTTAATTATTTTGAAGACAAACATGTCCCTTGTATTTTTTAACAGTGCCCCGCCATTAGGATGACCCCCACATCAATGAAGCAAGCTATATTGACATCATCGGGATGCAAAAGGCTCTGTGATGAAGCTATAGAATAAGAGAATCATTTCTCTAACAAAACTCATCTTCGAAAACCCACTGATCATTACAGTCCATCCGACCCAACAATGACACTCAAGAACCTTCCATATAGCAATACAGATAGACAACTATATTTATATAAATCAAATACATAAATCGAAGAGGCTGCCGTCGGAAGGAGGTGCAAGAAGGATAGAAGTTGTTATGGACGGTGGAAGCGGTGGTCTCCATCAAGAAGTGGAAGGGATGGACGCCGGCGGCGGATGAAGAGTCGGAGACTTTGGGGAAGAAAATGAGACACAGAGAACCAAAGGGATGATAAAATGGTTGAGGGTATTCTGATAATTTTGCATTTATTTTTGGGTTAATCACACACTTGTTAATTCGGGTAACTGTGGGGACTAAAACATTAATTTTCTAATAATACAGGGATATGTAATGATTTATCAGTTTTATAAGGATTTTTTTCTGATTTTGTTAAATTTTCAAAGAGTCGTATCTATTTTTTTCTTTTTCTTTTTTTTTTATGAGTTTTGTTACATAGGCCTTACTATTTAAACCCCATTAATAAGCCCCATGAGATGTTATTCCCTCATCGATTGCTTGTTTGATTTTTAAAAAATGTTAAAATGGCAAATACAATATTACCCTCTTTTAAAACTCACGTTTTTCTCCCTCATTAAACTCTTCCCCACCTTTTCAGCAAAACATGTCAATCTATTCAATCTATTTCGGAAAACCTAGTTTTTTCAAAACCAATTCAAAATTAAAAAAAGAAAATCATTCATTCCATGAAAACCAAAACCGAAATTCAAATCCTCTACGGTTTCCTACAAAGAAAGTGAAAAACAAAATCATTCAAAAAATCGAAATATCATTGTGTCAAAAACATCGAAATAGACTGAGTTTCATTTCGTTTTGGTTGTCTGACCTAATTTTTGTTTGTGGCCTCTCATTTTATCAGAAAATGATGGCGACAAGGGGAAAACAACGTTTTTTATTTTTTGAAACTTTGTTGTTAATTTGATGATTATTCGATTCCAATCATCAGAAAAAGTATTTGCGATGGACGTAATAATTTTTTTTAATGAATAATATATGTTTTTTTTTTTTTGATGTCCGAGGGACCCCCGTGGCTGGTCTTATAGTCGAGCTGAGAAGGCTACCTCCGCCTGTTTGCCCCGGTCCCACAGAAAATTCTTTCGAATAATCGCCAACAAACAGGTGGTAAGTCAGCGCCAAGACTCGAACCCAGAACCTATCGGTAACACCGTAAGCCCTCAACAGTTGTGCTATGACCATTGGGGACTGAATAATATATGTTATTGACAAATCTAGAATGTAACTGACTTTTGATAAATGTGACTAAATCTCATGTATTCCCTACATTCAAATTACATAACTAAATGTAACAGATATCCAAGTATGGAATTAAAGTACTCATATATTCACTATGGTCAGATCAAAAGTTGGTTACATTTTTTAGAGTTCAACTAAAATTTGAAAATGCAATTAACTTTTATTATATAACGCTGTAACAACTGTGACTTTTAGGCCATAATTAATCTGCCTTTGTGGTGTGTTTAGTATTTCAAATCTTTAGTAATTAGGCATGGTTGAATTCTTTGCTTTGTTGGCTTTCCAATGCTTCTTATGGATCGTAAATCGGGATACGTATAGATCAAGTTAAGGACCAAACCATAACAGGGTGTCGGAGTGTGTCTCTGACGGCTGGGGAGAGAGCCGTTGGGATGGGTCGGCTCAAGGAGGTGCTGTCGGTTTCTGGGCGACAAGCTCAACTAGAGTCGTCGATCTGGGAGTTTTGTATTTTGAAAATTTTGGCCGTATTTAGAAAGAAACAAGGGCATTAATTCATAATTATTTTGAGTTAATGGTTTCGTATTTTTGTCCCCACGTGTACAAGCTTATATTTATACCCTCTTCTCCCTCTCCTTTGCATAGAATCCCTAAAACCCTAAACCTTCTTCTTCCTTTATTTCGGCGTCGTTGTTGAGGAGCTTGGGAAGGGAACTCGAGCAAGGGCTCGGTGAGTCTTCTAATGAGTTTTGATTAATAACGATTTCCTTAGAAGTCTTTATCGTATGATCTTGTTTTAAAGTTTTTTTTTAAACGAAAGAATGGTTTTTCTTCTTGATTTTTTTTAATATTCTCTCATGATTTTGGGTCTTGTATTATATCAATGATTTGATGATGAATTGATGATGTTTTTGCAATTTTTGATGATAGTATTAGGTCTCACGTGAATATATTTGAAGTTTACGATTTCTTAGTTTGATTTTCTCATGATCTCAATAAGGTTAGATGATTTTGGAATTTAATATTTTAGCAATGATATTTTAAGGTTTTTAAGATGGTTGTAAGTCCTTCATAGATATGTTATGCATATACCATGTTTAGGTTAGTCTGCTAAGGTAGAAACCATGATTTTATGATATTTAAAACGTTGTTTTGACCCTTATATGCATAGATACAAACCTATGATTACATTTTATGATTTTAGAGTTTTACGTAGATCTACATTAGCTATATATATGCCTATATTAGATTTAGGGTTTCAATGATGTTTTCAATGAGTTTTTTTTATTCAGTTTTAATTGGATTTTTTGTAAGCATGATTTGATTTTTGTTATGAGTTCTTTACTATTTACATCGTTTTATAAGACTCGAGTATGATTTTCAATGATAGAATGTGTTATAACATTTTTAGCAAAGATATTAGGGTTTCATGTTTTCTGCCTCGGGACGGCTCCGTTGAGAGCCGTCGGGCACGTTATGGATGGCTCCCATACGAGTCATCGGTTTTGCCTTGGACGGCTGTTTTCAGAGCCATCACCATCAGATCCCATATTGTTTGCGCGTATTGTGACCAAGCTGTATCTTTTCAGGACAAGTTAGGTTGACTTAGACTTTCTGGAGTTATTCCATATCGTTGAGCCATAGGTGAGTGGACTTGAGTCTTATATGTAGATTTCAAATAATATATTATGTATTCATACTAGGATCATCTTATTTTATGAAATATAACTACTAGTTTTAATATAAAAATGTGAGCATGCTTGTTGATATATTATCATGATAGGATTGGTATGTTGAGATTGTGCATGCTATATTCTTTCGTGATTTTGAAGATATGATAGGTTATCAATGCATCCATTCCATTTAAATGACTCGGTCTTGGTGGCTAACGTCTAGGTGGGCGTACGTCTACGTGGCCATGTCCGAGAACGTAGGACCCAAGTCTTTATGGCTATGTCATGGCCATACCTGTGAAAGGCCCCGCGAGCTAGGTGCTGCAAAGACAGACATGCGTGTTCGTGATGTATTCATGCATCATGTTGGATAGGATTGTGTGTGTGTGTATGTGTGTATTATTGCATGCCTTGGTGGCCTTTTGTATATTTTCTCTCTTACCCCCCATTTGGAATGGGGATAGGATTTATTCTTAGGTATACATTTATCCGAGCATAAGTGAGTATAAATAAGGATAAAGTAATTTTGTGTTTGGTTGTATTTTGAATTATTCTCGTTGGTAAACGTAAGAATAAATGTTTTGTTGTTTGGGTAAAATGTGAATAAAGTATGGATAAGGATTTATAAAAGGTAAAAAAGTAATGATAGTTGATTTGACAGGTGATTTATAAGAGTGATGATAGTTGATTTGATATGGGATTTATAAGATGTGATGACAGTTGATTTAACAGTGGGCCCATATATTCTTTGGGTGGAATAACCTAGGATAAATTTTATTCTAGGGGTTGATTGGAATCCATATACCACTTTATACCAGTTTATTCTGGCATACTTTATCTGGGGTTATCCGGGCTTTCCAAACACAACAAAATTTCTATCCAAGGTTATCCGGGGGTTTATTCTCATTCCAAACATGGGCTTAATATATTACATGTCTGTGTGGACATTTTATGACTATTATATTTTGATTATAAATGTACTAACGGGATAATGATGGTCCATTCACTGTGTCACGCCCCAGGGCGGCCGTCCCCGGGACGCGGCAGGTGTATATATCTATCAGAAGCCTACACATGAGGTCAAACATATATACTCTAAAACCACAGATAAAAATGACAACACAGATCAAACAGGGCTGACATAATATATACACAATATAGCGGAATCTAAAAACTGAGTCTGTAACCCAAAACATATTACAGACTCGATACACAATCATATGTCCTGTGAGAGCCAATATACATAGCAACAACTGAATATATACAGACGCGTGCCAAGCACGGAAATAAAATACATACAGTCAAGAAAAGGGATGCTGATAGCCTCTAGCACTCGCGGACGTAGCGCTGCTCCGCTACTGAAGGAATCCCTCAGAAAGCTCCAACTGCTGCTCCGGCTCCAGCTCAGGCTCAGTGACAACTTGGGAAAACATATGCGAGGGGTGAGCCACACGCTCAGTGAACGGCACAACCCATGCATCACAGACAATATTTACCAATATTTCCATTATTTATCCAGCCTCTAAGACAGAACAACATAATCCAGTGGTTCGTACCTCGCCGAACCACCATACCCTCACCCTCACCCATCAATGGGTGACATAGGCTATTGGGACTGATAATCATCCATAAACAAATCTAGCAGGTCGCTCATCGCCAACCCACTACACCCTCACCCTCACCCTACAACGGGTGACATAGGATTTTGGGACTGACTAGGCTGTTGGTCACCCTTGGTCCACGATAGTCTCTCCTCCACTCCGTAGGCCGCTTGGTCTCCACCCACAACTTCAGCACAGTCCGAAACCAAATCAGGAGGTGCCTACTGATGTGGGTCCTCCGAAGGACGGCCTTTCTAACGCTGGGGGTAGCCTCTACCGGATCCAACGCAGGGAACAGAACAGCCTATCCATACGCAATGATCCACTCGGATCCGCCGACAGCACATCTCTACCACTCAAATGTCATGAACTCTTCAGAGTTCCTGCAGGGCGCATATCCAAGATGCGGGGAATAAGTACAATCAAAAGCAATGTTGGAATATCATTGGGGGAAAGAAACTCGGGAGGGCGGCGTGAGTTCCCGATACAGGATAATCGACAACCAAACAAGGAACACGGAGTACCCTAACACGGGTCTCACTGCTGTCCTCGTAAGGCCCCTTCCCTATAATATTCACTACTCATGCTAATAATCATACAAATCATACAACATTACTTATAATATTATTGGGACTAGAAACCTTGGGAGGGCAGCGTGAGTTCCCGATACAGAACACCCCGACAACCAAACAAGGAACACGGAGTACCCTAACACGGGTCTCAATGTTGACCTCGCAAGGCTCCTCCCGATAATATTACCTAAGGCATGCGATTTAACATACACTAGCATTTAATTTAATAAATAAACTAGTAGGACGCATACATAGGTCGAGGTTTCCTAACATGAAACAGGGGACATGGTGCATGGCTCATACACATATCCTAAGGGTGCAAGTCCCTAACATACAAGTCTAGGGTAGCATGCATTCTACATTTAAATCATGCAAGCATGGAATACATATTACAACAGGTTAATATAATCCATGACGCCCCAGGAGAGGTCGGTATACGCCCAAGTGCGTATAACGCCTCTCTACTGGGTTGGATTATCCCACTCACCAGTATTGTTATATATGTGTCACTTTTTGGCCTATTGGCAACCATTGAAGCATTTTTAGCAGTTTTAAAATTTTTGTGTTTTTCGATCGGAACCGCATAATTTCAGACTGTTAGCTATCGTCTGAGCTAGAGGACTCCGATTGAAAATCTAACTGCATATTATGTGTCCTGGTGCCATTTTAAGCCACTCATGAAAATTTCATCGAATTCCGGTATCGTTTCCAAAAATTTCACAGTTCCGGGGCGTATCCGGGTTTTTAAGTCGCACACTATATAAGAGTGGGATCTAATTCCCGAGTTACTATTCATCATCCCTACCATTTTCATTTTCTCTCTCCCCTCTCTCTTTTTCTCACTTTCAAGCCCCCTAGACCCCTCAAACCTAAAAACCCAAAGCACGGGAAGTGTAGATCGGGTCCCGACCTACACACCGGTGTCTTCAAATCCCAATTCCGGGGATCCTAGCCTCCCCGACCTCCCCTCTTTGTCCTCTGATTTGGCCCGTTTCGAAGGCCGAGATAGATCGGGGCGTGAGAGGGCCGTTGAGAAGGGTTTCGGTGCGCGGAGAGCACCCGGTCACCTCTTCCTCCCCCTTGGTAAGCTTCTTTCCCTCTTTTTTCTTGTTTAGATGATTGCTAGGGGGGGGTTTTGTGTTTGGGAGGTGGTCGGCGGCAGTGGGGGTCGTCGGAGGGTGGTCAGAGGTGGTCGGAGGTCGTGGGAGGGGCGGTGGTGGCGCTCGAGCAGTGGCAGGCCTGTTCCGGGCAGCAGGCAGCAGCGGCAATGGCCCAGGCAGCGCGCAGGCCGGGCGCGCGCGAACATGCGCGCGTGCGTGCGCGGGCGTGAGTACGCGCGGCGTGCGCGTGAGTGTGCGCGGGTCTGGTGCGGGGAGCTGGTCGGGCTGCTGTGCGCGAGGGGCTGATGGCGAGCTGCGCGCGAGGAGCTGGTCGCGCGGGTCTGTGCGCGAGGAGCTGGTCGCGCGGGTCTGGCGCGAGGGACTGGTTGAGCGGCGATGCGCACGGGTTGGCGGTGCTGGGCGTGCGGGTGCTAGGCGTGCGCGAGGTGGTGGCCGAGGGCAGTGCGCGCGGAAGGGTGTGCAGAGTGCGCGCGGAGGGCGCTGTGAGACGGCCGTGGTGCGCGCGAGGCGCGGCGAGGCGGCAGTGGTGCGCGGAGGGCGCGGCGAGGCGGCGGAGGTGCGCGCGGGGTGCGCGCGGGGCAAGGAGCTGCACGCGGGGGCATGCGGGGTGCTCGCGGGCCGGCGCGAGGTGTTCGGGGCGCGCGCGGGCTGCTGCGGCTGGGCGCAGGGGACGCGCGGAGTCCCGGGGTTGGTGCGGTGGCGTGTCCAGGCGGCGGGCAGGGGCCGGCGGAGCGCGGGATGCGCGGGCTGAAGCGCGGCGGTGCACCCGGGCGGTCGGGTGGCCGTGCGGGGGGGGGGGGTTGCCGGGGGTGTTGGGTGTTTTGATTTGGGATTTTGGGTATTTAATTGTGTGTTTTGTGTGATTTGGGGTCATTGTGGATTATACTTACCCAGTTAATGCCCTGTCTTGCAGATCTCGACGGACGGTCGCGCGTCGTCCGTCCTGTGCATGCGTCCTATTAGTTTGGTTTATTTAATTAAATGCGAACTGTAATAATAGATAGCATGCTTAGGGAATATAAGGGGGCCTTGCGAGGTTAACATTGAGACCCGGGTTAGGGTACTCCGTGTTCCTCGTTTGGTTGTCGGATGTCCTACATCGGGACCTCAGGTTACCCTCCCAAGGTCTCTTTTCCCCATATTGGTCTTATTTATTTCCCCGCATCCTGGTTATGCGCGCTGGTGAAATTCTGAGGAATTCAAGACATTAGAGTTGTAGAGATGTGCTGTCAGCGGATCCGAGTGGATCATATGCGATGGATAGGCTGTTCTGTTCCCTTCGTCGGATCCTGTTAGAGACTACCTCAGCGTTAGACAGGTTGTCCCGTGCAGGGGCTCCCATTAGTAGGCGCCTCCTGATTTTGGTGAAGGACTGTGCTGAACATGAGAGTGGCCAAACGACCTACGGAGTGAGGAGAGACTATCGGTGGACCAAGGGTGACCAACAGCCTAGTCAGTCCCAAGAGCCTATGTCACCTGGCAAGGGTGAGGGTGAGGGTATGGTGGGCCGGCGATGCGACGACCCACAGGATTATGTATGGATGATTATCAACCCGCTAAGTCCCAACATCCTAGGTCACCTGTTGAGGGTGAGGGTGAGGGTATGGGGTTCGGTGATGTAACGAACCCCCGGATTTGAGATATTGTGCCACTTGTGGCTTATGACTTGCTTAAATGTGGTTAATATGAACTGTATGCATGGGTTATGCTATTCACTGAGCGTGTAGCTCACCCCTCGCATATTGTCATTTTCAGTGATAGCTGAGGGAGGAGCTTCTCGAGCGACTACACCAGTAGAGGAGTAGCGCCACGTCCCACGAGTTTTGAGGCCATCAGCACCCTTCTTTCAGTTGTATGTATATATTATGTGCTTGGGCACCTAGCTGGTTTATGTATGGATTTTATTTGTGTATATATACATGGGCATGTTGGCTCTCACAGGACTTGTGATTATGTATCGAGTCTGTAGTATGTTTTGACTACAGACTCAGTCTTTTAGCTTCCGCACTTGGTGTATATATTATGTCAGCCCTGTTTTTACCCGTGTTGTCATTTTAGTTGTTGTTTGTGGTATATTATTGAACTCTTGTTACTGATATCATATATACACTTGCCGCGTCCCGGGGACGGCCGCCCTGGGGCGTGACAAGTATCTGGGTCGTCGCGCGACCGCCCGTTTAGATCTGCAAGATAGACATTCAATATGGTGAGTTAAAATCCACAAATACTACAAGAACATACATAAACCCACAACTAAACTCCCAACACTCGGGCAAACGTGCATACGACCCGCACGCACGCTAGCCCGAGCATCCCGGCAAACACCCGCACGGCCGGCAACCACCCGCACGGCCACCCGACCGCCCGGGCGCACCGCCGCGCCTCGGCCCGCGCACTCCGCACACCGCCGCACCTCGGCCCGCGCACTCCGCGCACAGCCGGGCCCCTGCCCTCCGCCGAGACACGCCGCCGAGCCTCCCGTGTGCACCGCGTGCCCCCTGCGCCCCAGCGCAGCCGCCCGCGCACACCCCGCACGCCATCGCTGGCCCGCGAGCACCCCGCACGCCCCGCGCGCACCCCGCGCGCATCTCCAGCCCCCCATCCGCACGCACTCCGCGCGCACCTACCACCCTCTAGCCGCGCGCACCACCCAGCACGCCACCCGCTCGCACCCACTGCACCCCGCGCACGCCTGCGCCTCCGCCCATCGCCCGGTATCTGCGGCCCAGCACCCGACGCTCAGCGCCCAACACCCGGGACCCTCACTCAGCGCCCACGCCCACGCACGCGCAACACGCGCCCAGCGCGCCTGGCAGCACGCGCCTAGCGCGCCTGCCAGCATGTCCACGCTGCTGCCCGCGTTGCCTGCCTGCACGCGTCGCCGAGTGGCCCGAGCACCGTTCGCCTGCACGCCCGGCACTGCTCGCCTGATGCCCGAGCACCTCCCGCCCTGCTCGCCTGCGCGCCCAGCCTGCCAGCCCGGCCTGCCCGCGCGCACAGCCCACAGCCTGCCTACCCACATGCCTCCCCCTGCACCCCCCGAGCGTACGCCCGCGTGCGCACCCGCGCGCACGCGCTCACGCGCCCAGCAAGCTGGTGCACCCGCTCCCAGCCTACCCGGCCAGTCCTACCCAGCTCCTCGCGCACAGCTCGCCCAGCTCCAGCCGCTCGACCAGCTCCTCCCGGGTGCACCCGCGCACAACACGCCCAGCGCCCGCACGCCCAGCACACCCGCGCGCCCAGCACCCGCAAGCCCAGCACGACCAGCACGCGCCCTGCACGCCCGCGCGCACGCACGCGCGCACGCCCGCGCGCGCCCAGCCTGCTGCGCTGCTGTGCTGCTGCCGGCGCTGCCTGCGCCCGAGACCAAACCCCCTGCTGCCCGAGACCACCCCCCCACCATTCCCGAGCACCCAAAGCACCACCCACCGACCTCCGACCACCTCCACAGCCCTCCGACGGCCACCCACGGCCGCCGACCTCCACCCAACCCCAAAACCCCCCTCCTAGCATCCATCTAAACAAGAAAAGAGGGGGAAAATAGGGCTTACCAAGGGAGGAAGGGAAGTCCGGACGCTCTCCGCGCGCCGAAACCTTTCCCAAAGGCCCTCTTACGCCCCGATCTACCACGGCCTTTGAACCGGGCCAAAATAGAGGAGAAAGAGAGGAGGTCGGAGTGGCTAGACTCGTCGGAAAAGGGATTTGAAAACACCGGAGTGTAGATCGGGACCCGATCTACACTTCTCGTGCTTTAGGTTTTAGGGTTTGAGGGGTCTAAGGGCCTCTAATGGAAGAAAAAGAGAGAGGGAGGAGAGAGAGGGATTTGGTAGGGATGATGAATAGTGACATAAGATATTTTCTCACCCACTATTTATACCGAGTCACTTAAAAACCCCCGGAACTGTGAAATTTCAGGAACGTTACCGGAATTCGATGAAATTTTCGTGAGAGGCCTAAAATGGCACCAGGACACCAAATATGCAGTTAGATTTCCAATCGGAGTCCTCTAGCTCAGGACGATAGCTAACAGTCCAAAAATTAGCGGTACCGATCGAAAACCGAAAAAAAATGAAAAACTACCAGAATGCTCCAACGGTTACCAGCAGGTTAAAAGTGACACAATTATAACACACTGAGCGTGTTGTATCTCACCCCTCCTTTTTCCCTTTAAGATTTGAGAATTGAGTAGTAGCGTTTGTGGATCTCGAAGGCGTTAGTGAGATCAAGTTTGGGTTGTCATCCTTAATCGTCTAGTTTTGCTTTCATTAGGGTGAATAAAGCCTTTCTTTTGGCATGTAGTAGACTTTCCTTAGCTCTATCAGCAAAACCGTAGAGATTGCTAAGTTTAATAATTATTATGTGTGTAATCATCCAAACTTGGGATGAATTATTGTTAGATCTTGGTGATGTTTTAAGTAATAATTTATTAGTGTAGTTTAATTAATTATTTATGTTTGGATGGATAATTCTTAAATTCTCTTAGATTACTCTGAGATTCGAGGTTTATGACACGTAGCGCACTGTCTCCCTTGCCTAATATGGGTGGTGGATTCGGGGGCGTTACAAATGCATATAAAAAACAGTTACATTTTTAATGTAACTTAGTTTCAATATATAATGCATAAGTCTGCAAAAATGTTCAAATCAAATCGGTGGTTGATGAATCTTCCAAAAAAAAAATTTCGATATGCAGGTAAGTGTTCTTAGAGACAAAAATAGTGATAAAAAAAATAATTATTGATAAATATGTATGTGTCATTTGGAGGCTTATTGGTTATATTCGAGTAATTTTTTGGCCATATTTTTCGATCGGAGTCGCTAAAATTTTAGTTTTTATCTATCTGCGTGAGTTAGAGTATTTTGATTGAAAATGTAACTGCATATTATGGGTCCTGGTATTGTTTTATCTTACCTATAAAAAATTCATCAAATTCTAGTAACGTTTTAGAAAAATATGCAGTTCCGAATCGCATCCGGGTTTGGTCGTTACTGGATTGGGAGGTGAGGCTTGACTAAAGGGTGACTTTGACCAAGTCAAAGGGTTTTTGTTTTGTTATGTGACCAACCCATTTTTGGGGAATTAAAAGCCCCCTTTCTTGTCTCTCTCTCTCCCTCACAAGTGAGCATCCGAGCTCCTCTCTTTTTTCCTCTCTTTAGCTCCCCCTTTTGTTTATTTGAGAAGAAGAAGGAGAAGGTGAAGGGGAAGAAGTAGTGCATGAAGAGAGATTAGTAGGTGAGTATGTGTGTTTATGTTGTTGTATTGGATGTTTCTCTTTCCTCTTCTCGCCCTCATGCTTCCATGGGTTCTCACCCCCCCCCCCTGTTTTCCAGCCAAGAAGAAGAAGGAGAGGATGGAGAGGTTGTGGTAGTGGTGGTTGAGGTGGTCGTGGGTGTGTCGAGAGCCCCACATCTCCCCCTTTCCCTCCCCCTCTTTTGGTTTGGCAAGCTCTTTCCCCTCCTCTTCACTGATCTTTCTTGTATTAGGGGTTGTTGGGGAGGTCATGCATGCTAGGTGTGTGAGTTTGGGTGAGTGGGAGGGGTTGGTGAGTGGTTTTGGGGCGTGGGTGCGCAGGTGTGTGCCCGGGGTCTGGCATGGGCATGCGCGCGGGGTCGTGCGGGGGCACGTTGGCACGCAGAGCGCGCACCCATGGGGCCAACGCACATGGGCATGCGCGCGGGGCTGCCCGAGGGCTTAGGGGTGCTGGGGGGCTCGGCGTGGGTGCGTACGTACGTGCGTGCTTGCATGCGTGCAAGCTTGTATGCGTGCATGTCTATGTCCTTAGCATTTTTAGTTAATTTTAAGTGTATTTATGTTTCTATACTCACCCTATTTGATGCCCTTGTCTTGCATATCTTGGCGAATGATCACGCAACGACCAGGGTTGCGGTGAGTGGATCAATCCAACCCATTTGGGAGGCATTGGATTCGCGTAGTCATGCATTGTGCCTCTGTGGGGCACCATAACTGCATATTAATATGTTGCATGTTTTTATATTGATGTATTGCATTCATCCCATGGTAGGTAACTTGTATGCTAGGGTTATGCATTGTTATGCCATGCATAGGAAACCATACTTACAAATACATCATGTCTCATGCTAGGATAGCCTTATTTCATGCATGCTCCCACCTAGTTAGCCATGTATCTAGTTCTTACATGTATGCACGAGTATAAAGCATGACTAGAATAAATTCTTATAATTTTTCTATCGTGCTTGTTTTGATTCCATGATAAATTCCATGTGTAGTTATTATGCATGTTGTATGCTTTTATATATGCATGTAATTAAGCCATGAACCTTGCCCAATGAGGTTAGGCAAGTGTATGACCACTTATGGGGTCATACCATGGCATTGGCATTGCGAATAATTTGCTTTCCCTACATCCAAGCTATGCGCTTTGAAGGGAATTCATGAGAATTTGTTAATATATCGGTGTCTAATAACCGATGATGGCGAATCCATGAGGATCGTGTCCGGAAGTGTTGAGTGTTTCTTCCCTTCGTCGGCTCCAGGTTGAAGCTGTCCTGTGAGGGCCCCCACTTGTAGGTACTACCGAGGTGAGTTGACATACCCTTCTGGCATATGTACTGATCGTGGGAGGCTACCAGGTAGAGGCTACCCGCGAGTTGAATACCGGATGACGAATGGTGTAGAACAGACGAATTTCTCCCGATAGTCCTATGTCACCCTTGGAGGGTGAGGGTGAGGGTGGGGTGGGCTCGTAATGGTATGCCACCTGCCAGTTTGAGTGGTTACTCCAATCTTGTTGGGACTTTAATTACTTGAAATGTAAGTATGAGTTGTGTTGCATGGATTGTACCATTCACTGAGCGTGTGGCTCACCCCTCGCATGTTGTTTCCTCCAGTTGGCATCGAGTCGGATCCGAAGGAGGAGCTCCCTTAGGCGCAGTATCAGCAGCGGTGCAGCGTCCGTGTCTTGGGTTTTGCAAGTGAGAGGCCATCAGCATCCCCCCGCATTCTCTTATATGTATTGATACTCGTGCTTGTGCACAGTGTGTAGTTGATGTCTTTTGGTTATATGTTGTCTCTCATGGGACAGTTGATTATGTATTCCAGTCTATAATATGTTTTTGGATTATAGACTTAGTTGTTTAGCTTCCGCTATATAGTTATATATATGACATCTATCGCTTGTTAATTGCTTTGTTGCCCTGGATGTTGTGTTAGAGTCTTTATTGATCTCGTATGTGGATAGCTGATATTATATATTTATCACAATTCGGGGACGACCGCCCTAAGTTGTGACAATGTATGTATAACAATTGAAGAGTAGATAACAAAAAAAAAAGAGGGAATTATGACCTACTAGTCACACGGTTTCAAATGTGGAAAATTAACAATCTCCTTGATTACGGGAAGTAGTTACCGAAAATGAAAGAGAGAGTATATTAGGTATTTAATTGTTATATATGTGTCACTTTTTGCATGTTGGTAACCATTGGAGCATTTTGACAGTTTTTTAGTTCTTTTTCATTTTTCGATCGGAACCGTAAAATTTTGGACTGTTAGCTATCGTCCTGTGTTTGAGGACTCCGATTGAAAATCTAACTGCATATTATGTGTCCTGGTGCCATTCTAAGCCACTCACAAAAATTTCATCGAATTCCGGTAACGTTTCTGAAATTTCGCAGTTCCGGGGCGTATCCGGGTTTTGACCGAGCGAGAAGTCATTGAGAGAGTTGACTCGGTCAAAGTGGGCCCATGACTTGGTCAACCCTTTTTGTCTTTTTGTGTGGTTGGATTGACCCAAGTCAAATCCCACTTAAAACCCCCCTTAACCTAATTAAATCTAGGTTAGCCCTAATTAAAGTTGGTTGACTTATTTAAGTGGATCTAAAAAGTGCCCTTCACTATTCATTATCTTCTCCAACACATTTTCTCTCTCCCCCTCTCTCTTTTTCAAGCTTTTGAGCCACCTAGGGTTCTCAAAACTTAAAACCCAAAACATAGAAAGGATAGATCCGGTCCCGATCTACACCCCGGTGTTTTCGGATTCGAATTCCGGCGTGTCTTGCCCTTTCTCCCGCCCTCTCTTCTCCTCAGATCTGAGCCCTTTCAGATGTGGGAAGAGGTCTTGGTGGTGGAGACCCTTGGAGAGGTGTTTCGGTGCGCGGAGAGCAACCGAACTTCCCTTGGTAAGCTCTTTTTCCTTCTTTTTTTGGCTTAGATGCTTGTTAGGAGGGTGGTTTTGGGGTTGGGTGGTGGTCGGCGGCTGTGGGTGGCTGTCGGTGGTGGTTGGGGGCGGTCGGAGGCCATTGGTGGCCGGTGGTTGGTGGTAGAGGTGCTCGGACAGGGTGGTGGTCTGTCCCGGGCAGGATGGCAGCAAGCAAGCGCAGCAGGCAGGCGCAGCTGGTGTGCAGCGGCAGGGCGCGCGCGCGCGTACGGGAGGACGTGCGTGCGGGCGTGCGCTCGGGTGGCGCAGGCGCGGGTGTGCTGGACGCTGGGCGTGCTGGCTGTGTTGGGTGCTGGGTGTGCTGGGCGAGGGTGTTGGGCGCTGAGCACCGTGCAGGAGCATGCGCGCGGGGCGCTGGGCAGAGGCGCAGGCGTGCGCGCGGTGAGGAGAGCAGTGGGTGCGAGCGGGCGGGTGCGCGTGCGGGGCGCTGCGCTGGGGCGCAGTGCGCACGGGTGCACCTGGGGCTGGGCGAGCGGCTGGTCGAGTGGGTGATGCGCGTGGTGGTGCGCGCGGAGTGCGCACGGGGCGAAGCGCTGGACGCGGGGCGTGCGGTGTGCGCGCGGGCTGCTGCGCTGGGGCGCAGTGAGCGCGCGGTGCACCCGGGGAGCTCGGCGGCGTGTCCTGGCGTGCGGGCAGGGGCTCGGCAGGGCGCCTGGGCGCGCGGGCTAGGGCGCGGCGGTGCATCCGGGGGCGGGTGGCCGTGCGGGTGGTTGCCGGGGTGTGGGAGTGAGTCGGGGTGCTCGGGCTAGCGTGCATACGGGCCGTATGTACATTTGCCCGAGTGTTGGGTACTTTTGGTGTATTTTTGTGGTATTTGTGGATTTTACTCACCAGTTAATACCCTGTCTTGCAGATCTTGACGGACGGTCGCGCGACGACCCGACTTCTGGTGAGTGGGACAACCCAACCCAGTTGGGAGGCGTTATATGCACTTGGGCGTGTACCGTCCTCCCCTGGGGCACCATAGATTAATATTAACCTGTTTAATATGTAATCCATACAAGCATGATTGATCTGTAGTATGCATGCTACCCTAGACTGAGCATATTAGGGACTTGCACCCTTAGGTTGTGTAAGAGCCATGCATCTTATCACCTTGTTATCATGCTAGGAAAGCCTCGGCCTTTGTATGCTCCTATTAGTTTAATTGTTAAATTAAATGCAACTGGTAATATTATTGCATGCCTTTGGGAATACTAAGGGGCCTTGCGAGGTCAACATTGAGACCCGGGCTAGGGTGCTCCGTATTCCTTGTTTGGTTGTCGGGACGTCCTATATCGGGACCTCATGTTGCCCTCCCAAGGTTTCTTTTCCCGTCTATATTAATGCATGTTCCCCGCATCTTGGTTATGCGCCCTGGAGGAATTCTGATGAATTCAAGACACTAGAGTTGTAGAGATACGTTGTCAGCGGATCCGAGTGGATCATATGCGTGTGGGTAGGCTGTTTCTCTCCCCTTCGTTGGATCCGTGTAGGGACTCCTCAGCATAGACAGACTATCCTGACAGAGGGCTCCCATCAGTAGGCACCTCCTGATCTTGGACTCGGACTGTGCTGAATGTGGGAGTAGACCAGGCACTAGCAGGCTATCCTGACAGAGGGCTCCCATCA
This sequence comes from Acorus gramineus, assembly GCA_030737835.1. NCBI lineage: Eukaryota > Viridiplantae > Streptophyta > Magnoliopsida > Acorales > Acoraceae > Acorus > Acorus gramineus. The sequence goes on from CM060848.1 coordinate 11,622,139, forward strand.
GTAGGCACCTCCTGATCTTGGACTCGGACTGTGCTGAATGTGGGAGTAGACCAGGTAAGCTACGGTGTGGAGGAGAGGCTATCGGTGGACCAAGGGTGATTAACAGCCTAGTCAGTCCCAATATCCTATGTCACCTATCGAGGGGTGAGGGTGAGGGTGTATGGATATGTATGGATATGTATGGATGTGTATGAATGATTATCAGTCCCAATATCCTATGTCACCTATTGAGGGGTGAGGGTGAGGGTGTGGTGGTTCGGCGATGTACGAACTACTGGATTTATGTTGATTATTTGTGGTTGATATATAGCTGTGATGCATGGGTTGTGCTATTCACTGAGCGTGTGGCTCACCCCTCGCATAATTGTTTTTCAGTGATTACTGAGGAGGATTTGAAGGAGGAGCTCCCTGAGCGACTGCACCAGTAGCGGAGTAGCGCTACGTCCCGCGAGTTTTGAGGCCATCAGCATCCTTCCTTTTATTGTATGTATATATTTCTGTGCTTGGGCACCCAGTTGTGTATTATTTGGATGTATGTGTGTATATTGGCTCTCACAGGACATTTGATTTGTATCGAGTCTGTAGTATGTTTTGGATTACAGACTCAGTCTTTTAGCTTCCGCATCTGTGTATATATTATGTCAGCCTTGCTTGATCTGTGTTGTTGTCATTTTAGTTGTTGTTAGAGTGATTTATTGATTCCCTGTTTAGACTGCTGATATCTTATATACACTTGCCACGACCCGGGGACGGTCGCCCTGGGGCGTGACATTAATAATGATTCACAAACCCAATTTTATAGGCCCACATGAGGTGACACAAGTGTTAATGCATATTTCATCATTTGTATCTTTTTAGATAATTACTCCCCATAACCAAGGAGTCGGTTATAGTTGTTGCTGATGTGGCATGATTTTTTGAATTTTTTTTAAGTATCAAATCCTATGATTTTTAGCAATTAATAGTCTTTTCTCTTATGAAACAAAATACATGATTTGCCTGTCTTTCCATGTGCGGCTTCTTTTACTTCTCCATCTAAAATAGAATTTGTATTTGGGTCACATTCTTTGTTTTGCATTTGTTACAATTTTTTATTATTGAATTTTGTGTTAGATGTTAAATCCATTTTTGGATCGATTCAATTTGCATTTATTACTTGTTTGTCGCACAAAAAAACTTTTTGGCTGTCTAGTGGAAACTGATTTAGCTAAAGCAAAAGCTTTTACCACGATAAAATATCCTCTTTTCATCCAAAATTTTTTACGAATACGAAGTACGTTTCTTTGGAACCGCCATTAAAAAATAAAGAAGCAACATTTGGTCCGGCCTTTATTACAATTTTTTTCTTGGATGTGACGTTTGATCTTAAATTATTTTACATTGGCTTGGGTTGTGTAACATTCGAAAGTTAGTTACATTTCAAACTATTATTTTAAACTTATATACATTATTTTTTAAAAGTTAGTGACATGTTAATCTAATATAAACATGCATTTTATCTAGAAATTAGTTACATTTGTGAAATGTAACTGACTTTTAATTGTTATATATAACGAAAGTCAGTTCCATTTTACAAATGTAATTGACTTTTAATGTAATTTATTGCTGAAATTAAGTTACATTTTATAAATGTAAACTTTTATTCCGAACTCTTGTTTTATACCGTGATTTGTATTTTATTTATACATTCAAAAAAACTTTGCATAAATCAAAAATACTTTGTCTGATGATTGGAATTAAATAATCATCAAATTAACAACAACATTTTAGAGAAAATAAAAATGTTGATTATTCATTATCGCCATCGTTTTCTGGTTGAATGAAGGATCGGAAACAAAAATTCCGTCTTTTTTGGTGTTTTTGAATAAATGAGTTTTTTTAATGATTTCATTTTTTCAACTGTTTTTTAAGAGAAAACCTAGAGGATTTAAATTTCGGTCTTATTTTTAATGTTTTTTTTTTCTAATTCTGAATTGGTTTTGAAAAAGTTGGATTTCCCAAAATGAAATAGATTGATTTGTTTTTCAAAAAAAGTGGAGATGAATTTATTGAGGGAGAAAAATGTGGGATTTAAATGAGGGTAATATTGTATTTTACATTTTTAACCTTTTTTAAAAGTCAAACAAGCAACCAATGAGGGAATGATACCTCATGGGGCTTGTCAATGGGGTCTAAATAGTGGGGCCTTTGTAGCAGAACTCTTTGCTCCATGCCATCTCATGGAGTTTACAATGAGGCTTATAAGATAAGATGGGCCTGTGAATCATTATTGTTTTTTATTTATATCATTATATCAAATTGAAACTCAAGCATGAAATGAATAGTAATGGACATAATATTACTAATTTAGTGCTCTCCTAATAAAAGTTACACTTCTTAATAATGCAAGATCCATTTTTAATATATTTCAATTACCCAATCATTATTGTGCAATAAAAATTTGAATAATATCCATATCCCCTCAAAATATTTCAATTACCCAATCATTATGTGCCCTAGAACGAACCTATTTTTGGAGTTCAACGAAGTTGGAGTTTTTTTTTTTTTTTTTGGTACATAAAGACCCTCAACAGAACAAGAGTCCTTAGTACATAACAGACTACTACTTACTAGTACAGAAACATGGGCCAACAAGTGCCCAGAAAGCAGTGGGCCAAAGCCCACGATACCAAGCCCAAAGGGCTAAAATTTCCTTTCATCAACTTGCCAATGGTAATAATTGATCACGGCATCCCCGTCTCCACGGGGGTTTCCCGAGGGGGGGTTCAACGAAGTAGCAGTTGAAACAACAATTTGAAACAACAATTTATATCGACATTCACGTCAGATATAAAAAAAAAAGTGAATTGTTTCAAATATCCCTTGATCAAAGTCAAATTGCATTTTTGCCCTTGAATTTTTTTTATTTATCCCTAAAATCTAATCCTATTTTTTTTATGCCCTTCACCCATGCTACATCACTATTTTATATCTAAACTATCCTGATTCTCTTTTCCCCCAAAACACTCTCTTCCCTCCAAAACCACTCTCTCCCCCCAAAACTCTCTCTCTCTCTCTCTCTCTCTCTCTCTCTCCCCAACGACCTTTGCAACGTTCTCTCTCTCCAACAACCTTTGCGACGTTTTGTCTGTACGACAACTTTTGCGACCTTCTCCCCAACGTTCTCTCTGCCAAGTGAAACAGCACGCCCTATCTCTCCCCGACGAAACCACAACCCTCTCTCCCCGGCACCTTCATTTACATATAGAGTCTTGCTACACAAGCCCCATTATATAGGCCCCACTCATAAGCCCCATTAGGTGTCAATATCCTATTGGTTCCTTAGTTGACTTTCATAAAAGGGTAAAAAAAAAAATACAAAACTACCCTTAATTAAAAACACACGGTTTCAATGCCAAATCCCTCTTTTTCTGTTTACGGTTTCATCTTTCCCTGTCTTCTCACGAGCCAAATTTGGATTTTTAAACTCTCTGGAATTTCCAAAAACGGAAATCACAAACGAAATCACACAATCTCTTCCCATCTCGTCTAAAACAACCAAAAAGTCCTAAAATTTGTTTGCGGCTTCACTTTCAACAATTTTTTGAATATTTTCTTCATCTGATTGAACTGAAGATAGGTATGCAACGTTTTTTTTAGACTCTTTTGTTGTTTTAAATGATCATTCGAATCCAAAAAAATCATAGAAAATTTATTTTCGATTGGTATATTGGTTTTTTTTTGTGATATGTGAAAATAATTAATGAATGATGTGAAAAGCTACATGAATGTGATGTTATTGAAAATTTTTAGTAGCTCCCCGCATCTATTTTAGTTAAAAATGCTTTATAATATTTAAACTGCTGTTGAATTTGAATCTAATGCACCTATTGGAAGAATGTAACTGACTTTCTTTTTTTTATTATGTGTATTGTGTGTATTTGAATGTTGCAGGTGTGATTGTGACATGATGTGTGTGGAATCATTGACTAATTGTATATGTAACTGATAAATTGAAGTATGTAACTTATTTTTTTGGTTATATGCATTTCCTTGTTTGTTTGATGTAAACTAACAATGGGTGAATGTAATTGCCATTTGATTAAAGTAACTTACTTTTTGTTATATGAAACTGTCAATTTCAAAAATCCAATCGATTAGATATTGAATGTTATTTACTTTTGAAAAATATAATATGTGTGAATGTCATGATATACCTGGAGTCTTCAGTACTTGGATAACAAAATTTAAAAAATGTAACTGACATTTGGTATATATTATTGAATTTTTTGTTATATATAATTAACTACTACATAATGTAATAGACTTTTACTCATAAAAAGTCAATTCTGATACCATACAGTGAAATGTAACTGATTATTATAAAATGTGACTGAATTCATGAAGTGTTTCGACTATATCAAAGTGGGAAAAATCATATCAGTGAAGGAAGCATCACAACAACCTCAGTTTTTGTACGTATGTTTACAACATTACATGTTCAAAACTGTAATATAAAAAACCATTTCACAAAATTTCATTTTGGTTAAATTGCAGGATGGATTGTGGGACAGCGATCATTCATATTATGAGACGGTATACCCTTCATGAAGAATTGCTGACAAAGAATGTATGCACATACGTTAGAGCACACTTCATCAAAAATTTCCTGAACAATGTAGTTTGATTAGTGACTCTGAGTGTTTAGTCATGTATATATGTGAAAATTTTGTTATGTATATGGGTGCAAAACAAATTTTTGAAAGAAGCAAACATTTTCAGAATGTATTGTGATGTGTTTAAATGAAAAACTATAATTTCTTATGATTTTTAATGTTTTGAAGAATGTAAGGCAAATAGTATTGGTTGGTTATTTGTCACTAACATGGACTATGATTTATGCTAAATGTATCTAAAATTTAGAACATGTAGCAGTATCATTACAAAACCTTCTAGAAAATATTGGAACATAAATTTACAATAATGTAAGTAGTTTAAACTGAAATATAACTAACTTTTTAAAAATGTAACTAACAATTTAACAATGTAACTGAATTATGATAAATGTAACTCAGTCTCTTGAAGAGCACATTACAAAACCTTCCAGAAAAATTGACAAAAATGTTACAAAACATGACATTGGAAAAAGAAAACAAATGCTAAGGAAAAATAAAGGAACCACAAAACAGCAGATCCAACAACTTCACCAACATTTTGCACATTGCAATTTTCAGAAATATTCACTTGCTTTCTCCTTGGCTTGAAAACCTTAGATGCCTTCCTTTTCAACGGTAGCCGCCTTTTACTTCGACCCTTGATTAGGAAATGAATAATTCAGTCTAACAATGATTCCTTGTGTTCCCTTTGTTCTTCGACCCTTGATTGGAGAGTAAATACTTTTACTTCAACAAAGAAATCATTTTGTGGACTGCTTACCATTGACACTGAATTCCTTGTGTTCCCTGTATTGAACAAACAAAAATACACAAAAAGTTATTAATGTGTTAATATATTTACAAAAAAAAATAAATAAACATAGAATGGAAATATATTACTCATAATAAAATTGGTTATACAAGTCTGTAACACAAATTTATTTCACTAAAAGTTAATTACCTTCAGATATATCATTAAGGTTTTCTACAAAGCCTTATAACATTTCAGATACAATTCTAAAAGTAACTAAGTAATTAAAAATACACATTAATCTAACAATAAAATGAATATAACTCGAACAAAGGTATGAAATATGTAACTGATAATAAAACGTTAAACAACAACATGCCAGATTCAACCTACAACATCAAAAACATAAAAAAAACACAAAATTTGCAATCGCTAGATTATGAAACTGCTAGAATTAAGATAAAAAAACAGAATATGAAATTAGAAAAACACAATTGTATATACAAACAACAACAAACGCCGCACCTGAATCAACCTCCATCGAAAAGAATACCAAAATGTTCAATTTTTTTCTTCGATCTGATTAACGGATGAGAAAGTCCTCCATATATGAATTCGGTTTGAAGATTTGATCAAACATCAAATCCGATCCGCTTCAAATTGTTATTCGAAAGAATTGCATTGTGAAAATTTTTTCATCATGAAAAATTGAGATTAAAAATGAAAAAAATTACAAAATGAATGCAATTAATTACTTGCTGATCCTCACCGCCCATTTATTATGGTGGAGGAGGTTTCTTAAAATTAAATCAGGGGTATTAAGGGTAATGTCACTAATGCCACCTCATGGAGTTTATATGGGGCCTATGAATCATTTTCCTTACATATATATGTAAATTGGCATTATATTATGTAATTAGTTATTACGTTTTCTGTAACTTTGTATGTTCTTAGTTTAATTTTATAGATATATTACACTTTCTGTTATATAAATAGTAGTTTATTTCATTGGACATTACATTTATAATTTATGTTGTAGTTGTTGTTATGTGAATGATTCATGTAAACTATTGATTACATTTTGTAATTGTTTATAAAGTTACTGTAATTGGTCATTTACATATATGTAAATTGATATTACACTGTAATGAGTCATTACATTTTTGTAAATTGTATGTCCTTGGTTTTATTCAATTCGTAAATTTTGTGATTGTGATTTTTGGTGTTTGACTGATTGTTGGAGTTTTAAGATAATTATTCGTTATAAAGTATGTTGAATACATAGTTCAAATGCTTTTAGGTTAAAGACATCTAAATCCTTGCAAACATAAGAAAACCCGTATAATTCCCTACTAAAATTGGGATAGACGTATGAGTTACTGAAAATTAAGAAAAATCCGATTATCATTCCTGAGTTAAATTTCTATCTAAACTTAACGGAATGTTCTATCACATATAATTGTGTAAACATTGAAGTCCTTATAAACAGTTATAAAAATAAATTAGTCCCTGTAAAAAATAAAATTGTCCCTGAAAGACTTTTACATTAAATTGTGTACACATTGCAGTCCCTATAAACAATCATAAAGACAAATTAGTTCCTGCAAAAAACAAAATTGCCCCTGAAAGATTTTTACATTTATTTGGATAGACATTACAGTCATTATAAATAATCATAAAGACAAATTGATCCCTGTAAAAGACAAAAATGCCCCTGAAGAATTTTTACATTTAATTATGTAGACGTTATATTATTTCTCTTTAAGATTGTTTATAAAAACTGTAATGTCTATTAAATTAAATGTAAAAGTTTTTCAAAGGTAATTTTGTTTTTTGTGGTGACGAATTTGTCTTTATGATTATTTATATGGGCTACAATGTCTACACAATTTAATGTAAAAGTTTTTTAAGGGCAATTTTAACTTTTGTAGAGACTAATTTATCTTTATAACTGTTTATAAGAACTTTAAAGTCTACACAATTATATGTGATAAAATATTCTAGGAATATTCCGTTAAGTTTGGATGAAAATTTAACTCATGGATGATAATTGTGTTTTTCTGAGTTTTCAGGGACTTGTACGTCTGTCCCAATTTTAGTAGGGACTTACATGGGTTTTTTCATGTTTGTAAGGACTTAGATGTTTTTAACCCAATGCTTTTCAATGAGTTCCATTAACTTATGAGGACATAAAGATGATAAAGGAGAGACATCAGCTGATTTATTTAGAATAGGAAGGTAACATATTGTAATTCAAACAATTGATGTATTTATTTTAGGAATTTTTAGTTTTAAGTGCCCATAAGCTATATGATTTAGTGATTAATCATTCACTTCTTCATATTTCGGTTTAAGTCCCCAGATTTAAAGTGTATGTTCTTTTTTAATCCCTCCCACAGACCTATCCCTAAATTTTTTTATTTTCTTTTTAGTCCCTGAGATTTGAAGACTTAAAACTAAAAATCCCTTTATTTTAATAACACTTTATGAATGTTTCCATAATCATTTTGTGTACTTTCAATGGATATATAGATGATAAAAATTAGATGTATAGTTCATGAATCTATTGTAATGACACTAACAATGTATCTATCGATAACTATTTTGTGTTTAATCATTTTTTTGTACGTTAAATGTTCTATGTAAGTAACCATTAAATATTTATAACCATGTGTTTAATTTTTATATTTATCATATTATATTTATGTATTTTTGTAATTATGTTTTTAAGAGAAAATTTAGATATTATAAAAAATGAGGATGAAAAAAAAAAAGCGACCGATTCTGAAAGACTTCATAGTTAATAGAAAGTCAAAAGGGGGGCGTCGGTTGAGACAGTGAAATCTCGCGTAGTTCGACGAGCCTAAACTTCCTAGGGTTTTTGTTTTTCCGCTTTTGATGAGCAAGTCATGAAATCAATGGCGGACAAAGTGAGCTCGTCGTCTTCGTCTCCTCTGATCCCTCCCCCTTCCGTCTCAGAACCTTCCCCCAACGAGATCGATCTCGAAGCGGGCCCCGACGAGCAAATCCAGTGCCGAATTTGTCTCGAAACGGACGGTACCTTCACCTCTCCGCCTCTCTCTCCCCAAATCATTTTCGGTGATTTTGATTTGGATAAAAGGGGGAACATTTAGGGTTCTTTGATCTGAATCGGTTCAGGTTGTGAAATTTTGATTTTTTTGTTTTTTGTAGGGAGGGATTTCATTGCGCCTTGCAAGTGCAAGGGGACATCGAAGTATGTTCATCGCGAGTGTCTGGACCATTGGCGGTCTGTAAAGGTGCAGAATTGATGCCTGACTTGGTTGAATTTTTTCTGAATTTCTGAAATGAAGATGCTCAACTCTCTCTCCATCTCTCTCACACACACATTGTGTTGTTTGTTTCATGTAACTAGTTATTGTGGATGGAGTGCCACATCTAGAAACCCCGTGTTTTCCATATATATCCTCTTGTGTTTGAATAGATGATCATTACCTGTCAACCAAATAGTCCAACACACCACATGAGGGGAATTCATGAACACCATTTTTTTTTTTTTTTGATGAAAAAGGATTGGCATTATACTAGTTCTCAATAAAAGAATCACAAAGCCATAAGATAAACATTTTAAAAAAATTACTGTTATTATGTAAAATATCTTAAAAAGTGACCTCAATGCCACCGCCATTTTGCTGATCCATATGTTAGATTTGTGGATACATGGTGAATTTAACGAATCTAATCTTTCAGGCCAAGAAAGCAATATTGGTGAATTGGCAGATGGGAGATTTTTCCTCTTTATTTTCCTGTGCACATGTTCACTCTTTAGGTTAAGTTGTAGGCCTTTTAATGATAAGAAACCTTAGCATTTTACATTATTGTTCTTTTCAGTTGTTATCTTGTGATTTTACTTTTTAGTGCATAAAAATGGTCAATATTCTTATCATAGTGGTCTGGGCAGCTAGGCGGTGGCCAACCACCTAGCCGCCTGGGCGGCACTTAATTAAGATTTTATTATTTAAATTGGTAATTATATTAAAGTTATTTATATGCTTATCCAATTTTTAATTTTTTCAGGAATATTATTTAAAAAGAAGAATACTATTTATAAATAAAGAACACATGGATGTAATATGTAATTTATTGGTGCATATCTATTTTAACAAAATTAATATAATCTAACCCTAGTGACATTAAAGAAGGAGAAAAGGGGAAAGAGATTGAGGGAGAATGAGATAAGAGTTGAGAAATTTTGAGGAGAGATAGGAGGGAGAGACAAAAAATCAATAGAGACTCACTTGGGACTAGGAGAATTCGTTGCATCGTTGGTCGGCAGGGTAGGTGATGTTTCAATCTTTCGATTGTGTTTTTTGTTTCTTTTATTTTTGAGGTTAGGCGAGGGATTGGGTGGACTAGGCATGATTAAGGCGTGCTAGGCATGATTTAGGGGGGTAGGCGGGCCCCGGCGCCCGCTTAATTAACATGTTATTAGGCGGGCGGTCGCCTAGGTCCATCTGGACCGCCTAGTCGCCTAGGCGACGCCCAGACAACTATGATTCTTATATATATATTTTTATTTCTTCAAATCCGGTATTTAGTTTTTTTTCTCCTTTACAACTATCTTAGAAGGTGTTTACATTCACATATCCAAGATTCATTATGATGCACTTGCTAGTGAGAGTGTAAGAGGTTGAGGATAATCTTATGGATTCAAGCGGATGGATTATTTGTTCTTAAAGAAGCAATTAAGTTTAGATTTGATTAGATTTATAATAAATAGATGAATATGCCTACTATCACATGCCAACAAAGTTGTTATTATTATTATTTTTTTGAAACCTAGACCCCTTGATTCAGTATGAACTGTGAAGATATTGTTGATGACATAATCAATCCACATGGTTTAATGTTTCTCGCATCTTGGCTACACCTATTCACAGGATGGGCAAATGAGTCTAGCTTCTGTATGGACCATATTTGGGTTATATTTTTTTTATCTTCTTATCTTCATAATCTTCACATCTCTTTCTGTTGGCTGCATGTGCTTGTTGTCACCGAAACAAACCTTTCTTGGAATTTTGTCAACTCGTTTTCTTTCAATTTCAGTTGTTAGTTTAGTCTTGAAATCTTGACATTTAGACATGTATGCGTGAGTATATTCTCTCTCTCTCTCTCTCTCTCTCTCTCTCTGTAAATTTAAACTGCTTGATTTTTATGAGACCCAATGTGTAGTGTTCTTGACTATCATTATGTTAAATAATTATGTTCAACTTTGCATTTGTTTTCTGATGATGCAACATTTGGGTGACATGATTCTGATCATTCCATTACTTTTTTTCTGCAGGAGGGTTTTGCCTTTGCTCATTGTACGACCTGCAAGGCTCCATACCACTTGAGAGTCCATGTTCACACAGATAGGAAGTGGAGAACCTTGAAATTCCGTTTCTTTGTGACCAGAGATATACTATTCATATTTGCAGCTGTTCAACTAGTGAGTGTTTGGTTACATATATGTTGTTGCTCCGGAAGTCCCCATTTGGGTTGTGAACTTTGTTTTTTTTTTTTTTTTCATCGATGCTACACACACTTTTTTACTATTCCTATGCTTCTTTCTTATATGGATGATCTTCTATTCTTTTCTTACTCATTCTGGTGCACCACAGGTAATTGCCTCATTGGCATATTTGGTCTTTCTGATTGATAGGTTCCAGCAATTCTGGATGCGGTTGACCTGGGGTTTTGATGGGGAACTCAGTTTCTATTACATTTGTGGTAACATCACAACCTTGTAGATGTGATTGCATGTCTTGATTCTTTGATTTGGATTAAAATGTTCTGATTATCACCTTTTCCTTTATATGGTGCTTATATTTTGATTGGCAATCTATCTGGAGATGGACATTCTTTGTTTTGCTTTAATATGCGTAAGTGATGAAAATTATCGGTAGAAATTCTGGCCAAAATTACAAATTCATATTCCAATGTTCTTAAAAAGAGTCCTCTACTTCAAGTATCATGAGATTGTCATGTTTCATCCCTTCTGTTGATGCTGGAATTAATTGGAACAATATTGCATATCTACATGATCAGCGCCACACACACACGCACACTCACACGCATAGTATATATATATCTTTGCTCATGTCAATTATTAACATAATGTAAATATGGTTCTCTCTTCCATGTTCAAAATAAAGGCATTGTGGATTGGGTTATTAGCTACAAAAGCACGGACACTTCCCCGGAGGCCCCGCACCCATGTCGGACACGGCATGGACACGGCACGGACACGGCTCCGTGTCTGCTTTCATTTTGTCTTGGATATGCCTGGGACACGGCTAGGACACGGCTCAATCAGTTTCAGCCCAAAAGTAAAAAAGAATAAGAAAGGCCCAAACATAGCCCACAAGTATTCAACCCATTTAAAATAGTCTAGAACAACTCATTTAAATAAATTTTTTTTCTTAAGGTTAAAATAAATAATGATTTATTAGTTTAAAACAGTGATTTATAGTTTAAAGCAGTGATTTATAAAAACAGTGGTTTATTGGTTTAAAACAATGATTTAGAAAATAGTGGTTTATTATTTAAAATAGTGATTTATAAAAATAGTGATTTATTAGTTTATACAATTGGTTATAAATAGTGAATTAAATGAAATGTGTTTATTTATATAAAATAGTGATACATATTTATTTATTATATTAATTTATTTGTTGCCGTGTCCTAGCCGTACCCGTGTCCTATTTTTTCAAAAATTGCCGCGTCGCCGTGTCCGTGTCGTTGTGTCCCGTGTCCGTGCCCGTACTTTATAGGTTATTAGTTATTAAAGTACAGTGGACGGAAATGCGGTTTGCAGTTATTACATGGATTTTCAATTCACTTGTTCCAAATATTTAAAAAGTCAAAAAGGAAGAATTTTCTTCTTAATTTCTCCATGCCTATCCGTTCTTCCATGATTCCATCACTTGAAAATATGCAAAAGATTTGCAATTTTTTTGAGACGTTTTTGGGACAAAGTAATATTGACAATTTGCAAACATCTATTTATTTATTTATTGTTACTTGGCATGTGAATCTGTAAGAGAGTGTCAAAGATATGCTCTTAGTATCTCTTCTGCTGCATGCTTATTCTAATCCGATTTGATGCTTAACATTGTGCATGCTGACACACGTGGTGGTTTATGAGTGTAGGGGCATTATTGTTTTTCGCTTTCTTGGGATTATCTGGATGCTTCATCACATGTTATGATCGCCGTGTGCGTAATGATCTAGCTCAGCCGTGCAGAGAATTATGTCTTTGTTGTTGTCATCCTGGGTAATGTTCTCTATTCATTTAATTACTCAAAAGCGTTTTCTGTTTTAACTTGCATGATGTCATGACTGGGTTTTTGTTATTTTTTACATCATATCTGTTACATAACATTTTAATATTGGCCTGTATGCGCCAAGGAGAATTATGATTAATCAACGTTTTTCCAGTATAAAAAACAAATTTCCCAATAATAACATACCAAGAGTGTGGCCTGACAGAACAAGTTCACTTCTCCTCCCCCCCCCCAATCAAAAAAGAAATAAAAAAGAAAAAGAGCTCATTCACATATACTACCATCACCTCCACTAATCACAACAATTTGGTGTTTGGTATGTATCTTGGATACCTATGTCTCTGCTTTGCGGTTATAGGTTAAGGAGGCATGGGGCATCGATGTTCCACTCAAGGTCAAGCCTTTTATGTAGTTGATGTACAAGAATAAGTTGTCAGCGAGATCTTACAGAGTTGAATGGGCACCGAATGCGGATTTGATTTGCTCGTTGTGCATTGAGGAGGAAATAATTGAGTACATGTCTGTCCATTGCCTGACTGCTTGTTGTATTTGGGGTATGATTGGCACTACAACAGGTATCATGGTGGATTTTACATCTCTGGAGGGAATGTGGGAGGCCAGGAAAAAGCTGAGACAAGGGAGATAGGAGTGTGAAGGAGAAAATATTTCAATCCTTCGTCCCGCAGTGTTATTGTCTTTTTGGTTTACACGTAACCAAAATTACCTTCAAAGCGATGTCTGTGGATAATATTTGTCTGTGGAGAATATTTGGGAGATGTGGTTAGGTTTATCAAGGATTGGGGCTGTTTTAGCACTGGGGCGAATCATGTGTTGTACATGAGGGATAAGATTGTGAGAGCCATAGAGGTGTGAGTTGTGAGTTTTGGGTGTGGTATCTAATAGAATACTCTTCTATTGAGAGACACAGTCGGTTTGGTTTTCCTTTGTTGCTATGTTTTGATTTGGGTATTCTATTCTTATTAAATTTGGGGTAGAATTCCTACTGATTTTTCAAAAAATAAAAAATAAAAACATAACCTGTGTACCTAGTTAGTTGTTGGAATAGGACATTTGACATTTCTCTCTGATATATTATATTATGTTTATTCAATCAACCAGAAATCTAATGCTTGATTGCTTGGCCTATTTGATTTTGTTAGATCTTATTTTCTCTAATTTTCAGTATTCATTAGTCCTTTGAAACCTTTATGGGTGTTCAATGCTCTTAGAGGGAATACAGATGTTTACAACTGTGGTTCAGGCTGGACTACAACCGGCTACATGAGACCTGGGCTCAGCAATCCCATATAACCCAGCCCAACCAGGCATTTTAAGCCAACATTTTAACCAGTCACACATGGCTGTACGTCCCCAAACTCGACCTAATGGCCTCTTCTATATGGGAGTGGTGTCCATATCAGCGCAATCCCCACCCACTGGGCCTTTTGTTTTCTTCATCTTTCTTTGCTCTTTTCCTACCTCCTACTGCCTTTCTTCTATATGGCAACACAGTATTGTACCCCTATCTATTTAATAAGATATCCCTACCCTTTTTCAAAAAAGGATATAAAGAAAAAAAGAAAAAATCCAATACCAATTTGGGCTACAAATTTTATGGGGTAAAACTGCTATCCTGTGGGATAGCTAAACTGTGCAATCTACCTCTCATTTGTGACCTTTCCTTTCCATATCTTTCATGCATCCCCCTCCACATCCAGATCTTTAATTTATTGCCAATTGTGGTTTACTGACTCCCACCACATATCATCCATGAAGCAGTGACAACTATGATAGCTGATGCTTTACAGTTCCCTGTTCTTTTTTCATGTTCATTGTATTCAACATCATGTTATGCAAATTTATCAATGAAAACTTCCGTCTATCGTTTTATTAGAACGCACCCGCACCCTTAATCATTATTAGGTGTTTCTGTTAGAATTGTTCTCTGCCATTTTTTTTTTCTCTGAAAATTATGAAAGAGAATTATGTATTTTCCGTATTATTTCATTTGAACTTTATGTATCCACTATTAAGCTATTGCCATGCGAATTTCTTGCAGAGTTCAAAGTATATAATTCTATTTCCATCATGAAAAATTGCCATGCATCATGATGCAAATTGTACATCATATGTGGAGTTGAAGTATAATCTTCTTTTTATTCTGTCAGAGTATGTGCGGATTGCCATTTACCTGGCACACTCTGTATGTGGACCGACTGTACAACGTGCTTTGAAAGTTGTGCAAGTACAGCTGGTGAATGTGGTTGCTTAAGTGGTGCTGGAGAAGCAGGGTTGCCATTGTTGTTTATCATGGGGTTGATTGTGCTCGGGCTCTTCACTATTATTGGCATCTTTTACAGTGTACTTGTGGCAACAATGGTTGGACAGCGGATCTGGCAGCGACATTACCATATACTTGCAAAAAGGATGCTAACAAAAGTGAGTAATATTTACGACTTAGCATGTTCTCTACCTGTCTACCAATTGAATGTATGATTTATCTCCATGTATGTGTGATTTTACTTGTCAAGGATTTTAGTCAGTGTTCTAAAATCACAAGTTCCTGAGTGTCAACAAGACTGTGATGCTCAAATATATTTTTATTTGGCAACATAACCTAATGTTTTTGTTTTCCACTAATATGACATGAACCCTAACAAAGTTCAGAACTATGAAAGCCCCCATCGCATATTAAAATATCTTTTTAAGTGCAGGTTATACACATTCACTTCAATTTTTGTATGAAGTTCTATGTGATATCTCATGCCCTCTAGAGCATTAGTTGGTCAGTTTTAGTGCGGCTGTGCTTAAGATGATTGTAGACCGATCCAATGCAGCATTTCGGATTCATTCATTTGGTCAGTGCAATTGCTATATCATCAACACTGATAGTAATATTTGTAGAGTTCTCCACTCTGGTTTCTCTCTACACCATGTTCACAAGCTTAAATACTAATGCACGACATGTCCAATCAGGCAAAATCGCAAAATTCAAAAGAGATAAACTCAAGCTTAACATTAACCTTTGAATCAGTTTTTGTGTTCTCATCAATTTCCCGTGCGTGGTATCTCAGTAGTATTCTATACGATAAACATCTCTTCAATGTTTCTTTAATGACTCCTTTGTGTTCCAAGATGCTTCTATGTCTTCAAAAAGAGCAATGCATAGAGTATAATATTATATATCAATCAATATATACTATCACCATAGCTTTATAACATCTCATCCATGTTTTCTTCAAATGCATGCAGGAGTATGTCGTGGAGGATGTAGGTGGTGAAATGACAGAGTCAAACTGGTGCCCGCCGCCCCTCCCACAGGAGCATGTTCAGCAGCTGAAAGCCCTTGGACTGTTGTAATTATCTATTTTCGGAATCGATAAGATGTCCGGCGAGTAGACACCAAAAACACAAAAGGCCTTTGCCATTACTCTTGATTGAGATGTGTTGCTTTCCGGGGGGTAAATATTTGTTTTCCATGGAAAGTAGATGTAGAGAAAAGCTTGTACAGGTTCACTCAAGCCAAAATCTGTTCTTGCTGTAATGTTATTTTCACTCCACTTCTTTGTCTGTGTGTAGATATGAAGTTTCTTGATTGAGAGATTGATAATAATCACATGTCTTTGTTAATGTTACAGATAAATTATGGTTCTTAGAAAATTATCACGCAATAGTCGTCTTTGAAATGATGTGGCAGGTCGAAGAATTCATTGCTTTTAGGAATCTTGCTCTTTTATTTCTCAACAGAAAAAGAGAAACCAATTTTAAAAAACCATGACCAATCACTGACATAATTGCAATGTATGGGAG
Source organism: Acorus gramineus (assembly GCA_030737835.1). NCBI lineage: Eukaryota > Viridiplantae > Streptophyta > Magnoliopsida > Acorales > Acoraceae > Acorus > Acorus gramineus. The sequence continues at coordinate 11,638,641 of CM060848.1, forward strand.
TTTTTTTACAGGGGTACAACTTGGGTTAGTGAGCTCATTCCAACCCAACAGTTTAGCGGGTTTGAGTTAGTGTTTTACCCGGGTTTGAGTTAGAGTTTTACCCCCTGTTTAAATGGAAGGGGGGTGTTAAAGGTGGTACAAAGAATGGATAGGGAAAATGGCTGTTTGTTTATAGAGTATAACTTGGTATTACTATGTTAGTATAAATGAGTATAAAAAAGTATAATAAATCTAAGTAACTCTTGGGATAAACATATACTCATTTTATCTATTTCTATGAAAGGTGGGGTTTACAATCACATAAAAAAAATCATATCAAATCACTTATCATCACCCCTTACACATCAATACGGTCCACATGTCAAATCAATTTTTTACATCTTATTCACATTTTATTCTTCATCAACCAAACAACTCAACCTTTATTATTATATTTTTTAATGAGAATTAAAAAAAATACAACCAAACATAAAATCACTTATTTCACTGATAAAGTTATCTGTTTCTGAAATAAGTATAAACTTCAGAATTGCTTATTCCTCGATCCAAACAGAGGCTAAGTGTTTGAGTTAACCTTATATAGACAAATAAAAAAAAAAAAAAAAATTCAAAGTGCCCTGCTGTGCAATAGGCCTGTCAACGGGTCGGATCCGGATGGACCCGGACCCAACCCGTGACAGGACCCGGCGGGTCCGGGGAAATGTGGACCCTGACCCGGACCCGGGTCGGTCCGGGTCCGACCCGACCCGGATGGTTGGGTTAAAAAAAAAAAAAAAGAAAGAGAGAAGAACTCATGTATTTGTTTGCCTTATCATTCTATTTGAAATTTTTTGTAATAAAACATTATTGTTAATGAGACTATGTTTGAATATAATTTTATACAATTCAAAAGAAGTAAATGAATTATTAAACAACATCCAAAACAATAATCACTAACATAAAAAACATATTAACCTAAATAATAAACATAACTAACCTAAACAACATTCAAAACAATATTAACCTAAACAACATTCAAAACAATAAACACTAACATATTAACCTAAATAATAAACATAAATCATGCAACAAGCTAATTAATAATTCAAATTCAAAAGCTAATAAGTTAATTGTCCAAAACAAATCGATTTATAGGCTTGTTATGATTATGATTTATGAACTTGTAGATACAAAAATAAGTTAAGTAAGAAATAAAATTATGTATTAACTAATACTAATGGTCTTATAATATATGAGCATATTTTAATAAAACAATCGGGTCTCGGGTCCAACGAGTCGGGGCGGGGTGGACTCGGACCCGACCCGTTTGTTTGTTTGGGTTCGCCGGGTCTGGTCCAACTCGGGTTGAGTCCAAATCGGGTCGGGTCCGGACCTGACCTGTTGACAGGCCTGCTGTGCAGGACGGGCCCAGCTCTGCTGCAGGGCCAGTTTGGCCCTGCCCTGCAGGCCCAAAACGAACCTGCTTTGCTGGGTCCGGTTTGGCCCTGCTGCAGGGGCCAGTACGCCCTGGATAGCAGGGCTTCCAAAAAAAATAAAAAAAAATCAAATAAAATTAAACAAGAAAAATCAAGTTATATTTTGAAGTCAATGAATTTAAATTAAAATTAAATCAAACTAAAAAAAGGTCGTTCTACATGGAACCGAAAATTTAAGCCCAATTGAGAAGTCCTAATAGGTGTCATTACTTGATTTTCTATTTGATTTTTTAAAAAGGTAAAAAGAGGAAAGACAATATTACCATTCCTTAAATATTTCTTTTTTATCCTCTTGAGGCATCCGCCACTTTAAAAATTCATTCCGACCAGTCTCCTCATCTCCGACAACCGGCATCACCACCCTTGGATTCCTCTCGTCGCCCTCTGTTATATGAGAGGTGGATCAACTACCTTTCAAGCCCTCCTCCGATCTCTACCTCTCCGGCCTCTACTTCTACTTTTTTTCATATACAGCTACAAATACAGATGAATACATTAGAATTTCAGATACAGATGAGTATATCAGTTTTTTCAGATACATATGCAGATTTGGATACAGTCCTATATCAGTTTTTTCAGATACATATGTATCTAAAAAATTTGAAATTCATATGAAACAATTATGGTTTACATGCTAATGAGCCATTGCTTATATGATTAATAAAAATATTTAAATATACATGAGAAAAAAAATTAAATATTATTCAGATACACATTCATCAAATCTATCATAACAAACAACAAATTGGGCTGGATAAATTATTCAGATACACGTGTATGTGAAATTTGAATTAAATAACTTTACATTAGATAAAAGTGTATCTTGAATCTGAATGAGTTGAATAATGATCATGCAAGGCTAAAAATATGTTGAATGACTCAATATGCATAGTTATACACATATACAACAATAAAAATGATTACACAAATCGTACCTAAACACAAAATGCATATAAAATCCAGATACAGTTGCCATATTTCTGAATTTAAATTAAATCCGATCCCAAAAATATGTATATGAGGATTCAAAGATGAATGTAAAATCAGATCAATATGTTTTATTCAGATCGAAAATACCTAACCTGAATGGATCGTCATTGTTTGCACCACAATCAGGTTACCTATTTTTTTAAAAAAATGTTTTGTATTCTTTTGAATTTTAAAACCAAAAGTGTTTCAATAACCTTCATCATAGCTTTCAATGTTATCATTATGTTTTTTTAATATATGTTTTGAAACATATTTGGTTCATGAGAATTCTATTTCTCAAACATATTTAAACACATAACATATATGTGTTCTCATGAGAATTCATGAGAATTTTATCATAGCTTTAGGGATGATATTTTTTATAGTGAAAATGGTTAATAAATTATTTGTGGGTCATGTTTTATTATTAGAAATGTTTATTAAATGATAAATATTGGTTGGAGAGATCTACAATATCAATGGATTGAAATTCGGTAGTGTGTTAGTTATTTAATATGAATGAATGATGAGTAACACATGTCCATTACTTATTATTTCTTTTATTGATAATGGTTTGAGTGTTTTGTTGTATGACATGGATTTATAGTATGGTTTCATGAGTTCCCTTTTTTTTTTTTGTATCTTTTATACAACCCAAAGTGTTTCAATAACAAATTTAGAAGTACATTAGTTATTTAATATGAATGAATGATGAGTAACATATGTTCATTACCAATAGTTTAATACATGTTCATTACTAATAGTTTCTCTTTTCGATAATGGTATGGGTGTTTGGTTAGATGACATAGACTTGTGGCATGATTTCATGAATTTTTTTTTGGTATCTTTTATATAATCAAAGTGTTTCAATAACCAATTTGGTTATTAATATGAATCAATGATGAGCAACACATGTCCATTACCAGCAGTTTCTCTTTTCGATAATGGTATGAGTGTTTGGTTGGATGACATAGACTTGTGGCATGGTTTCATAAAGTTTTTTTTTTTTTTTGGTATTTTTTATACAATCAAAAGTGTTTTAATAACCAATTTGGTAGTACTTTAGTAATTAATATGAATGACCGATGAGTAACACATGTTCATTACCAATAGTTTCTCTTTTCGATAATGGTATGAGTATTTAGTTGGATGACATGAATTTGTAGCATGGTTTCATGAGTTTTCTTTTTTTTCTTTTGTGATATCTTTTATACAACCAAAAGTGTTTCAATAACCTTCATCATAAATTACAATGTTATCATTATGTTTTTGAATATATGTTTTGAAACTTTTTTGGTATATGAGAACTCTATTCTTGTTGATATGCTCATACCATTGTTTTGTGGGTGAGTGAATTTATCACTTGCCATCAACATTCTCTTTAGAATATCCGTGTTGCATAAATTTTTATGTACTATTAGTCATGTCCCTTTATGTTTATTAAGGTTAGACATCTCACACCTTTTCCTTTGTTAACATATATTTTGAGTTTACAATGAAAAGAAAATTAGTGAGCCTTTTAAGATTGTTGTTATTGGGAAGAGTATTGTCTTAAGTTATCAATCTCACTCACTTATACAACAAGCCTGTATGTTTATCAAATCGAAATGTTTGTCCAGGCTTGTTCATTCTCATAGCGTATTACAATCGTTGTTCGATATATGAGGCAATTTTCTGGTAGAGGCGCACCGCAATGTTTGGCACATGGAGAAATTTGAGATGCTATAAGGTTCTTACATGATGGAGACGTAAATGCAGCGAATGTGTATTTTTATATACTTCCCATCATTGCCTCTTTGGTGGAAATCAAATGGATATGGATGGCTTTTACCCAAAGAAAAGGATATGAAAATATAAATATTCATATATTAGTACCCATGAGTAAACTCTCTTATTAGTAAACATGAGTAAACTCTATTATTAGTCTAATGGTAGACAGAAACTATACAATATTTGATATAGACTGTAGAGTGCATGTGACATTTCAAGGGCAACAAATCAAGCTTTGATTAGTTGGTTAGCACATTTTCTCTTCATGAAAGAGATCAGGGTATCAAAACTAAGGAATCCATTTAAAAACAAAAATAATAAAAAATAAAGTTAAAGATATTTGAGTTCCTATAAACATCTATAAATCCATATAAATCCTTGTAAACTTGGGGCAGGACAATTACATCCCTAAAAACTCAGAAAATGTCTAATACATCCCTATTGTCAAATCATATTTTAATCTATCATGGTTAAAATCCACCATAAACGTGATTTTACTATTATACCATCCACAATACACAACATGGTGATTAATATGAGCTTTTTAACTTGTGTAATCACCTCATCAAAATGTAAAATAAAAAATCTAAGTAATATCTATAGTATAATAAATATAATACATAAAAAAAATCATCTTCATAATTATAATTGTTTGAAATAGAAGTAAAAAATAATAACAATGGAGTAGTACGTAAAAATAAAGTAAAAATCTGTAAAAGAAAAAAAAAAGTGAAAATGAGTTTGATCAAGGGCAAAATGATCATTTAAAAGGACATATATGTTTTTTTTCTATTTTTTCAGTTATTTATATGAGTATTTAATTTCACACAGATGAAATATGAGAATATATCATCAAATTGGACAAAAAGTTAGCATATGGATTAAATTGACTCACCATAACAGTTTAAAGGACCTGTATATCTCTCCAAATTTGTAAGGACTTATATGAATTTGTGAATATTTACAAGGACTCAAATATTTTTAACCCTAAAAAATAACAATAATTTACAGGGACTAAAACTAGATTAAAACTCTAGCTGCAAAGTCTTTTGCTTCAAGGATGTTGGACACCTTTTAGAAAAATTCCAAGTTCAAGTTCCTTTTTCCAAAAGATTGATCTTTCCCGTTACTAGAATATTTTTTTTTTCTTTTTTTAGGCACATAACTGTCACTTTAAAAATTTTGGCAAATTTGCACACTGCTCATGTATACACTTCATTAATTAAATATACATTTTTCAAGAAAATCAGAACATGCTAAGGCTACAACTGAGGCTACAAGTGGAGGTTGTCCCAAACATTTTTTGAAATTTTTTTTTTGGTGAATGGAAGATTGATGGTAGAAATAGGCAAAGAAAGGTAGTAACATTCAACCAATTATACTCCATTCACTCAGATAATATCAGAGAAATTGTATCAAACAAGTTAAACGAACATTTGCAGTAAGGATAAAATAATAGGCTATACACTGGACAATTTATCCATCTAATCCCAAGAAGGGTGTAACGCCCATATTGTGATTACTTACAATACTGAAATGTTGCCTATATCAACCCTAATTAATTATCTACACATCATTTATCACTTTCATCCTGTTCTTTTGCTACATAAATTCCATCCAAAGAGCACTGAGATGATGCAAATGATCTATCTATCGCTTTGTAACATCAATCAACATGGCTCGCGTCCAATGCTCAATATCTTCAGACTGCGATGGTGGTGGAGGGAATGTAGGACGCTCAACAATGTCCCACCCTTCAACTAGACTTTCTGATTTTCCAGGGTCGGCAACGTCAACGGCGTACAGGAAGCTAGCACCAGAATTCAAAAGGCTGTCATCACGACGCGCATTTCGCTGATGCATAACATGAATATGAAAAAAGATTATTTTTCCTTATTTTTTTAACAAAAAAATTGTCTATGGGAAAGATGGGTTAGAAAATTAACAAAAAATGACATGTAAGGTGAAGTGTACATGCCATGACAGGAATCATATTAGAGCTCTCAACCAGACTGCTTGATGTGACAGATTTCACCACATGAGATATGGATTTATTCAGCTGTTGAACCTGGTTATAGGATCTGTGGAATAATAAAACAATGCGCATCTGGTTAGTTTCGTAAAATGGGGAAATAAAACCAAACCACCTCTTGAATGATATGTAGGTACTCTCTCTTCACTGAGGGGTCCTAAGTTCGAGTTTTACTCTTGAAGATAGGGGAAGACTTAACAGGAAAGAATGGGAAAAAAAGGAGAAATGAATGCTAAGGTCAATGTCAAATGATTCAATCATGCTTTTTTTGGTGGTATAGTAGCTCTCAGGCATTTGCAGGTAGGGTGGTGGACCATTTCTGCAGGTAGAAATCTCTTTCTGAGGCTTCCAATCTTAAAACTTCCAGTTTACGAATCACTTACAATTGCCATCACATCTTCACCATGGCCTTGACCACCACTAGTCTTGAAGATCACTACTAGTCGTTTTATCAAAAATATTCTGAGATTTGTGAAAACGTGAATTTCAGAATAAACAACAAAAAAAGAGGATCCACCTATTTTAAACTTTATCTAGGATGCTTGCATCTTGTACTCAACTCATGCCCCAGCATCCTGCATGTATTTACAATAGAAGTCTGAAGGAATCTGTATGGTATGCATGAGAGTATTCTGGAGGATCACAATGTCAAACTCTAAATTTTTTAATTGTAAAGGCATCGTCAAATTTAAGCTCCAACAAAGAGAAAAGTTCTTCAAATTCGAAGCTGCAAAATGTTGAATTTCCCTATGTATGAAAAATGCTCTACATTTCTTCGTTTACTGATTCAATGAGATGGAGATATAAACAATGATCTTTTTAATAATATTAAAGCTAGCTGATTACTATTTGTTCCAGATGGACAAATTCCAGCAATAAAAAAAAAAAAAGAAGACAAACTTGATGTCAAATTAGTTTAACTCAAAAATATATGGACCCATGATTAAATTTAGTGTAAGTCTGCAAAGGAAAGAAAACTCATACCTTGAACATGCTGTCTTCAAGGATAGAACAGACTGAAGCTCCTTGGATGATGACAGCGTAGCCAATAACTTTGCAAATGCCTCAAAAGTAGAAACTTCAGATGCCACCTCTAAACACAACGAATTATAACAATACGCTGTTATGCACGCCACGCTTTTCTTCAAAAGAGATATCCCTTTCTGCAGGTCCTCATGGTTTCCAATAGAATGTGGTGAAGCAGCAGAATAATTAAAGCTCCCCCCTCCTAGAGAATCCAAATGAGGTTTCCTCTCAGATAATATTGATGTAACCCCGAAATTGCTGGAGCTTCTGTCAGACCAAGAATTCTCCCCACTGTTGGAGCAGAAATTTTGCCGAGGTATGAAGAGGGGATACTCGTTACTGCATATAAGTTGCCCAGTACAGGTAATTCATATCTTGAACTAAAAAATATAATTCATTTCTTTCACATTTTCTGGCAGAGAGATACCTTCGAGAAGATGGACGGGCATCCCAATATGAATTCCTTTGCCATATACGTGAACATGAACCCTGAGGAAACATTTAAAAAAAAGTACATAAGAATTGATCCTGAGACCTTATCAAAGAATGGTTTGAAATAGAATAAGAGGTCGAAAAGACACCTATAAAAGAAATGATTCCTAAGATTAATACTCACTGCAAAACCAGAATTATGGAGGACAGGAGCAGCCAAGACTGGAACAACAAGATTCAGAAATTGCACCAAATATCTGATATTAACAGATTCTATATTAGTACCATCGTACATAATACCGTTAACCCAGTTTCAGAATTAAAACAGCCATGTACACCATACTATAGATAGGGTTTCATGGATGAAGACACAATGAGGTCTAACACATCAGAAGTCCCCTGTAGTCATAATTTTATGAGTCTTTACAACATAATAAATTATAATAAATAAAAACCAACAAAGTAACTTACCTCTATGGGTAAGATAACAGGGTATGTGAAATTCCAGATTTTGATGCACTGGATATTTTTAATTTCCAATCAGCCAATTGGAATACTTCAATGTCTCGGTTTTCTCACAGAATCATTAATATCATTACTATTTTTCTTTCATTTTCCCTTTCTCTACATACCAGTAACCTATGTTCTATTGTTTAAAATAATATGTTAATTTATAGGAGAGACTGACTGGGTGGTCAATAACCTATATACTGTGGGTGGCATAAAAATACATCATTTTAAAAAAAGCTTAATTGACTCACATGTAGTTCAGATGCACGGGCACACACACAAAAAAAGAAGAAGGATTTCACAATCAGGAAAGTGGGGGCATATCAACAAAACTAAATACAACCTTCAAAGAAAAAGTTCTAGTTATTTAAGAAAGAAGCAAACCCCAGGGAAGCACTAAGCTCTTCAGACGGAACAGAATGCGGATCAAGCCCTCGAGGCAAACGTACATTGCATATTTGATCATAAAGACCACTGGAATTATCTTTTTTCTCCACATCCAAATTTACCTGGTAGAAAAGGGATGGATTGACAATTAAGTTGACAACTGTAAGGATTGCTTACAAATTCTTGACCATATGTTAACAATAAAAGATAATAAAAGCTTAAATTATCAAATGATAAAAAGGGGGAAAATGAAATGGCTGCTCAGCTTTCATGAGCTCATGCAACCAAGTCATACAATGATACAATTACAACAAGGACCACATGCCACCAAGTTGCTGGTGCATATCATTCCAGATGATACTTCTCTCTCAGAATTTCACAGTGTAAGCAGCTAATTGTGAGACTTCATATATACTGAAGCTCTATTATGTGCCTTTTAACTGGCGAAAGATAGGAACCACTAACAATCCAAAGCACTGCATTAACTGATAACGTCAATATTTGCTAGAGGGTGTTTATCCATAGTAAGAAATGTGTTACGGGCCACAGTATTCTTCTCCACTTGACCATGCAAGTAAATTTTGTTTCTTGATCATCCATCTAAAAGAATTTATCCAGCAAACATGCAATTTTCAATGGAGGTCTATCAAAGAACACCCATCCTGATCAGATCCAGTTAAAACTCAGCTCAAATATAACCAGTGTACCACAATAAGTGATCTCTACTAGTAATACATGATTTTCCATAGGTGAATATTCCATTGTTAAAAATTCTTGAATTAATGGCACACTTTTTTCTTCCTGAAAGCAACCAAAGTTAGATTTCCCCCATAATCGAAAGATTTTGTCCATGAGCAAAGCATTCAAGGCATTTACCATATCATAGTAAACCCACCACCTACTCATCAACTTGACTGGGGCATGGCTGGATATAAATTTAATCATAAATAAGTATATTTAGACAGATGACTGTGGGCTGACTAAAGTTAATACCAGATGGAACAATGAGACCAAACAGATACACACACAGATGGAATTTTTTTTTTTTGATCGATTTGATCATATTCAGTAGTGTTCAAAATGAGGAGGATATCAGCTTCAAGGCATCTATTATGTAACAAGGACATGGACTCACATTATCAGACACAAACTCTTGAAAGGTGAAATAAGTAGTACCATGATGTGACATGGACATGAGCATGTGTGTTCATGTTGGATGCAGACATGACATGATTCAGTGTAACACAGTTCCAAAACTCTGTGTCCTTGTCATATGTTCCACAGAGGCATAAAAGTTCAAGATAAATAGTACTTGGCAGCCTTAGCACAACAATAGTTTCAATCACCAATTTTCTAGTGCAAAACAGTTAATTTCTTACCCGGCGCAGTGGAAATAACCTGCAGATTTGTTTAATAGCAACAGATTGTTTGTGTATAAGTTCGGAAGCAATTGCCATCTGCAACCAAGTAACAACATGACGTTAACATGACTGTGTAAGCAACAATAAAAGACACAGTTTCAACCTGGGGGTCAGGTAAAAATATAAAACCTGCTGAATTATTAGCTAATGATGATTAAGGTTATAAATAAATTTTTTGGGGGTAGATATTAAGTAACAGTGTCAAATGTCAGCACATGGAGACAACAACCAATACCACCCAAGATCTTCCTAGGATTTACATTGATATTCAAGAGTAAGACATGTCGAAAAACCATACCCATGTCTGTTGCATAAACAGAAAATATATCAATGTGTGAACCTGAGATGCAACAGTACTAGGGTGTACATTTCTCCGCAGGCTATATTTGTTAACTGCTAATGGATCGAACATTATGTTTTCAGCTTTTTGGTATAGTAGGATTCGTAAAAGTGAACTCCAAACTAATGGAAAGTGATGATGAGTTAGCGAAAGTGCTAAAGGTATATACTATAGACCATTGACACTATTGCACAAGATCAAGTGTTACAATTTTAAGACATTCAAAAAGAATATACCAGACAAACATCCGAATCACATGCAGAAGTATAAAATACTAGGATAATTAGTTAACTTCCTGTTAAATGACAACGGTTTGACCTACACAATGCACCCAACACGTCTAAAGCTTCATATCAAGTGAGGCCATACAAAGTATCCCATGATTTCCTAGTTAAGGATTGAACCATAAATGTCTAAAGCCATCTCTCATCATTGGATTTGATAATCCCATTTTTATACCAAGAAATTAAATCCAAATGCTTTACGAAAATACATCCAATGAGCATATGATATAAGCCATACATCACGGAATATGGAGGGATCCAAACACCAGAAGCTCATGCTAACTAGGCATTAAAAAATTACAACACGATAGACACTCATTAAGATTGTAAATGAAAGGTAATAAAATGCACGGGAAATATCTTACATGCCCTAAGTTTTGAGTGCATATGAGATTGGGGTAGAAGTTCTCCAGCAGTTCCACACGACTTGCATTCAACTGGAACAAAAAAAAAAGAAGTATCAACTAAAAAATTGTAATTAAATACTGGCTACCTGGATGCTGCTTAAATTCATGTAGAATGCTAATATTAATCAGAAGCAGATCCAGGTGATTTTTTTTGAAGGAAGTTCCAGGCTGATTTTGTCCAACCTCTATATAACTCTGTGTGTATTTATATATACAGGGGAGAGCCACTCATTCGTACAAAGCATTCAAGATGAGATCCAAGTTCTAAAGACATCATATTAATAGTGAGATCCCAATCTATAACTCTGATTTTATCCCCTTGCAACTCTGAAGGGAGTGAATATTGAGGAGATCCTTGGTGCAGAATTGTTTAGGAGAAGGTATGTGCAAGTTCTTCAGAGAGATTACTCGGAGGCAAAGGCTTTCTCAGTTACACACAGATTGTTCAAATGCCACATGGAACTTTGCCATAAGAAAGTCTAAAAGACTGTACCAAGCGGTATATCAATAATATATCATTTATAAATATTTCAAGAGGAGAATATGAATGATAAAATTCTGGCCGCATGAAATTCTTCAATAGAAAAAACTCCCTATCATCCAATCCACCTAAAGAGTAAAGAGTATTCTTGCAAAAAAAATGTTCGATGTAGTTGCTGGAAGAACACAAAATTTGGAGGTTTAAAATTGAAATGCTACATGAGGAGAGTATAGCACCTTAGATTTGGCCAAATCCAGTAATGCATATCGAGCCTTCAAATCGCTTGACATTCTTTCGACTTTTATTTTTCCTGGAGAAAATTAAGCCTATGTAACACCAGAAAAGCATGTCATATAGGAATTATATCTCTGGATGCTGCACATTACCTACAAAGGGACCAACCTTGTGAGAGTTGTTTCTCCAGGAAATGTTGTCTCTCTTTCAATTGCCGAAATTTCTCGTTTTGGTGTATTCTCCATTTGCGTTGATCATCTGCTTTCTTCTGGAACAAGTCCCAAGTCCACAAAAAACATTACAAAAAGAAAAAAACCCTCTGATGACTAAAGATACCTTTGAGTTTATGGCAATAAGAAGCAGTCATCCGAATCAATTTCCATGAGAACCTATGAGATTTTCTAGCTAAGTGGATGCTAACAGAAAAGAAAAAAAAAATGTAACAGAAAAGACATGGAAACATACAATACGTCATAGCTAATTCTATTAGACCAAATTGTAGAGCCTTGCAGTCACTGGAAGTTTAGCAGTACATGTCATATTTCATTTAAGGAGGGTCCATTTCATGACCTTCTCCTTTATTAGTTTAATAACACTCCAGGCAAAAAAAAGTGGGGGGGGGGGGGGGAAGTTGTGAAGAAAAATCCATAGCTTTGTTGAATATTCCCCTAATCTGGATAACTTCTTTCTTATCTTTAAACACATGCTTGTCTTTTTAAACGATATCATTTGCCAATATTAGTTCCAATTTAGTGCATGCATAATCAAACTTACGCATTTAAAATAGACTGGAGTATTTAAAATGTTTGGAAAAGAGGAGCTACAACACTCACACATAAGATATCTGATGCACAACACTCCTATATTTCTCTTTGTGGCAAAAGAATAAGAAAAAAAAAGGGGAACAAAAACCTCATGTACTCAACAGTCAATCCCACCAAAATTTACATTAATTGACCAGAACATACAAAATACCCAGAACTATCATTCAATCCAATACTGTCTACTCAAACAAATAAATATGTATCTGCAGAAGCATTATGAAGAGCGTAAACCTGAATGGAAACATCAAACAGTTCCAAAGATCTAAATCATAAGCCTCCATCAGAGTGACAAACATTAAAATCTTTGAAACTCACCCGTGTTGCAAAAACTTCTAAAAAATAATCCAATGTGACAAACCAAACCCACACAGTGTTGGCTCTTCAGCTAGAGCCATAAGTTTGTTCCCTATAGGTCTTGAGTTCAAATACCTACAGGTTTACCTGATGCAGATGGTTTTCTTAACTAATGTTGGGGTTACACGCCTTGAAAATATAAGACGACAAAACATCTCCACTTTATTTTTCTTGAGGTTAGCGCAACATATTCAAGCCAAATTGAAAAATCACATAAATTTGCCCCACCTATGACAACAAACCAAGTCATATTAAGAAATTTATTTCTGTAAAATGCCCCTACAAATAACCATCCTAATAAAATTTCTTGGAGGTCTTGATTTTTCATTTAATTTCATTCCTTTTTTTTTAATGTCTAACCAATCTGCTACAGATGAAACACGATGGAAATCAAAACTGAGTTCGGATTAAAAGAAAAAAAAAATTACCTTCTCTTGAAGCTCTTTTGCCAATCTCATATACAAAGCGTCCCTGTGACTCCTCAACGACTTCAACGACGTGTTGTACTCACTCAACCTGATATTTTAAAAAAAATCGTTCACAATCAAATTCACAATCCAAAGGTACAAAAGAAAACACAAAACTTTCACAATTTCATTAAAACAAAAAAAAATTGAAATCTGAAATCGATTCACCTTTGATTGACGCACACAACGCATATGGAGGCGAGATTGGAATTCTCGCACATGGCGCAGCAGCTCGTTTTTCTCGCCATCGGAAGACGATCAGAAGCTCGGCAGCCCTTTTTGAAAAAAAAAAAAAAAAAACCACTCAAAATCAATAGAGGAACAATTGTTTAGCCAAACCAAACGAAAAAATTGAAAGAAAAAAAAAAGAGAAAAACATCGACAGCTATAGAAATCCTACCTGGAATTCACATACCTTCGTTGATTTTTTTTTTTTTTTTAATTACTTCTAGGTTTGGTTTTCTTTCGTTTCTTTGTTTTGATTTCATTTTCGGGAACGGACGTACTTTGAGAAGCTCGTTTTAGCGGGTATGGATCTGTCGGTTGCGGCACTGTATTCGGATCCTTATCCGGATCTAATACTGTGGTGGTTTGGACTTAGAGTAAGCCCGTCAATTATCTGAAAAAATATCCGTATTCGATTCGAATCCATATCCGAAAATACAGAAAATATCCGATATTTAAAAATCTGTATCCGTATCCGAACCAAATTATTCGTATTAAAAAATTTTTGAATAGGATATAGCTTGTATCCAATCCGAATATAGCCTGTATTCGATTTGCACAATATCTGTATCCAAAGTGTTATTTTATTTATATATATTATGATTAGTTTCAACCCTTAGGACATGTTTGGTTGACAAATGTGATTAGGATTCTGTGAATCCTGATATTGTGCCATAATTTTTTATTTTTATTTTTTTATCATTGAAGTATGTTAATTAGGTGTTATATATGTGTCACTTTTTAGCATTCTGGTAACCATTGGAGCATTTTGGCAGTTTTTCAGTTTTTTTCGTTTTTCGATCGGAACCGCTAAAATTTTGGACTGTTAGCTATCATCCTGAGTTTGAGGACTCCGATTGAAAATCTAACTGCATATTATGTGTCCTGGTGCCATTCCAAGCCACTCACAAAAATTTCATTGAATTCCGGTAACGTTTCAGAATTTCACAGTTCCGAAGCGTATCCGGGTTTTGATTGAGCGAGAAGTCATTGGGAGACTTGACTTGGTCAAAGTGGGCCCCATGACTTGGTCAAATTGGTTTGGATTTTAGTGTGGTTGGGTTGACTAGGGTCAAACCACACTTAAACCTAATCTTAATCCTCCCTAATCCTAGTTTAACCTAATCTAAGTGTGGGGTGACTTATAAGTGAAGCTAAAAATATCTCCCCCCACTATTCATCATCTTCTCCACCCAAATTTCTCTCTCCTCCTCTCTTTAAATCCACATTTAGACCTAGCTAGGATGCTTGAAACCAAAAACCCTAAGAAGAGAAAAGATAGGTGAGCTCCCGATCTATCTTCCGGTGGTCTCGGATTCGAGTTCCCACAAGTGTGACCCCCTCTCACGCCCTCTTTTCTCCTCTGATTTCAGCCATTTCGAAGGCTGAAGGAGATCTTGGTGGTGGTGGCCTTGGAGGAGGTGTTTCGGTGCGCGAAGAGCAACCGATCTTCCCTTCCTTCCTTTCCTTCCTTGGGTGAGGTTTCCTTTCCTTCCTTTCTTGTTTAGATGCATGTTAGGAGGGTGTTTTTGGCTGTTGGTGGCGGTGGGTGGCCGTTGGTGGCGGTTGGTGGCCATTGGTGGCCGTCGGGGAGGTGGTAGGCTGTCTCGGGTAGGCTGGCAGCGCAGGCAGCACAGGCAGGCGGGCTGGCAGGCAGGGCGGGCAGAGCAGGCTGGCAGGGCACGCGCGCATGCGCGCGGGCGTGCGTGCGGGTGGAGCAGGAGTGTGCGGCTGCTGCACGCTGGGCGCCGTGCGGGGTGCGTGCCCGAGGGGCGCTGCGCAGAGGCGCAGTGCGTGCCGCGCGCAGGGGGCTGCGTGCGGATGCTGGGCGCAGGGCGCCGTGCGGGGGCGTGCGCGCTGGGGCGCAGGCCGTGCGGGTGTGCGCGCAGGTTGCTGCGCTGGGGTGCAGTGAGGGCGCGGTGCACCTGGGGGGCTCGACAGAGTGTCCGAGGGTGCCGGCAGGGGGCTCGGCAGTGCGTCTGGGCGCGCGGGCAGGGGCTCGGCTGTGGGCCCGGGGCGGGTGGCTGTGCATACGGCTGCCCGGGGGTTCGGGAGTGAGCCGGGGTGCTCGGACTCGCGTGCGTACAGGCCGTATGTACGCTTGTCCGAGTGTTGTGTATTTTAATGTATTTTGTGGTATTTGTGTATTTTACTCACCGAGTTGATTACCCTGTCTTGCAGATCTTAACGGACGGTCGCGTGACGACCCGGTTATCGGTGAGTGGTACAATCCAACCCAGTTGGGAGGTGCTATATGCACTTGGGCGTATACCGTCCTCCCCTAGGGCACCACGGTTAATATTAACTTTTGTAATGTGTAATCCATGCAAGCATGATTATATGTAGTATGCATGCTACCCTAGACTTTGTATGTTAGGGACTTGCACCCTTAAGATATGTGTAAGAGCCATGCATCCTGTCCCCCTGTTCTCATGTTAGGAAGCCTCGACCTATGCATGTGTCCTACTAGTTTGATTTATTAAATTAAATGCGAACTTATAGTATTTTAACATGCCTTGGGGAATATTAAGAGGCCTTGCGATATGTGTAAGAGCCATGCATCCTGTCCCCTGTTCTCATGTTAGGAAGCCTCGACCTATGCATGTGTCCTACTAGTTTGATTTATTAAATTAAATGCGAACTTATGGTATTTTAGCATGCCTTGGGGGATATTATAAGGGGCCTTGCGAGGTCAACATTGAGACCCGGGCTAGGGTACTTCGTGTTCCTTGTTTGGTTGTCGGGATGTCCTATATCGGGACCTCATGGTGCCCTCCCAAGGTTTCTTTTCCCAATAATATTATATATGTTCCCCGCATCTTGGTTATGCGTCCTGGAGGAATTCTGAAGAATTCATGACATTAGAGTTGTTGAGATGTGTTGTCGGCGGATCCGAGTGGATCGTATGCGTATGGATAGGCTGTTTTATTCCCTTCGTTGGATCCGTATAGAGACTGCCCCAGCGTTAGAAAGGCCGTCCCGTGAGAGGGCTCCCATCAGTAGGTACCTCCTGATTTTGGATTCGGACTGTGCTGAATGTGGGAGTGGCCAAGCGGCCTACGGAGTGGAGGAGAGACTATCGGTGGACCAAGGGTGATTAACAGCCTAGTCAGTCCCAATATCCTATGTCACCTATTGAGGGGTGAGGGTGAGGGTGTGGTGGGTCGGCGATGTAGCGACCCACTGGATTGTGTAGTTCCTGCCACTTTGAGGCTTGAATAATAAATTGTGGTTAATATGAATTGTGATGCATGGGTTGTGCTATTCACTGAGCGTGTGGCTCACCCCTCGCATATATTTTTCTCCAGTTATTACTGAGTCGGACTTTAAGGAGGATCTCCCCGAGAGACTTCATCAGTAGCGGAGCAGCGCCACGTCCCGCGAGTATTAGAGGCCATCAGCATCCTTTCTTTGGCTTGTATGTATTATATTTCCGTGCTTGGGCACTCGTTTGTATATTACTTGGATGTATTCGTGTATATTGGCTTTCACAGGACAGATGATTATGTATCGAGTCTGTAGTATGTTTTTGAATTACAGACTCAGTCTTTTAGCTTCTACTATTTGTGTATATATCATGTCAGCCTTACTTTTTTTTCTGTGTTGTCATTTTTAGCTGTTATTTAGAGTATATTGTTGATTTCCTGTATAGACTGCTGATATCATGTATACACTTGCTGCGTCCCGGGGACGGCCGCCCTGGGGCGTGACATTAGGTATGCTAGGTTTTATATAAAGTTAAACTTGGATGCCAGTGACACTCTATGACTCAAGTTAATTGATTTAAAGATTAATGTATTATCATATCATTCGCTGCCTCAGTTTGATAATCTGTCTTTTGCCATGTGGATCACTATTTTTTCATTCAATTATTATGTCTTTTTCATCATTTTTAGAATTCATTAGATAATGCAAAAAATGAATTAAAATGAGAGTATATGATCAAATAACAAAGTAGAGTTTTATTAAGAATTCTTTTTGACATTGAAAACATCTAAAATGTAATTTTGTGTTTTCCTTTTCAGAGCATCTCTATTCCAAGATGTGAACCAAGTTGATAGACGAATTTTTTTTTTCATGTGTGCCATGCCTTTTGCTACTTTATTTTTATTATTATTATTCTTATATGACTATATGTCTTTCATCATCATGCCTCTTTATCATGGAATAAATAAATTTAAGAAGCATATATGTAAATACTAAATACCTATCAGAAACTTGGACGTCAGAGACCCCATGAGCTATAAGGTGTTAAACCAATTATTCTGGCTGGTTTCTTAAATCAATTGTTTCGATAGAGTACAATCTAACATTGATTGAAATGCCAGGTTTAGATTGTGTACAAATAACAAATTGATGTATAAAAAATATAACTAATGGACAGTGTATACAATTAATTTACTCAGAGACCCTAGATTTAAATACCAATAATAAATAAAAAAAACTTACAAATCTGAAAGAAAAAAAAAGACCAAATCCTGCATTTGAATACCAATAATGAATAAAAAAAAAACTTATAAATATGAAAGCATCATCAAATGCACCATTTACCCAAAGAAATACCAATTTTTGAGAGAGAGAGAGAGGTCTGTACCTGAAGATCTGGAAAAAAAACTGCTGGTTCGCAGGGGTGGTTGATGGAGGCGTACACAGGGGTTCATAGGGGAGGCCGCAGGGCGTGGTCGAGGAGAGGGATCGATTTTTTTTGTGTGTGTGTTTTTGGGGCTGAAGACAGAGAGGGTTAATGTCTTCTCGAAGAGATGATAGAGGAGCCCAATCTTGTGTAACCTGTGAAACTGGTTTCGTATGACACATGAGATTTTAATCTCCGCCGTCCGATATGGGTCCACCAGATCAAAGCCCCCGTTTGGAACGGGAATAAGACTTATTTTTGGGTATACATTTATTCCGGCATAAATGAGTATAAATAAGGATAAAGTTATTTTGTGTTTGGTTGTGTTTTGAATTATTCTCGTTGGTAAACGTAAGAATAAATGTTTTATTGTTGGGTAAAATGTGAATAAAGTATAGATAAGGATTTATAAAAGGTGAAAAAATAATGATAGTTGATTTGACATGTGATTTATAAGAGGTGATGATAGTTGATTTGACAGTGGGCCCACATATTCTTTGGATGGAATAACTTATGATAACTTTAATTCTAGGGGTTGGTTGGAATCCATATACAACTTTATACCAATTTATTCTGGCATACTTTATCCCAAGCTATTATGTGTTTCCAAACATCCAAAATCCCTTATTCCCCTTTATATCAGGTTATCCAAGGGTTTATTCCCATTCCAAATGGGGGCTAGGGTACACAATGAATCCGCAGCCGCCGTTCCGTCTCACCCAATCACTTCTCTCTCTCTATATGTGTGTGTGTGTATTTAAAAATACACACACATACATATATTATATTAAGGGATGATGAAGAGCTTGGGTAAAAATGTCTTTTTTTTTCAATCTATTTGAATTGGGATTGGGGGATTAATTCCCAATCCCCCTAATAAAGGATTCTCAATTCCAATCCCCCTTTTAAAATGGAGCCGGTCTAATCCCACCAAACAAATTCCTCTCCCCCCCAACCCAATCAAAAGTTAAAACATTTCATTTTAAACACTCATCACACCAACCTCACTTGACACAAACTTTGTCATACTGGGACGTCTAATATGACCCAAGGTGTGTCACCCAAAATTTTTCAACTACAATATTTTAAAAGTTGCGCGACACACCTTGAGTCACCATAAGTTGTTCGATTTGACATACTCAAGTCAAACTAAGATGTTTACTATGACTTAAGGTGTGTCACATAGAATTTTTTAATTACGATATTTTAAAAATAATGTGACACACTTTGAGTCACTATAAGTTATTCGATTTGACATACTCCGAGTCAAACTAGAATGTCCACTATGACCCAATGTGTGTCGCCAAATACTATCCAATTAACAATAAGTTAATTTTTTTTTATCTATCATAAATATCATAAATACACAACAAATAAAATATCATAAATAAACAACATTCGTATACATGGTCATATAAGTTAATTCAACATTCACATATCCAACCTGCACATTCACAAATCCAATACATTATTTTTTTCACAAATGAAAACCTACTATTAACATAACAGTCTTCCCTGTTGAAAATGTATACATCCAAATTCAATTAATTAACACATCCACGTTAATACATTTTTTTTACTTAATACATTGTTCAAAAGTCAAAATATAATATGGATGTGTTCGTTGGTTGAATTTGGATGTGTGAATGTTGAACAAGGAAGACTGTTATGTCAATAGTATGTGCATAATATGTACGTGAATTAACTTATGTGATTATGTACGTGAATTTTGTTTATTTATGATATTATTTATTATGTATTTATGATATTTATGATAGATAAAAAAATTAAATTATTGTCAATTGAATAGTGTTGGACGACACACCTTGGGTCATAGTAGACACTATGGTTTGACTCAGAGTATGTCGAACTGTACAGCTTACTTTGACCCAAGGTGTGTCGCATTAAAATATTACAATTGAAAATTTTTGGGTGACACACTTTGTGTCATATTAAACACCCCAGTATGACTGGGCTTGTGTCAACTGAAATTGGTGGGATGAATGTCTAATACAAGATGTTTTAAATTTTTATTGGGTTGGGGGGAGAGCATTTAGGTTGGTGGTGATAGACGGGCTCTTTAAAATTTATCCAAACAACTTATTGACCTAGAATCCCAATCCAGACACCCAATACTCCTATCCAAACAGCCCATTAGATCAAAATCCAATAGCATATGTTCTAGGATAAAACACAAACCAATTAAAACTTTAGAGTGAGAGACCAACTCATCAACCCTCGCCGTTTCATGACTTTCATCTCTTACGGTTTTACCAAAAACCAAAAAGCCCATTCAAATCACAGATCTTCTTCTCATCCACCAAAAACAAAAAAAAAACAAACAAAAAAACAAAATAACTCACCAAAAACCCATTCAAATCACATCTTCTTCTCATCCACCAAAAACAAGAAAAACAAAAAAAATCACAAAAAACCCATTCAAATCACATATCTTCTTCTCTTTGAAAGTCGCTGGTCAGCCGGAACATGCTCGCCGATCTTCTTTGCGGCCGACCACGGCTCCTCTACTGCGGATCCTCCTTTGCAGCTCATCCCTACGGGCTGCTGCTCCTCCTCGGCTCCTCATCCTCTATAAATTCTTTGTATTTTAATCTGGTTCAGATATATCGGATATTATCCGAATCCCTATCGGATTTTCGAATCAGATACGGATATATGTTTTGGAATATCCATCGGATATCGAATACAGATATTTATTCGGATATCCAGTTGAATACGGATACAGATATGGGTCTATCCGATCTGTATCCGTTCAATTGACAGGCCTAATTTAGGGTTCGGCTAAATTAGGCCTGTCAACGGGTCGGGTCCGGGTCGGGGTGGACCCGGACCCGACCCGTGACAGGACCCGGCGGGTCCGGGTCCAACCCAGGACCCGGCGGGTCCGGGGAAATGTGGACCTGGACCCGGACCCGTCGGACCCGGGTCGGGTCCGGGTCCGACCCGACCCGGATGGTTGGGTAAAAAAAAAAAAAAAAAGAGAGAAGAGCTCATGTATTTGTTTGCCTTATCATTCTATTTGAAATTTTTTTGTAATAAAATATTATTGTTAATGAGACTATGTTTGAATATAATTTTATACAATTCAAAAGAAGTAAATGAATTATTAAACAACATCCAAAATAATAATCACTAACATAAAAAACATATTAACCTAAATGATAAACATAACTAACCTAAACAACATTCAAAACAATATTAACCTAAACAACATTCAAAACAATAAACACTAACATATTAACCTAAATAATAAACATAAATCATGCAACAAACTAATTAATCATACAAATTCAAAAGCTAATAAGTTAATTGTCCAAAACAAACCGATTTATAGGCTTGTTATGATTATGATTTATGAACTTGTAGATACAAAAATAAGTTAAGTAAGAAATAAAATTATGTATCAACTAATACTAATGGTCTTGTAATATATGAACATATTTTAATAAAACAATCGGGTCTCGGGTCCAACGGGTTGGGGCGGGGTAGACCGAGACCCGACCCGTTTGTTTGTTCGGGTCCGCCGGGTCGGGTCCAAATCGGGTCGGGTATATTACACGTGTAATCGGATCCGGGTCAGGTCGGGTCGGGTTCAGGTCTGGACCCGACCCGTTGACAGGCCTAGGCTAAATGCACCCCTCATATTACTTCGGGTCAAATTTTGAATATCCATTTATAATTGGGTGCTAAATACACTCATTCAGGGAACCCCCCCCCCCCCCCCGTTTGGGTCACGGGTTAAGCAGAGAATAAGGGTGGTATAAGAATGGATAGGGAAAATGGTTATTTGTTTACAGAGTATAACTTGGTATTACTAAGCCAGTTTAAACGAGTATAAGAGAGTATAATAATTCTAAGTAACCCCTAGGATAAGTTATACTCAGTTTATCTATTCCCATGGATAAGTGGGGCCCACCTACAAATAAAAAAAAACACATCTCATCACATCAAATCACCTATCAACACCTTTTATACATCAATAGGACCCACATGTCAAATCAACTTTTTACACCTTATTTATATTTTATTCTTCATCAACCAAACAACTCAACCTTTATTTTTACGTTTTTCAATGAGAATAAAAAAAATACAACCAAATAGAAAATCTCTTATTCATGTATAATTGTTATCTATATTGCCATAGTTATCTGATCTATCCAGAATAACTCAATTCCTCAATTCAAACGGGGGCTACAAGTTTTGGCCATATTAGACATCTAGGATATATATATATATATATATATATATATATATATATATATATATATATCCTAGACAATGTCCCAGTTGAAAAAAATAGAAAAAGAACATGTAGGTTCTAGAACGGGTTAGACACATATGATGTTACATATATTTATTTCTTTGACAAACTCCCAATTGATGGATATACTCTGAAAAGCATAAGCATGCCATTCATATTTGCATTAAAAGCCATCTGAACCACCATTCAAAGCCATACTTATATTCTTAAGGTAGCGTTTGGTAACGCGATTGCAAAACTGATTTTCTGCAATAGCTGGGTTTAAAACTGATTTTGCAGGAAGTTGCTTTCTCCCAGCTTGTTATGTTTGTGTCACTTTTTAGTGATTGAATATAATGTTTTTATTTCTTTTTAGAGTTCAGGTGCTTAATTTAAAAATATAACCACATATCAGTGATCCTAGTATCTGCTTTGACTTACCTTAAATTTTCATCGCGTTCTGACATCATTTTAAAAATTATACAGTTTCAAATGGTATCCGTGTTTAGCTGTTACTGGGTTTTGGTTGGTTCTTTGATTGGGTGGGTGGTGACTCTAGGCAAGTATCACCCCATTCTCCAACCCTTGGTTCCTAATGTCTCTATTAGAGGTGAGTGTAAGCCTAAGTATACCCCCCTCCTTATCTCATCACACCAAGCACATTTGTACCTCTTTTGCCCCCATCTCACACTCAAAACCCTAAATTGAGTTTAATCTCTCTCTCCCCCTTTCATTCTCTCTAGGGCAACCCCCTTTGTGTGTGATTTTTGGTGGTGCAAGTGAAGATGAAGAGAAAATGAAGGAAGAGTGAAAATGATGGTGAGTATGTGTGTGAACCTTGTATTTTCCCCCACCTCCCTTTTCTTCTCCATGATATTCTTTTGACCTCATTGTTGTTTTGGCTATATGAGGGTGCTGATCTAGTGGTGGTTATGGCTATGCATGTGTGATGACTTGATTTCTTGTGGTGGTGGTGGAATCCCTTGTGTCCATCATTTTCCCCTCTTCTTCTCATGATATGTTTGTTTCCCTTTGTGTCATGTAAGTGTTTGTGTTTATGCTTCAATGAAGTATGAGTGTTGTTATCTAATGCTTTGGATGGTCAGCAAGGATGCATAAGTGCTGTTGTATGTGTTTTGCTCCTTTTCTTGTTGGTGGGAGTTTTGTGTTATAATATGGCAGATTTCTGTCCTGTAACAATCCTTGTGAAACTAGTACTTAGAGACATATTTTTAGGATTGTGTCTTCATATGATATGATCATCCATATGTCTAGATTCTATATATGAAATTTTGTATCATAATATTATTTGTGTTGTAAGTTAGAACCTGATTTGCATGGACTGTTCAGATTCGCGTAGGAAATAATCAATTTCTAGAAATATTTTATTTCGGCCATGTAGAGGCCAAATCAGATTATGATGTCTTCACGGATTATGATCCTAACATGTCAAAGAACGTGTATGATTTATTTCAGAATTATTGGATGTGTATTTGGTGCTGTGGAGATTAAAGTTTAGTGCTAGTTGTAGTAGATGTACCAGTTTTACTTGATTGTGTGTCAAAGAACTATTATGCATGATGTGAGAACCATCAAGAGTTAGTGTCTTCATTAAGTTGGTTTTTATGTGTGTCAGGAGACTTCATATTTTAATTGAGCATCATTAGTTGTGTTTTGCAGCTTTCGTTGGCGCGCGACAATCCGGGGTAACGGTGAGTGGTTCGATCCACCCACTTAGGAAGCGCGTAATACACGTAGCCGTGCTCCGTGTATTCTAAGAGCGTCGTAGTTATGTAGTATTCATAAAATTTTAATTTTTTAAACAACTAAGTCTAATAAAAGTAAAAAACAAAACTTACAAACAAAGAGAAAATATCGATATGTTTTTAAAAATTGTATAAACTAATTGAAAAATAAAAACAAAAAATCAGTGAAAAAGAAAAAGAAACAAAAATAAATAAAATGTGATCAATACTGTTTTGTTCTTTGAATATCAAATAATAATTTAATAATTTAATGTAGCAAATGGATTCTATTACAAACAAAACACAAAATCCCAATTAATTAAGAAATAATGATTTTTAAGCCCTATGTTTTAGGTTCCATTAAAAGTATGGCACGTGGCTAAATTCTAAAAAAAGAAAGATTAACAAACAAAACAAAAATAAATAGAATGTGAAGGGAAAAAAATAAAACCGTGTGAACTGATTTTCTTGTCAATCAGATAATAAATAAAAATAAGTTCCAATAAAATAGAAACAATTATAAAAATATATGGAAATACAAAACAAAATAAGGGTCATCCTGGGCGGCACCACTACAAGACATGGAGATCATCCTCTTCAAAACGAAAACTCACAAAATAATGATAAATAATTTTTATAACAACAACCGAAAAACAGAAGAAGCTACCATGAAACAACCCCTGTAACTAACGTCGTCGTCATCCCTAATCATCCTCGTTTTTTTTTTTTTTTTTTTTTTTAAAAAAAAAACACAGTAAAAAAAAAAAATGTAAAAAGAAAAAACAAACAAACCCCACGTAACCGAAAAAACGCATGCAGGGTGGCCAACGCAGCCCCACGTTTTCGGGGCGCACAGTGGTTCGCCTGGCACGTGTGTCTCCCATTTAGAATTCCCATAATAAACCCCCTCTCTCTCTCTCTCGCAGTGACCGCTCCGCGTGCGTGGTGGTCTCCTCCTCATTCCGGGCCACATGTCAAAGCTCCCAACCCACCTCCCTCGCATGCCAACCACGCCATTAATCACTCCTTGCCACGCCCACACCCCCCCATCCCACCTTATATACCCACCCCCCTCTCTCGCTCTCTTCCCCCACCAACCAACCAACCAACCAACCCATTCAATCATGTCTGGTGGGATCGACAAGGAGATGGTGAGGATCCCAGACTGCCGCCTCCATGTCTTTGATGGCGCGGCGGGTAAGGCTGCGGCGGCGGTGATGATGATGAGGGAGGGGGAGTTGAGGGTGCACATATTGAAGCAGACGACGAGCCCGGTCGCGCTGACGGTGTTCATGGTGGGAACCCACCACTGGCCCGCGGCGAAGGACTCGCCCGCTGTTCGGGTCGGGCCGAGGCGGTTCGCGTTCGGGCTGCCGGGGGTTTTGTATGGGTTGGAGTTGCCGGAGGGGTGCGAGGAGGGGGTGGTGGGGATCGTGGAGGGGTTGCTGTTGAGGTTCTGCACGTATGAGGACCACTCTTATGACCAAGGTATAACTCTTTTTTTTTTTTTTTGTCATTAGAAACTGTCTCTTGTTGTTTTTTTGTTTTTTTTTGTTTTTTTTCAATGGAACGTGGACATGTCTATTTTTTAAATATTAATGAAACAGACTATGTTTGAACGGGGATAAGAAAAATAAAATAAAAAAAATACAAAACACAACATAAGCTGCCTCTTGTTATGTGACCTTCTTTGGTTTTTATTTTTTAAATTGAATTAGAAAATTTTGAAAACTAGTTCTTATTTATACACATAAAAATTTATATGATATACACGCTCTCATTGGTGAGTTCGGTTGAATTAGATCAGAGAGGGGCCCGGATCAGAAATCTTCACACATTTAACACTATTAACTACACTGTGATAAATGAAAGCTCATATAATAAAATTTTATTTAGGAACTGCGTTATTACACGTATATACCTTGATCACCATGCAGCATATATTTTTTTGATATTATCAATTTTTCATATTTTTCATTCAATGATTTCATGTCATACACACACACACACATTAATTTTTTTTATAATGACATATCTCTTTAGATTAAGTTTATTATTTTTTAAAAAATAAAAAGGTGTTCAGAACTGTCCCTAGAAACATAGCTGAGTTAACTTCAAAATGAGTTTTAAAAAGAATTTTTTTCCAATTACAGATGTTTCTCAAATTAGATTTACAAGAATACTTTAGTTAAATTCTGAAACAAAAACTCTTTCATAGTTTTTTTTTTTATTATTGTTTTTGTAATCTAGAGATCAAACCGGGGCTAAATATTATTCTGAAGCAAAATCATCTAAATTACATTTCCAATTTCAAAAACCTAAACTGAACATCATCTAATATTCTACTGGAGTACTCCATTTTAAACAAAATTAATTATAAACAGGGCTTGATGGATTTTTCCATATATCATGGGCTGTGGTGGTTAAACTCATAGTCATTCGTGTTACAGACTTACAGTGTCTCCATATAAATCCTCAAAACTTGATAGAAAATAATATGTTCGTGAGTTTTAAAGTTCTATGCTTAACTGAAATATATTTTTATAAACATACCCATACAAATTAAATGTCTTTTACATTTTTTTATTAAAAGATATGCTATAAAATAATTGAGTACATATCGTATTAGATGATTTTATACACTGCATTTCTGACACGACTTTTGTTACTGCAAATTAATGTATCAGCTCTCAAGGCCGGAGCCTGCTAAACTTCACAGGGGGCTAGGTTTTTACTGTTAGGTGACCTAAGTTTTTAATTACCCACACTACCAATCATCCCATCCCATACAACCAGAACAAAACTTTTATCCTTCCACCACACCAACTAGTTCGAAATTGCAATCCCTTGTTCCCCAATTAGGGAGTCCCATATTAACCTCAGCACCCCTGATTTGGGAACATTAAAGTCACATTAAAGTCACACCACATAATATATATTTTCCCCTTCTCCTCTCAGTTTGTGTCATAAAAAGAAGAGAAATATAAAAATCATATTATTATTTTATTAATTTATTTCATCCATTAAATGCTCACCTTCTCATTCCCATTTTTATTAGGGATTAGATAATATTATTATTTTATAAAAATTTATTTTATTATTGCTTTTGATTTCTATTATTTTTTTAATAATTTTTTTGAGGCCCGACCCTGGGTGTAGGCCCTCTAAGCAGCTGCCTAAGGCCCCACTTAGGGAAGGGTCCCCAAGCCCAAATGCAACAACATTATGTGTCTATGCTTGGTACCATTTTTTATGGGCCTCATCTGTCCAGACCCACTACATTAACTTTTTCAAATTTAATTCATCTTAACCCCAAATCGGGAAGATAAAAACTGCTATCGACTATAAATATTTATACATAAATGCATAATTAAATTGTTTAAATTTCTTTTAAGAACGTGATTAGACATAATAGTCACCCTCTCAATTAGCCTAACATTTTTTTATCCCCAATTGATATCTCTCTCTCGGTCTCTCCCTCTAATTAACCTTCTCATAATCTCTCTGCCTCTCAATTTCTCTCTCTGAACTCTCTTCAATTGATATAGTAGATCAAGCTCTTTCTTCACTTAAGAGTAGGTTTGAACAATTTCAAAAATATGAAGAAGTTTTTGGATTGTTGTTTGATTTGAAGAAGTTAAAATCTTTAGATGATAATTGTTTGAAATGTTATTGTAGTAAACTCAAATTTTTTTTGAAACATGACATGATTTCTGGTATCGATGGAAGAGATTTATTTTTAGAATTAAAAGTCTTGAAGGAAGTTCTACCAAAAGAAACAAAAAAAAAAGCAATTGATATGTTGAATTATTTAAAAAGAATGGATCGTTGTTTTCCAAATGCATGGATTGCTTATAGAATATTATTGACAATACATGTTTCAGTTTCGTTGCAGAAAGAAATTTTTCAAAATTGAAATTGATAAAATCTTATCTCAGGTCTACTATATCACAAGAAAGATTGAACAGACTCGCTTTGCTATCTATTGAAAAAGACATGGTGAAAAAACTTGATTATTCAAGTCTAATTAATACTTTTGCAGCTCAAAATGTGAGAAGAATAATGTTTAAGTGACGCTTTGTTGAACTTTATCATTTTTTTTTGGTATTATAACTTTATATTATTTATATTATGTTTGTTCTTGGTGTAAATTGAATTATATGTATGTGCTTGTAATTTTTCTGATATAATAGTTATAAGATGGATTTTTAAATAACCATATGTTAATTGAGTTGTGAAATGAAGCTGATGAGAGCATGTATTTATCTGTTATACTCTTTCTAGTTAACCAATGAAAAATAACAATTTATTAGGTTATATTTAAACAAGGTGATTTTTTTTTATTTATGATAGGACCCTATTTTAAAAGATGGCCTATAGCCCCACCCAATTATGTTTTTTTCTTATAGGTAAACAATAAGGATGAAATTTTGAATTTGGATTTAATTGGATGAAAAATGTACAATATTGAATTATAAATTTTGTACGCCACTAAGATTTTATATGTAATCGACTAGAAATTTTATATGCAATCAATGAGAATATTATTTTGTGTGTGTTTTATATCTTTATTTGTTTCTAGATGGCTGAATGATTGTAATTAACTGCCACTACTATAAACAAACGTTGCAGAATTCATAGACCTGGACCAGGCAACCGATGATTTCTGGGCGACGGCCGCCTCGAAAATCGCGCACGCAACCGCCGCCATCCTAGACAGCGTCGCCGCCCGCAGCGGCACCATGACATCGCCCCCATCCGCCGCGGACGCCAACCAGCTCTCCCTGCGCTCGATTCGCCTGTCCGCGGCGACCAAGATGGTCGCGCGCGCCGTCCTGAGCGGGTCCGTCGCGCCGCGCGCGCACATCGAATTCCTCGGCCAGGCCGCGGACACTCCCGGCCCGCGGGCCGTGTTCCCCAGCGTCCTCGCCTTCTCGGACTACGTCGAGTCCGTCGAGCGGGTGGTGCGGGGGGTCGGACAGCGCGCGCCGCTTGAGCGGTGGAGCCTCGCGAGGGAGATCGGGTACTGGAGGTTCAACCGGGCCGGGCTGGCGCTGCTTCTCGGGTCCATCGTGTCGGACGGGGCCGAGGCGGCGCGGGCCGCGAAGAAGGCTCGGGCAGGGGCGGGGGCGGCTCCTCCTTCAAATGCGGAAGAGAATGTGAAGGCTTAGGGGTTGTGATGTCTGTGGTGTGGGCAGTGATTGTGTATATGATTTGAGATCTCTGTGTTTTTAGTTTTTTTTTAGAAGGTATGGTGTGGTTGGAAGCTGCATGAGTTTGGGTCAAAACTGTGCTTCTTTTGAAACCATGTGAAATTGATGGTTAACATTGGTTGAATATTTTTAGTACAGTATAAAACACAAAGGAAGGTAGTGGTTAGAATCTGATTCTGTTTACACGTAAGATTAGAATTTTATTTAATTTGTTGAAAATAAAAAAATAAAACAAGTGAGAATAGTTTGTTTTTGCTATTTTTGAAAATTAATTGGTTTCAGACGCTTAAGGTTCCGTTTGGAGATGAGTTTAGATAAATTATGCGTTTGAAAAGCTAAAAAATTTCAAACTCTAATTCAAATACATTTTAAGCGTTTAGTCTTTCAAATCACCATCTTATTTTCTTAGACCAATTTTTTTAGGCCAATAGAACAACGTGCAACTTAAGTTTTTCATTTAAATCAAGGTCCAGGCAGATTGTAAAGAGAGAGAAAGGGTATGAAAGATTGTTTTTTTTTTAAAATGGTATGAAAGATTGTTGTCGCACCCATATTAACAGATATACTACTGCAGACAGATACAGCCATGGTGCAGTCAGATTATTTTGAAACACAGACACACATATACCATAGACTGACATAAATAAATACAAAGTAAGATTCCACCTCTACTTGATCTGCCTGTAACTAGTTTCCATCTGAACACATTGTATATGTGCTTCTACTTTTAGTTGAATAGTTACTATGATCATATAATCCTCTCCCATGCATGGCCAGAACATTGACAACCGCGGACTTGTAAAAAAAGTTCTAAGTGGTTATAGCATAACAGTTCAAGGATTAGCGGCGTATTCGAGGTCTTAGGTTCGAGTCTTGGCGCTGACTTACCCACCTGTTTGTTGGCGATTATTCGAAAGAATTTTCCGTGGGACCAGGGAAAACAAGCGGAGGTAGCTTTCTCAGCTCGACCGTAAAGTTCGCCATGGGGGGTCCCTCTAATATAATATATATAAAAAAAAACAGCAAACTTGCCTCTTGCGTGGGTGGACCTAGTCCTCATCTGTCATGCCCTACTATAGAAGTTCATCTGACATGCATCTGGGTCTTCCTCGGGATACCTCTTTTTCGAACTGTAACATACATACCAATGATTTTTACCAATTTATATATATATATACATGTTAGCATGCGCACAATAATGTATAAACATGTAAATTAACTTGATTTCTCTGTAGGAACTCCAATTGTAGATTGATTCCCAGTACTTACAATCATGGAATTTCCAAAATCATGATGGACAAAATATCTTGGTAGCACCGTTTGAACATCAGGATCCCCAAGACCATGGGCATGCTAATCTCCAAATTGCATAACTGGAAAAATTGTTGGAAAATAAAACATGCCTATTTTTTCATTGACATTTTTTATTTTTGATTGGTAATCAAAAGTGTATTGCTATATGAAAGAGAAACTTTACAAGAAGGGCATGCCATGCTATACAAAGCAGAAGGACATAAGAGAAAATAAAAAAACCTTGCATCCAAAGGAGGGAAAGGGAGCAACAACCCTGCATCCCTTTGGACCAAGTTACATTTTGATAGTGGACAAAAAGAGATCAGTCATCTCCTCTCCTGCCTCGAGTGAAAAGGGTGCCCTCCTTGTCAAGTGCAAGAGCTGTGCACAAGGCCTGCCAGAGATGAAAGGGAGATATAGGTGTTTCACCCCTAGCTAATTGATAGGAAGCGAGAATATCAGCTGGAGAATTTCCCTCTCTATGAATATGAGAAATCTTCCAGTTCTGGAGATAGTGCGGTTCATGGTGAATGTGTCGCAGAGAGCAAATGGAGGTCCATGGACGAGTACCTTTCCCTTTAACCCATGAAATTGCTGTAACAGAATCAGATTCAATCCACACCTTGTGATAGTTAAGAGTAATGGCTAGCCATAGCCCCTCCTCAATGGCTTTGGGCTCAAGAAGGTTGATAGAAGGCAAGTCGTGGCGGCCAACAATACCGCGAATGAACTCTGCATTATCATTGCGAAGAAGGGCACCATATCCACCCCAATCGTCGGAAAGAGAGCTGCCTGAATTCAACTTTATCCATCCTAAATGGGGGGGTGACCAGCTAACTGTAGTAGAAGAATCAATAATTTCATAAATAGAAATTGCAAAGAGAAAGCACAACTTTTAAGATAAGAGAATTGCATCTCCTCGAGATATCATTCTTGATTCTTCTTAGAAGAACTAGTTTGTGAATAGACTTTCGAGAAAATACTTGAGCGTTCCTTTTCAACCAGACATGCTAGCAAAATATGGGTAGACAAATCTACAATAGGGACTTTTGCACCGGGCACATAGCAGAGGAGGCTAACCATTGAGGAAGAGAACCATGGGAGGGAGGGGGTGGGGATGAGATGTGTAACCCTTTCAGTAGTGCGACCAAAATGTAATGCGAATAAGAGCAATTAAGAAGTCTATTTTTTTATGCTTGCTTTGCACTTCATTCAATCAGACGTTTCAAAATTTCAAAATATGATATTAAGACATTTTTCTCACATGATCTCATTTATTCGATGAAACGAGAATTGCCCGATTTTAGTCAAATAAAAACAAGCACAAACAAATGATTTATTCCCCCAAAATTAATTGTCCCTAGATTAGTCAAATTTACGAAAATATGAAGAATACAAACTTTCATTTGTGACAGATTAATTGCTTATTCTTTGCTGCATCAAGGTTGAAAGATGTTTGTTTCACTTGGTTTGGTTCTAAACAAAAACATCCACAGCCATCATATATATGTTCAATCCAACAAAAAAACAAACAAATCCATCTCTTTCTTCTTCTTTTTTCAAAGAAACATAACCTCCATTAATAACACCAAAAGAGTTTACAACCAACAAATCCCCAATAAAAACATCATCAAATAAATTTAAAAAAAAAAAAAACCCAACCTTCAACATGATCAACCCATTGAACCCCCGGCCTCATCGACCACCGCCGGAGGACCTCCATCACTACCGGGGAAGATCTTCTTTTTAGTGACCAACCCGAACCACCGCCGGCGAGGCTTCGTGTTCTCTTCATTATGAGATGATTCTCTCCCCTCTGTTTCCCTCTTCATCTTCTCCACATACATCTTTCTCGCCACATAAACCTCAGCAAAACAGTACCCAACTGAAGACATGATTCGTAGATCCAAACCCCCCAAAAAAATTTGAAAAGTTTCAAATTGAAATGTATGGATTGAAAAAATTGAACAAGAGGGGGCTTTATATACTACTTTTTTTTTTCAAATTTCAACGACTTGGAGAGCAAGTATGAAAGAACGGGTGTCATTGGTGACGCATATGGATTTTTCAACGTTTTTTTTTTTTTTTTTTGTTCAAAAAAAGACGGTTTGACGGAGAGAATGCCACGTAGACGGACTGGTTGCCTTTTTGTTTGTTTCGTAGGCACAGTGGACCGGTTTGGAAAAATTTTACTCTATGTTATCCCTGATTTGCAACAGATATTTGTTGAACCGCATCTGATTCGGGCCCACCAATGTGTTTAGGATAAGGTGAAGACGGTCGGATGTTTTGGCGAAACTTTGTAGTTCTTGTGTTTTGAGAAAGTGAGATTTTGATTTCTTGACGGGTCTATGTAGTAGTGTTTTAAAACCAGACCCCACACAGTCGCACACCATAAGCGAAGGTGGAAAGTCTTTATTCATATAAAATTTATATTTAATTATTTATTAAAAAAAATTATTTTATAATAAAACCATATTTGATGTTATATAAATGCTTAAAAAGAATAAATATTTAAGACTTGATTATCATAAAAAATTTGTGTAAAATATTTTATATAATTTTTTAAAAGTTATTTATTTAATAATAATAATTATATATTTTTTATTTCGTAATACTGTCTTGATTTAAATTCAATTGTTTGAACCAATTGTCTTTTAAACTAGTTTATTATTTTTCAGGGTCAGTGAATTCTTGCATTTTTTAGATATTGTGTGATGATGATGGGTACAGAAAAACAGTGGTGTCATATAAAAAGAAAAGGCTTTATTGTGCGTTTTCTTTTTGGTTGAAGATGTCTGAAAAAAAAGTGATAAGAGTTGAATTGATACAATGGACATATGTCTCTTTAGTGGAACAAATTATTTTAATACACTGTTCTCTGTGTAGAATCTCTTTTGTATTATTAACAGATATACTACTGCAGACAGATACAGCCATGGTGCAGTCAGATTATTTTGAAACACACACACATATACCATAGACTGACATAAATAAATAAAAAGTAAGATTCCACCTCTACTTGATCTGCCTGTAACTAGTTTCCATCTGAACCCATTGTATATGTGCTTCTACTTTTAGTTGAATAGTTACTATGACCATATAATCCTCTTCCATGCATGGCCAGAACATTAACAACTGCAGACTTCTAAAAAAAGTCATCAGTGGTTATAGCACAACAGTTCAGGGCTTAGCAGCTTTATTGAGGTCTTGGGTTCGAGTCTTGGCGCTGACTTACCTGTTTGTTGACAATTATTTGAAAAGAATTTTTTATGGGACCAGGATAAACAAGCAGAAGTAGCCTTTCCAGTTCGACCGTAAGGTTTGTCATGGGGGGTCCCTCTAATATAAAAAAAAAAAAAAAACAGCAAACTTGCCTCTTGCGTGGGTGCACCTAGTCCTCATCTGTCATGCCCTACTATAGAAGTTCATCTGACATGCATCTGGGTCTTCCTCGGGATACCTCTTTTTAGAACTGTAACATACATACCAATGATTTTTATCAATTTATATAAGAAAAATCTATATAACACCCTATAAACATATGAAAATCTAAAAAACCCTCTATATTTTTTCAAAATCCAAATAACCCCTCACAAACATATGAAAAATCCAAATCCCCCCTTCAGTAAGTTAGGGTAACCGAAGATTAACTCGACTCAAACCCAAGGTGTGAAGTTGCCATTATACCCTTCATCAATTTAACCCAATGAGAAAATCAAAACCATACAATGCCATTCATCACCTTCATTCATTCTCCCCTTTGGTCCTCATCACCTTAATCACTGAATGCATCAGTGAGTAGCGGTGAAGCCAAAGCCCCTGTGTGAGGGCGCCGACGCCCAAGTGGTGACGACGGCGATGACGGTCACGTAGTCTGTCTCAACATCCGTTTCAAGTTGGATCTCATGAAAGCATTGGAGCGCCTCTTTGAACCGTCCGTTCCTCGGGAACCGTCGATCAGGGTGGTCCAGGAGACCTTGTCCCTCTCTAGCACGCAGTCAAAGACTTTGATTGCGGACTCGGCATCGCCGCTCCTCATGTAGTTGTCGATCATCGCGTTCCACAAACGGGTGTTTCTTTTGGGCATTGTGTCAAACGCCTATTGCACGAGGTCCGCGCGTCTGGACTTGGCACACATGTCGACGAAGGAGGTGCCGGCGACGACGCCGGGTGGGGAGGAGAGGCCCCACTTGAAGGAGTGGGCGTGCAGGGAGGAGTCAATCGGAGAGGACGACGATGAGGGAGACGTGGCTGGGAGGGACTCAGGAGGCATTGCGTCGACCTCATGAGGCTGATCCCGCTGATGCTGGAGGGGTATAAGAGGAGCGGGTTGTGGACGATGAGCTTCGACTTGTCGGGGAAGGCGAAAGGCATAATTTTGAATGTGAGCTCGAGTTCAGTGTGATTGAATATGGAATTGAAATAAACACAAAAGATGAGTTGAAATTTGAACCTAATGTGGGATGTGAAAAGCTTGATGAAATAAATAAGGTTGTCAAAGCATCCTTGGTAGAAGAAGAAGTGGGAAGGATAGCAGTTCAAGATAATGTTGAAGCATTTTTATGGCGTCGAGGAAGTCCCGCTTCAATGAATAACCCCCACCCCCTCCGCTCCGCTTGCACACGTTGTCGAAGAAAAAAGACGATCCGCGGCGAGGCCGAGCGGACGAGGTGGAGGAGCCCCACTGTTGACTCCGGCAAGGAATCGAGCCGGCGGAAGACTGCGGGGGAGAGGCTGACGGCGACGGGCTCGCCGGGGTAGGGGGTGATGGAGGCGGGGAGAAGGAGGCGACGCGGACGAACTGAACGGAGAGACTGATCGCGAGCCCCCGCGCGAATTAAGTCGAGAGGAAGAAGATCGGTTGAAATGGATGGAGGGGTAAAACAGTAATTGGTAGGGGGTTTTTTGGACTTTTACTATTTTATAGGGGTCTAATTGCATTTTCTCATTTTGCATAGGGTTAGGTTGACGGAATATTCGAGGAATATACCGATTCTGTTAGTGATTAATTAACTCAAGGGAGTGATTTAGATTTTTCACATGTTTGTGGGCGTTATTTGAATTTTGAAAAAATACAGGGGTTATCTGAATTTTCATATATTTGTAGGGGGTTATATAGATTTTTCCCATTTTATATATATATATACATGTTAGCATGCGCACAATAATGTATAAACATGTAAATTAACTTGATTTCTCTGTAGGAACTCCAATTGTAGATTGATTCCCAGTACTTACAATCATGGAATTTCCAAAATCATGATGGACAAAATATCTTGGTAGCACCGTTTGAACATCAGGATCCCCAAGACCATGGGCATGCTAATCTCCAAATTGCATAACTGGAAAAATTGTTGGAAAATAAAACATGCCTATTTTTTCATTGACATTTTTTATTTTTGATTGGTAATCAAAAGTGTATTGCTATATGAAAGAGAAACTTTACAAGAAGGGCATGCCATGCTATACAAAGCAGAAGGACATAAGAGAAAAATAAAAAAACCTTGCATCCAAAGGAGGGAAAGGGAGCAACAACCCTGCATCCCTTTGGACCAAGTTACATTTTGATAGTGGACAAAAAGAGATCAGTCATCTCCTGCCTCGAGTGAAAAGGGTGCCCTCCTTGTCAAGTGCAAGAGCTGTGCACAAGGCCTGCCAGAGATGAAAGGGAGATATAGGTGTTTCACCCCTAGCTAATTGATAGGAAGCGAGAATATCAGCTGGAGAATTTCCCTCTCTATGAATATGAGAAATCTTCCAGTTCTGGAGAATGGAGATAGTGCGGTTCATGGTGAATGTGTCGCAGAGAGCAAATGGAGGTCCATGGACGAGTACCTTTCCCTTTAACCCATGAAATTGCTGTAACAGAATCAGATTCAATCCACACCTTGTGATAGTTAAGAGTAATGGCTAGCCATAGCCCCTCCTCAATGGCTTTGGGCTCAAGAAGGTTGATAGAAGGCAAGTCGTGGCGGCCAACAATACCGCGAATGAACTCTGCATTATCATTGCGAAGAAGGGCACCATATCCACCCCAATCGTCGGAAAGAGAGCTGCCTGAATTCAACTTTATCCATCCTAAATGGGGGGGTGACCAGCTAACTGTAGTACAAGAATCAATAATTTCATAAATAGAAATTGCAAAGAAAGATGCAATTCTAAGAACCTTAAGAGAAAGCACAACTTTTAAGATAAGAGAATTGCATCTCCTCGAGATATCATTCTTGATTCTTCTTAGAAGAACTAGTTTGTGAATAGACTTTCGAGAAAATACTTGAGTGTTCCTTTGCAACTAGACATGCTAGCAAAATATGGGTAGACAAATCTACAATAGGGACTTTTGCACCGGGCACATAGCAGAGGAGGCTAACCATTGAGGAAGAGAACCAAGGGAGCGAGGGGGTGGGGATGAGATGTGTAACCCTTTCAGTAGTGCGACCAAAATGTAATGCGAATAAGAGCAATTAAGAAGCCTATTTTTTATGCTTGCTTTGCACTTCATTCAATCAGACGTTTCAAAATTTCAAAATATGATATTAGGACATTTTTCTCACATGATCTCATTTATTCGATGAAACGAGAATTGCCCGATTTTAGTCAAATATAAACAAGCACAAACAAATGATTTATTCCCCCAAAATTAATTGTCCCTAGATTAGTCAAATTTACGAAAATATGAAGAATACAAACTTTCATTTGTGACAGATTAATTGCTTATTCTTTGCTGCATCAAGGTTGAAAGATGAGGGCGTAAAATTATAGAATATTTAATTTATCTTTCTTATTAACACTTGGATTGCACACGTTTTCTTAACTGTGGGTAGGCGTTTCATTTTTGCTAAACACTTGTTTCCTTTCATTGTGGATAGACACCACCATACACAAAGGGATACCACCACATAGAAAGGGATGCTCGTATATCCAATGCTTTTGCTTTGGCAGTAATTCTTGCACACAACATGTACTCCACTTTATCATAAGGGAAATACGTTATTCAAGATAAATAATTTATTAGGATAAATAACAATAATAGTTGAATAAATCGTTTTCAGCATGGGTATATAAATAAAGGGTGGCTCTATCTGCGCATCTTTAAATTGTAAGTAAAACCCTTATAAGTATGCCCCTCAAGTTTTAAACATCTGATTTAGAAACCCCATATATATAAACCCTTATCCTTATTTTTTTTGTATGCCCCCTTCTTGTTTCCCTTCTTTTCTTTTTCCCATTGTGAGGGATAATAAGATGTATTGAATATTTTTTTTTCAAATTTTGAACTATGGTAGAATGTGATGCTAGTCAGGTAGTTTTCCCTTGTTGTAAATTTGGTTCATATTTATTATTTTGACATTATACCTCCCTGGCATCACAATCCACTCCGTCATCCGAGTTGGTTTGGAAGGGCTTTCATTTTTTTATTGCGAGTTTCTCAATTTTACATTAATTTTCAATGGGTTTGTGTGTTATGATCATTTTTTATATAATAATGATTTTTAGGCCCCAATTGATAGACCCAATCTCAAGCCCCATGAAGTGGCAAGATTGAATTACCCACTTTACATTTTCTTATTAAGATTAATATGTGGAAAAAATATCAAATTCAGCTTTGGTGGGGATTGGAGGAGAAAATTATAATTACTCTAGTAATTTTTTTTTATTTACGATCTGATTGTAATGCAAACAATGACGATCCATTCAGGTTAAGCTTTTCGATCTGAATAAAACATATTGTTCTGATTTTGCATTAATCTTTGAATCATCAATACATTTTTTAGATCGAATTTAATTTAAATTCAGATACATTGCCACTGTATCTAAATTTTTAGCCTTACATAATATTATTCAATACGATTTCTGAGATCTGAATAAGTACGATTTGTATAATCATTTTTTTTTTGTATGTGTATAAGTATGCATATTGAGTCATTCAGTATATTTTTAACCTTGCATGATCATTATTCAACTCATTCGGATTCAAGATACATTGTTATCTAATGTAAAGTTGTTAATTCAGATTCCAGATACATGTGTATCTTAATTATTTATCCACCCCAATTTATTGTTTGTTATTTTTCTTTTGGTGGATTTGATTAATGTGTATCTGAATAATATTTAATTATTTTTTTACATCTATATTTAAAGACTTTTATTAATCATTTATGCAATGTCTCATTAGCATATAAACCATAATTGTTTCATTTTTAAACTCATTCAGATTCCAGATACACTTGTATCTAATGTAAAGTTGTTATTTCAGATTTCAGATACACATATATCTGAATTATTTAACCAGCTTAATTTGTTGTTTGTTATTTTTCTTTTTAATGGATTTGATTAATGTGTGTATGAATAATATTTAATTGTTTTGTCATGTATATTTAAATATTTTTATTAATCATCTAAGCAATTTTTCATTAACAGGTAGAATATAATTGTTTCATATGAATATACTTATCTGAAATTCTAATATATTTATTTGTAGCTGAATCTGAAAAAAATAGAGGTAGAGGTCGGAGGAGTGCTCGAAAGGTAGCC
The DNA here is from genome assembly GCA_030737835.1 of Acorus gramineus. Classification (NCBI taxonomy): domain Eukaryota; kingdom Viridiplantae; phylum Streptophyta; class Magnoliopsida; order Acorales; family Acoraceae; genus Acorus; species Acorus gramineus. Next base: position 11,677,962 of record CM060848.1, read on the forward strand.
GATCCGGCTACGAGAGCAATCCAAAGGTAGATCGCCGGAGATGAGAATGCTGGCCAGAATGAATTTTTGAAGTAGTGGATGTCTTATAAGGGTAAAAAGAAATTTTTTCAAAGAAAGAGTGCTTCTCAATTAATGAAGGAGTATTTTTTATAATGAAAAATTTAAATATAAAGGAAGGATAATATTGTCTCTGCACTTTTTACCTTTAAAAAAAAGTCAAATAACCAATAAATTAATGACACCTATTGGGGCTTCTCAATGGGGCTCAAATTTTATGGTCAATGTAGCAAGACCCTTTTTTATAAGATCCGAATTAATTGGTTATGACCAAGTTGTGATTGATTTTCAATTGGTTCTTTTGCCTTTTTTTTTTTTTAAAAAAAATCTGATTTTATTGGGTGGAATTGCCAATTATTGGGATATCAAAATTGAAAAACAAAAATATTTCTTTTGTGATTTATTTTAGGTGAGATTGATTAATATGTTTGAAATTTTATTGGCAGATTCTTCAATCTTCAATGAGTTTGTGTGTTCTATAACTGTTGTTCATTCCTCTTTGAGTTTGAAAATCAAAGACATTTAAGGGGGGGGTAGTCGATACGGACTTTGATGGATTTTTGTGGACATTATTCAAGTGATGGACTTTTGTAGACTTTGTAGACTTTCAGACTTTCGTAGACTTTTGCAGACTTTCACAGACTTTTGCAGACTTTCACATACTGACTCTCATGGACTTTCACAGACTTTTACAGACATTTGCAGACTTTCACAGATTGACTCTTATGGATTTTCATAGACTTTCACAGACTTTTGCAGACTTTCACAAATCACTCTCATGGACTTTCACAGACTTTTGTAGACTTTCACAAATCACTCTCATGGACTTTCACAGATTTTCACAGACTTTCAGAGATTGACTCTTTTCACATCTGGATTTCTATTAATAAACACAAAAATATTTTTAGAATTTTAAAATAACAAATAAAGAACTCAAATATTCAAATTCAACATGAATTATTGATACCCATATAAATAAAATAAAAGCAATCAGTATATTTCATATATGTAAATATATCTTTTTACTTTTATATATGTTTAAACATTATAAACAATATATATATACATCTATATTGTACAATAATAGAAACATCTTTAGGGAAAATCAAATCAAGCATTATACATATAATCAAATATATGATAAATCTGTATTTTAAAAAATAATTGTGGATGATCTAGGCATATATAATATAATCTATCATTCTCATATATTCATCAAACATATGAGGTGATAGAAATATTTCATACATATGGACATTCATAAAAAAAAGATGATAAATAAAGAAAAAAAAATGTGAATAAAAATATGAAAGGCATGTGATAAAAATCATAAATTAGATTTGTTAAAAGAAAAAAAGAAGAAATATTCACAAAGTTGGAATAAAAGTCCATGAGAATCCCACCCATTTGGGTGGGATTTTGAAAAGACTTTTTCCTTTATATTTCTCTCTCTAAAGTTCACAAAAGTCCACAAGAATCCATCACTTATGAAAGTCTTCACAAATCCTGTTTAAATTGAATAACACATGACAAAATGTCTACTATGAGAAGTCTCAATTGAATAACACTGGACTTTTTGTCCACGAAATAATGTCTTAATCGAATAACACTGGACTTTATGTCCACGAAATAATGTCTCAATCGAATAACGCTGGACTTTATGTCCACGAAATAATGTCTCAATCGAATAACGCTGGACTTTTTGTCCACGAAATAATGTCTCAATCGAATAACGCTGGACTTTTTGTCCATGAAATAATGTCTCAATCGAATAACGCTGGACTTTTTGTCCACGAACCAAAGTCCTGATTGAAAAACACAAGACTTACAAATCCACGAGCATGGACATTTTGTCCATGAAAATCCTAATTGACTACCCCCCTATAAGGGTTAAAGACATTCAAATCAAGTAAATTTAAATGGATCTTGTGAATCACAATCCATTTAAGAGAAGAATACTTAAATATTTGAGGAACACAAATAGAATTATCCATAAATAAAACAATTCGATACGGTGAATCCCACTGTATCAATGATACTGATCGAATAAATAATATCTCTAAAATAACTATATTATCTTATTTTTAATATTCTATATTTATCTAACATATCAACACCAATTTAACCTTAAATTTTTTTTCTCTTATTTTCCCCTTTTTTTTTCTCAAAAAGTGTACTACATTTCAGTACAACATATTCCAAATATAAAGATATCCATCAGATATTCTTTATGTTCTTCGTCAACATTAAAATTAAAAAAAAAAAAAAAGAGTTAACAAATGATTCAGTTTACAACCAACAAATCCCCAATAAAAACATCATCAAATAAATTAAAAAAAAAAAAAAACCCAACCTTCAACATGATCAACCCATTGAACCCCCGGCCTCATCGACCACCGCCGGAGGACCTCCATCACTACCGGGGAAGATCTTCTTTTTAGTGACCAACCCGAACCACCGTCGGCGAGGCTTCGTGTTCTCTTCATTATGAGATGATTCTCTCCCCTCTGTTTCCCTCTTCATCTTCTCCACATACATCTTTCTCGCCACATAAACCTCAGCAAAACAGTACCCAACTGAAGACATGATTCGTAGATCCAAACCCCCCAAAAATTTTTGAAAAGTTTCAAATTGAAATGTTTGGATTGAAAAAATTGAACGAGAGGGGGCTTTATATACTACTTTTTTTTTTCAAATTTCAACGACTTGGAGAGCAAACGACTTGGAGAGCAAGTATGAAAGAACGGGTGTCATTGGTGACGCATATGGATTTTTCAACGTTTTTTTTTTTTTTTTGTTCAAAAAAAGACGGTTTGACGGAGAGAATGCCACGTAGACGGACTGGTTGCCTTTTTGTTTGTTTCGTAGGCACAGTGGACCGGTTTGGAAAAATTTTACTCTATGTTATCCCTGATTTGCAACAGATATTTGTTGAACCGCATCTGATTCGGGCCCACCAATGTGTTTAGGATAAGGTGAAGACGGTCGGATGTTTTGGCGAAACTTTGTAGTTCTTGTGTTTTGAGAAAGTGAGATTTTGATTTCTTGACGGGTCTATGTAGTAGTGTTTTAAAACCAGACCCCACACAGTCGCACACCATAAGCGAAGGTGGAAAGTCTTTATTCATATAAAATTTATATTTAATTATTTATTAAAAAAAATTATTTTATAATAAAACCATATTTGATGTTATATAAATGCTTAAAAAGAATAAATATTTAAGACTTGATTATCATAAAAAATTTGTGTAAAATATTTTATATAATTTTTTAAAAGTTATTTATTTAATAATAATAATTATATATTTTTTATTTCGTAATACTGTCTTGATTTAAATTCGATTGTTTGAACCAATTATCTTTTAAACTTGTTTATTTTTCAGGGTCAGTGAATTCTTCCATTTTTTAGATATTGTGTGATGATGATGGGTACAGAAAAACAGTGGTGTCATATAAAAAGAAAAGGCTTTATTGTGCCTTTTCTTTTTGGTTGAAGATGTCTGGAAAAAAAGTGATAAGAGTTGAATTGATACAATGGACATATGTCTCTTTAGTGGAACAAATTATTTTAATACACTGTTCTCAGTGTAGAATCTCTTTTGTATTATTTTTGGTTTGAAACATGTGTGTTATGTTTTTTTTTTGAAATGTTGGTACATGTAGTCTTGTAATTATAATCTCATGTGTTAACAATGAATGTACTTATAAAATTTTTATTTTACTTTATAGGTAACCTACTCGATGTCATAATGTCCGAGCCTATTCAAGAGTTACACCTTGAATTCTCAGACGCCTCGCCACCTTCTGAACTGGGACAGATGGATCCTAAATAGAGCATAATAATAATAAAATTATCTAAAATAATATATTATTTTTAATAATAAGGAATTATAATCATAAAAATCTTTATGACTATAATCATAAGTAAAAAATAATGAAGAACTATAATTCAAAGTAGTTTTAGAGTTATTTATACAAGACAGAGAAGAAGATCAACCAAGCTTACTAAATTGTTGAGTCTGTTATCTGATCTGATGGAGAGGAAGACCGATGCTAGAGTTACATTTTATGCCCTTAAGACTTTATTCGCCTCAGACTGGTGCTCACGGGTTCCGGCGACAATCTTTTTTATGATACAATGGTCGGATCTTCCTCTATTAGTTGTACTTCAAACTAAAGAACCAGCAAACTCACAAAATGATCTCCACCGTCCGATTTGATAAAAAGTCAACAAAAAAAAAGTGCCCAATGCATCTCTAAAACACCCATGCACTGGTAAACGAGCTTTGACCTGTTCAGGCTCGGCTCGTTTAGTATCATGCTCGATTTGGGCTCAGCTCGGCTCGACTCGGGATCGAACTTCGTTTCGTGTTCAAGCTTGACTCGTTGGGCTCGTGAAAAGCTCGGTTGAAACTCAGCTCGATTCGTTTATTAAACAAGCTAAGCCGAAGCTTGAATCAAGGCTCGGCCCAGGCTTGTTTAGCTAAAAAGAAATTTATTTAGCATTTGAGAAGTCATATTTCACAAATCACAACACCTTATACATGTGAAAGTAACATAAGCTCGGGCTCGGCTCCGCTCGGGTTCGGCTCGTTCCCCTTTTTTCTGTTAAGTAAACGAGCTTGTTTAGGCTCAGGTTTGGCTCGGCTCGTTTACAAATCGAGCTTTAAAAATTGTTCAAACTCGACTCGTTTGTCAAATCAAACGAGCCTGAACAAGATTTAACCGAGCAGCCCGAGCTGCTCGACTCATTTACCAACCTACATGCACCCCGTATGGAAAGGTCCACCATAGAGGATTCACCAAATACAATTAACTAAAGTACAAAGAACTCATGTTATAAATTCTCAACACATTTTATCAACAACCGATATGGGACTATAACTTTTTTCTTCCCCAACCACCCATCATTTTCATCATGTTATTGGGAGAACTTTAGATCCAATTTTCTCATTCACCCAAAAATTGTTTCAAGAATGTAAATATACTATGTTCATGTTCTTGACGAGAGAAACGCAATCCAATGGATTTTCACTATCAATAATTAGTAAAACCTAAACTCATCTAAATCCAAAGATTTAGTCAAAACCCAACTTTTCAACAAGAACATATATCAATGTTGTAAAAAGTGTTAGACGGTTGAGGAAGGGATAAGGATTAATAGACTCGATGGGGATTAATCAACAGCTATTTTAATAATAGAAATTAATACGTGTGTGTATATAATAATAATAAAAACAACACCAACTAATTGTTAAAAAAATAAAATAAATAAAATAAGAAAGATAAGTGAGCAATTAAAGAATAAAAAAATATAAAAAAAACCCTGAGAATCAATAAAATTAAAAAAAAGAGAGAGATAGCTTAGAGAGAGAGAGAGAGAGAGAGAGAGGGAGCGCCAGAAGTAGCAAAAGCTAGCAGAAGAACAAGCAAAGGAAGACGATGTAGAAGAAGAAGTAGAAGAAGAACAAAAGAAGAAAGAACAGTAGAAGAAGAGGAAGAGGAAGTTGAAGAAGAAGGACAAATTTTTTTAAAAAATAAACTTCTATTCTTCTTCTTCATCTTCTTCTTTCTTTTTGCTATGTCGCCGAAGAGTCTTCAAGGGTGGAGGATAATGAATGGGTGGCCGGGCTCCTCTAGGTTTTTCGATTTGGTTCTCATTCACGAAGGGGGGTTTACACAAATTTGCAATCGAGTTGGATCCAAATCCAAATACCCGATTACACATAAAATTCCATTTTCTAGCTCTCACCTAGGCGGCAAATTATTGCAGGCCGCCCAGCTAGGGTGATTATCCCCTCATCCAGTGACTGACCCAGGATTTTATTTTAGCGAGGGCCATCACTAATATACAATTAAATTTAAATTTACACTTCATCTAATAAAATGACAGTAACACAATGAAAGTGGTATATATTGTATCTTAAAAAACTTTATAAGTAGATTGATTTTTTTAAAAAGTCTACAATATCATGTTATTATCAAAGAATTCCTCTGCAAGCTTTCATATTTTGAAAATTTATCATGATAGTTTTATTATCATTTTGTGTCAAATGCATCTCTTTCAATGTATGTAATTAAGCAATTATTCATTCAATCATCCCCCATACGATCATTAACATTGTAATATGAAATTTTTAATCTTAACCCCAGATTAGATATAAGTTCGTCTAAATTTAAACTAACACGAGCTTTTTTTTTAAGGGATTTCATATTCTTGGACAATATTATTAGTGCCATCATCAAACGATGATTGTTTCAAAATTCAAGATGGCATCCTTCTATAAAATTTTTTCATAATTTATTTATAAAAAACAAGAATTAATTAAATTATTTAAGTAATCAAATAATTAATCTAAATATTTCAAAGTCTACTACTAAAAAAAAACAAGAGTTTTGAATGAATCTAAATCTAAAAGTGTGTGATAAATTAATAGTTGATAAAGATGTCATTCAATGCAAAAAAAACAATTATGTCAAAGTAGGAAATTTAAAATCAAATAAGTGCTCTATCCTTATCTTATCTGATTGTGAATGGTTGTCAGTTATTGGTAAATTAAAATAAGGGGAAAAAAAATTCAAGTGGATATATTGATCCAGAGAATAAGAGAAATAAAGAGCGAGATTAAATAAAAAATAATAAAAAATTTAAAATACACAACATGGCCGGATGCCCCTGTCAGCAAGAACAATTAATAAGCATTAAAAAACAAACCTTAAAAAGAAGAAATATTGAGTGTGGACTGTGTTGAATACTTGAATCCTTTTTTTTCAACTTTATCCGCTCCTTTTGTTTTCCCAAATGTGAACAGTGAAAGCCTCTTTTAACATTTTTTTTATATGCTCTACTTACAAACAAACAACCCCTTGTGGTTTCAAATTCAGTGGGTGCCATCGCCCCCACTGGCCCCTTTGTAGGTCTGCCGCCCCTGCCCTCGTCAGGTTGTGAGGCACCGTCTATGCCTAGGCAGTGGATTAGCCCTACTTAGGGCCGCTTTTTATAACACTGATATATATAGTGAAATGAGAAGACGTGGTCATCAATCTGCTTATACATATAACTTATTGGCATTCCTCTTGGTCATCTGATTGAATTTATTTTCATCTAAATAAGTCACCCTATGAATCACATATCTTCCCTTGAATTGAGATCCCTCTTTTCTCCATATGATCTCCCAATGTCTCTTATGTGATTTTTCACCATATCATCCACACACACACTCACCCCAGTGAAATGAAATGTACATTGAGATACGCTAGTTTACTATTTTCTTGAAAAAATAAAAAGATCTTAATTTTCATATATTGTGATAATGCAATACTGTGAAGACTGTGAATTTTTCATATCATTACGAGTGCTTTCTAAATAATTTTTGGTGTTTTGTAATAGCTAATTTTTAAATATAAATGATTTGTTGTGATCGTCGTTCTATAATCTTTCTAACATGTGTTTCAGAGCCAAAATCAGAGGTTTATAGGTCAAAGTATAGTTTATCGGGAGACGACCTTGCCCAATATGGTTAATATGTTGATTTCATGCATACTCTGTTTTATGGTTTTTGAAGATATGCTAGGTTATCATATACATGTATCTTTGTCTACGTCATTTATTTGCGTGACATCATCTAGGTGGTTCGGGTCTTAGTAGCCAACATTAATGTGTGCGTATTCTACGTGAGAACGTTTGAAAATTTATGGCCCAAGTTTTTGTGACTATATCTATGTGGTTCTATGTGAAAATCCCCACAAGCTCACCCCCCCTCCTTTTTTTTTTAAGATTTGAGTATCATATAGTTACGGGTCTTGGTTGTCGTCCTTCATCTTCTAACTTTGCTTTTGTTAGAATGAATAAAACCTTATTCCTTTTTGCGTGTAGTGGCTATTATCCTTAGCTTAGCAATGAAACCACAGAGGTTAAACTAAATCAATAATGTATGTATCATCCAACTTTGGGATATTTTATTTGATCCTAGTTATGTTTTAAGAGTATGAATTTAACTGTATTTTATCAATCTTATCTATTTTTATTATGTGGATGATTGGATAACAAATGCTGGTATACTCTGATTTTTAAGGGTATAATGTGTAGCGCAGCGAATTCCAACCCTAAACATGGGTTGTGGGTCCAGGGGCATTATAAGTATACAGTACGCTATCTTGGTATAAACTATAATACCACACCATATAAATAGTTGGGGAACCGTTTCTAGGCTCTAGACAGAGTTGCAAAACAAGAAAGAATTTCACTAGTGACTTTTGTATGAGTGTATCAACGCTTTAAACAAAACACAAAAAAGCCACACATGATCAATGCTCATTATTTTGTTCTTGGATTCCCAACTAATGCTAGGGTTCCATAAGAAAATTTTCTTTTAGAAGAACAAAAACTTCTTTGTCTAGACAGACGTTGTCCGTCGAATATATTTTTGCTCAGGAGATTTCGTCAGCAAAAGTTTTTTAGTGACAAAAATTAGTTATTTTTTACAACCTCTCAAAAAACTTCAAAGGTCCTCCTGAAGCCACTCTAAATATTCAAATAAAATGATTCAACCCCTAAATATTGATTAAAAAAAGAAAAAACTAGGATCGGAATAGATATATTTAGTAATGGATAATTATTTAAATGTAAAAATAAATTGCATGCGATAAATGACCCACCCCATAATCAAGTAGAATGAAAATATCTATTTTAGCTTGACATGTGTTGATACAAAGTATTATTATCTATCTCAATATAATTATCAAAGACAAATAACTCTATTATGCACCAAATGGGGGGAGGGGGTGCCCCTCTTGAGGAAATGGAATGGGTGAAGAATAAGGTGAAATAGGGGTGAATAAGCCCTTTGTTTGTGTGTGTGTGTTTGTTAGAAGAAGTAAAAATAAGCTTGCATTGATTTTCCATATCCTCTCTAGAATTGTGTTATTCCACCCAATCTATTTAATTAGTATAAGAGGGGATCGCATGTCAAATCATCTATCCTCTTATAAATCAAATGTTCCATACGTGAAATCAATTTTCCATTTTATATAATACATTTTTGAAATCTTGTTTACTTTTTATTCATAAGGTTCATAACTTATTCATGATCAACTAAACAATAAAAATCTTATATTACATTTTTCAATGAGAATTACTAAAAATAAAATCAAACAAAAAATCACAGTTTCTCTCCCAAAATAATTTGTGTTTCTACCAAACGGGCCAAAAAATTGGAATCGCACATCGTTTATTGAATGATGTCTCATCCATCAGATGTGCTTGCTTCCTAGACACATTTAAAGCAAGTCATAGTTGTTGCCATTGAGTCTCTTCACTCGGGTGGGTCCGGGTCCAACCTAGGACCCGGTGGGTCCAGAGAAATGTGGACCCGGACCCAGACCCGAGGTCGGGTCCGGGTCCGATCCGACCCGGATGGTTGGGAAAAAAAAAGAAAAAAAAAGAGAAGAGCTTATGTATTTGTTTGTCTTATCATTCTATTTGAAATTTTTTATAATAAAACATTATTGTTAATGAGACTATGTTTGAATATAATTTTATACAATTCAAAATAACTAAATGAATTATAAAACAACAATCCAAAGCAATAATCACTAACATAAAAAACATATTAACCTAAATAATAAACATAACTAACCTAAATAACATTCAAAACAATATTAACCTAAACAACATTCAAAACAATAAACATTAACATATTAACCTAAATAATAAACATAAATCATACAACAAACTAATTAATCATACAAATTCAAATGCTAATAAGTTAATTGTCCAAAACAAACCGATTTATAGGCTTGTTATGATTATGATTTATGAACTTGTAGATACAAAAATAAGTTAAGTAAGAAATAAAATTATGTATCACCTAATACTAATGGCCTTATAATATAGGGTCCAACAGGTCGGGGCGGGGTGGACCCGGACCCGACCCGTTTGTTTGTTCAGGTCCGCCTGGTCGGGTCCAACTCGGGTCGGGTCCCGGACCCGACCCGTTGACAGGCCTAATGTGTATAACTCTCTCACCACTTTGTTTATTAGCATCCATAGAATATGGACAAGAAAACCAAAAAAAAAAACATGAATAATGTTGCATCCAACATCATTTTCAACCTCAATTTTAATGCATGTGTTTCACATTTTTTAAAAGAAAAAAATCCATATAACCCCCTATAAACTGACTGAAATCCATATAACCCCCTGCCTTTTCATAAAATCTATATAACCCCTTGAAAACACCTAATAAATCCAAATGACCCCCTGAATAAAATTTACGTTTACATATGATGAATATTTTATAAATATTATGTTTAGTTAACCCGATAGAAACCACAGTATACCAAAAAAACCTATAATATATTAAAAATATAAAGAATCTTCTATAAATAGCGATTCTACCATTACGGATAGAGTTTTATAAGATATCTAGATGAGGTAAACTTGTCATTTTCATAGGATTTTTCGTATTTTTAACCAATAGTAGTAGTTTTTTTAGTATATCGTGTTTTCAATCGAGACTAACTAAACGAAATATGCGCAAAATATTCATCATCTATAAACAAAAAATTTATTCAGAGGGTTATTTGTATTTATTAGGTGTTTTCAGGGGGTTATATGGATTTTAAGAAAAATCAGGAGGTTATATGAATTTCAGTCAGATTCCAGGGGCTGTATGAATTTTTCCCTTTTTAAAAATAGTATACATCATCTAATGATGTACATGCTTTTATAAAAAATGAAGCATATACTCCAATAAATTACATGGATATATTTATAGAAAATATAAAAAAATTCTTTCGTAGCATATGACTTGTTAACGTGAGCATATGCGTCGATAGAAATTCTATCGACACAGATAGGGCTAGAATTGAGACTGAAAATGAATCTGGGTGTAACAGCGCCCAAAAAAACATTTATTGATGTAAACAAAGATGTTACAACAGTAATATGTCATTCACTAAGGCACACTGCACCCAACATAATTGTGTTATCCTCTGTTTCCATGTGTTACATTTCTAAATATCTTAAGCAAAATTTCTCGTCCCACATAATCTATCAAAACTGGATCAAAGTTAATAACTGACCTTCAATATCTACAACACACAAAGTTATTAAACTGACCCTCAATATCTATAATAACACAACACTCAAAGACTCCATTAAATTTCTCGTTCTACATAATCTATCAAATTTGGATCAAAGTTATCAAACTGATCCTTAATATCTACAACATATAATACTCAAAGACTCCATTCCTCTTTTATGTGCCAAAACGACAGACTAAACCCTTGATCAATGGATGTTAGTGGTGGGACGATGGTTCTAGTGAGAAAGAAAAGTTGAAGAAATATTTTTTTTTGAAAGAGAATTAAAAATGGAGAAACAATGAAAATGTTCCAATAGAGATCATGTTCAGACAAATTCTAGAGAGAGAATGAAGAAGTAAGAAGAATGTCTTAGAGAGAGAAGGATGGAGAAAGAGAAGTTTTTAAAGAGAGAGATATCAGAGATTGAAAGAAAACTGAATATAAACATGCATCCTTCAGTAACCAAACAAAACCTGGTAGAAGTACATGTTCATCATCCCGAATCTGTCACAAGCTTAAACATTTAACAAGGTGCATCAACCAATCAAGTAATGCATCATTTCCCACAACATTATCTCACATGGAACTCTCACAATGTGTTCTGTGAAGACAATTCTGATCAAACACTAGTAACCATGATAAAAAAATGATGACAATGGAACACTGAGCAAAAAATTTATTTATAAACAGTCATTTGCTGCAGTAGGGCACAAAAATATGCAATCTCCTTATGATCTATAGAAAGAAAAATTGAGAGAAACTGCCAATAACTTATCGGTACAATCTACGCAAAGTAACTCATTATAAAAGAATGGAAAAGAACAGGTAAGCAAAAGAAATTGATGGGAATAAAGTCTGCAAAACTTCAATTTAGAGTGGACATAGTTCGTCGAAGTTGATATCTCGGCTGTGGAGGTTTAACCGTACGCTCAAGAAAATCTACATCCTGCGCACAAAACAGGCTATCCAGTTACAAATTAGAAATTTACAACTTCTCAATAATTCAAATCTTCAGAGGGAGATCTATCTTAGCTACGGAAAGGGAAATGTTGAATGAACATAAAACCATCACAGATTTGGTTCTGAGCCATCAAAGCAAATCGCTTAGAAAAAGAGTACTTCAAGGATGGCTGCGACAAAAATCAGTTTGGATGCAAAAATTGAGTTTCTAATCAACACAAATGGATTCAATAGAACAATGGTAAACAAAGATGCTAGAATAGCCTCTCTCTCTCTCTCTCTCTCACACACACACACACAAATTGTCCATGACCTGTCCTAATTACTTGCCCTGTATTTTAGTCTACCTCTTTTGTTGATGGATCCTCTCATAATCTGATACAAACCCTAAAACAAGTATCGTGAGCTAGAGAATTCAAAGAGTTCCTCCTTAACAGCATGGACTTCCTTCCGGTGACGAATAAGCCCATCATTAGTTGGAAAACCCATAGATGCACAGAATCACTCAAAAACATCATGGGTCAGGCAACAAATCTCTTGTGGGTTCACAATATGTGTTTGGATGGTTTTTTTCCATGTCCATCCACCAGTCATCCAAAGGATTTCAATGTGGGTCTTTCCCTACTCATCAATAGGCTTCCCATCAACTTTGACATCATCATCAAATTTGCGGGTAATCTAAATCAACCTTACTAAGAAATCTTTTCAATTTCATCCAAATGAGCTATTCATAATCACATATTACACAAAAAAAAGAATAAACACTACTGAAACAAACTTCTGTACCTTTTGTTTTAACTGAAGCTGAAATTTTAAATTTTTCACATCTTGCTCCAACTTCATTATATGGGCCTAGAACATCAAATATAACGGAAAACGATCAACAAATTATTTGATATAAATATTATAGAAAAATCAAACAGATTGGAACTTGTACTTGTTTCTTTGCTCTAGATCGGGCGGCAGACTCCCTATTTTTTATCATCCGCTTTTCCTTTTTACTCGGTTCCTTTGAACTCGCAGTCACCTGAGAATCCAACGAAGCCGAACCTGAACATGAACCTACATTCGTTCTTCTTCGCAACGAGCAATCTGGCGGTTGTTGCACTATCACACCCAACAAGCAATCTGGCTGTTGTTGCACTGTGACACCCGGCATAATGTTCGAGACAGAACCAACCATTTCCCCTTGATGATGATGCTGCTGCACAGCCACTTGAGACTGCAACCACTCATTCCCCTCTGGTGTATCAAAAACTCCATTATACAAAAGATACTCAAATCCAGATGGGGTAGAGTTCGACGCGGATGCAAATTCATGCTTTGCGTGTTGTGAAGCGATTTGCATCATTGGCAAATGCTGATATTGCGGCACTGTTTGCATGAAATCTTCAGGTGGGTAAAGCAAATTATTAAATTGCGGTTGTAATGAAGAAGAAGAAAAACCAGTGTGTGGAATGAACTGGTTGTTTGAATGGAAGGGTTGATGGCCTTGGATGCACGCAGGATGGGATTGATGAGAGTGATCTCTACCCAGTGCCATCAATGAAATCTTATCTTCCATGGTAACAATAGATATACCATATACATAAATGAATAACACACTTGAAAATAGAGCATTCATGGGGGTCAGGGTGGGAGAGGCCCAGAGAGGGAGGGAGAGGCCAGAGGGGGAGGGAGAGAAGAGCTTTCTATCTATGTATACAATATAGAAAGATATATAGTGATACAATGAAAAAGAAAAGTAAAAAAAGGGAGTCAAAAGAGGTGGAGAAGAAGTCGAACTGCCATACGAGATTGTAGGAAACAGACTGGGAGAGTATTCCGGGTTGGTTTGGTTATGATCTATGATTTTTGATGTAGAGTTATGCATGCAATGCAACTATATAAAAAGATGGTCAATCTTATTTGGAAAATGCCCCTTGATTGTATTGTTAATTAGATTTTAGATATGTTTTAGGAATCCAAAAGTCAATGGGAAAATTATCTGATTGGAGCTGATTGTTTCAATCTAATGATTGACCATGACAATGACACAGTAAATATGTATTAATTATAATCATTGATAAACAAGATATAAAATATAGAAAGAAAATAGTAAAACAACTCTAATGCTATCATATGTTTGAAATCCGTTTAAATATATGACAATGAAATTTTTATAGTCAAAGTGAATCTAATCCCTAAATAATAAAACTAAAACACCCTTATATTTTTTTATGTTTAATTAATATTATTATTTGAGAAGTTAGTTTCCATAGTCGAGATATGGAATCTGAAATTTTTAGGATTTAATAATTTGCACATTTTAAAATTTTATTTGAGAAGATCATGGGATTTTAACTAATAGATTGATGATATCTCAAAAGGCTTTTAAAAATTCTGTTTTTGAGTAAACGCAGTTACCATTTTTGAAGAAAATTTTAGTTAAAAAAAAACAGTTAGATAATTAAAAAAATTATTTCTTTATAAAGAAATTTTCAAAAGCCATTTGAATGAGTAGTACATTAATACTTTTCAAACGCTGCATCGTCCATTGTTCAAATATCTCAAATATATTTTGAATTTAATTGATCCTAAACCTTTTTATTTTAATATGGAAAGTGATCCTAAACTTATTTTATTTATTTATATACCTAAAGAGATACGTTCGGATCCATAGTTTAAAATGTTCTTGATTCTTTAAAATCTTGATGTGATTAAAGGATGGTTCTTTGTTATAAAAGTTGAATTAAAGAGCTGAACATCCTAATCACATAGACTAGTCTTTCCTGAGCAGTTTTTAACCTATTTAAACAGATTCTAAATTTCTGAAGTTATTCTATTCATGCTTAAGAACAAAATCAAAGAATTATTTGGACCCAAAAAAGTACTCCCTTTTTCGAGCACTGATGATAGCGCAATATGTACAGCTTTATCATAGTGTATAAAATTTTATTATAGTGCATGACAAAAAAAAAAAAAAAAAAATCAAAACGAAGAAAATATATTATATACTTAATTTCATAAAACAATGTATACTTCAATGGAAGTATATGATTTAAAAAAAAACCGGTGTGAACTTTTTAAAAAGACCAATTTTCTTTTTCAAAAAGATCACACTCTTTCATTGAAGTACATCCAGTTATATAAAATATAACTGTGATTATATTAGTGCATTTTTTTTGTGTTAAAAAAAGATAATTATTTTTGTATCATACGCTATAATAATATAGTATATATTATGTTGTTATAGTTTCTGAGGCTACAAAACAGGCTGCAAAATATACTACGCTTTCTTTTACCTATTCCAATACGGCGTGATTAAAGTGAATATAAAATGGGCTGGGCTGGCCTGTACGGACCCAACCCATCTAGAGGGTGTATCGACATAAAACAATGTTACACTCAATCCATTTTATAGTACAAAATGCAATTAAAATTTTAATTTTTGTCTCAAATCTTTTATTTGAATTTTAAATCTCATCAAACTAATAACAAAGTTAAGGTAGAGAGAAAACAGGAGGCGTTATTTATAAACCTACAAAAAGCACTTGACACCAAAATATGTAAAAAAATAAAATTCAAACAAGGGTTATTCTTATTGTGTAATACACTCAATTTTGATTATATTTAATATGAAAATTAAAATAAAGAAAAAGATGGGGAGGAGCTGGCCAGCTTGACCTTCAAATTGAGATCTCAGCAATCCGATTGTACTCTCCCAGGGAAAATAAACTTCCAACACGACAACAACCCAAATATTTTCAGGATAAAATTTTCAAAAAAAAAATAATAATAATAATAAATATTTCCTTTTTCAATGCCACTACAAATGTTCAAAAATGGAACAATAAAAGACCAACCCTGACCTTCACATGACTGCCATACCATTCATGGTGGGACACCAAATGCAGCAACAAAAGTCACTAGCTAAAGTTAACAATCATATATCTGCAGAAAGTTTGTATACCTGAATTTGAGTGCAAACCCAATCATCTAAAGTTCCTAAAGGAGTATGGCCAAAAAGGACACGTAATAAGATAAGGATACATAATATCTCAGGCCACTCAGTGCAATGGCTTGACATCATTTTATAAAATAGCATAAAAATGCAATTTTTATTGAATATGTAGTATAATGTCTCAGGCTTATACCACAAGATATTAAGAGTTGTGCTCTCACGTAAGGACACAACATCTCCGCCACTATGGGATGTGTACTAAACTATGTTGTTTCTGATATAAGGTATTTCTTAGTTTGTTGTTAGGATAAAATTAAAAGTTTATTTGCGGAGTGGCAATTTTATATAAGTTTTATGTTATAGGTGAATGCATCTACTTGAAGAATAATACACTTTCATATGTACATGAATACTAGATGAAACTACTACTAAAATATTCCATTCTAATATCTCAATGAGACAACATTTATGCTATGCGATTATAATAACTTAAGCCATCACCTTTCCATCACTTCCACTTCTAAACAGTATGCTGCATTAAGAGGTCCGTGGTCAGAACCCTAAATAATATACCAAATGATGGAATGTCCAACAGACCATTAATCACAATTACAGTTAAATCCCTACATGTACCAAGTTTGTACTACAAAACATGAACCTGTTGTATTGATTACATACTTTTAGAAACCATTTCAATACATATATATATATATATATTGTAAAAACAAAAGGAAACACCATCTGTTTATAGTTGAAGTTTTATGATTATACATTATGTCATGATGTGTGACTCTCAGGTCTAATTTAACAGAACTTCCAGACACTGGATTTAAAAAAGATTGTCAATTATGATTCTGCTTGGTCAATTTGGAACCAAAAAAAATAAGACATCTATATCCCACAAATTGTAAGTGGGATGCACGTTTTTTGCATATCCACAGTGTCAGGGCAGATGCAACAACAAAAACTGAAACTAAACAAAAGGCAAGAGAGTGATGATATGGATATATGATATGGGCCACCAGAGCAGAAAAGTATGGATGTGTTACAGATACTTGCATCTTCCAAGTAACTCACAATTAAATAAAACCCACTATTAGAAAACTGAGTAGTTTCAGAATCTAAACTGATGAATCTAGACTTTATTCATCTACGTATGAAGCATGCAATCAAACCCGTAAAATTTACAACCAGAATGTATGGAAGGATTAAATTTCTAGCCATCAAGATATTACTAGAACAATTACTGCTGCCATTGCCAAATACTCAGCACTTTCCTAAGCAAATAAACCTTAGCCCTTGATTTGGGAGATTGATGGGGTAACTCAGGCTCACTGATGCCCAATATGTCAATAAAATTTTTCCAAATCCTCTTGTCTCCAATCATGAATTGATAAATAAAACTCCAAGTGCTCCTCATCCTCAATCAACTGGTTGGATTATATATTGATTTCATGATGCTCCGATCCTCAGTGATTGGCACTTCAGTGCCAGGTAAATACATTTTGCAAGATTGACCTCCTATGTCCAGACCAAATTTGGTCTTCAACAAATCTTGGGCAGTACAAGTTCACCAAACAATTTTTTTTTATCAAAAGCCGCTGCAGAGAGTTTGTTTCTTGCAAGATCCTAAAGTTGAGATTTTTCTATTAATAAAAAAACCAGCTAAACAGGATATAAATGATACTTTTCTTTATTTTTGATAATTTGATGAGTATCATTACACTCGCTATTGGGGCAATAGGATTTCTCAGACCCAAACAACTGCAGAACAGGTCATTTTCATGTTGTGGCACAAACAAGTTTCCTGGGATAATCAATCAATCAAACGACAGACATAAGGATAAACTTGGAAATATCAACTATTGTCTACTTGTTGGGAAAAGTGCAATGGTAGGTGTAGTGACAACCTGTTCTAAGTTATTGCTTAGGCCTTTAAGCCTCTTTTGTTTGTTTGGTTTTTTCACTTGTTTGATTCTCTCTTTTCCTTTTATTTGGTTTACAAGTTTCCTCGTCTCCATCTTGTCCAAAAGACATCATTTATCAATGAATATTCCAACCCTTCGCTATATATATTCCTATATCTTTGTACACAAATAACAATCTTAGAACAAAAAGCAGTATTTGGAGTGAGGAAATTCACCATGGGAAGCAGAGAGGCCAAAGAATGACTCAAATGTTCACCTGGGATGAGAGGCACAGGATCAGGTACCCTTGGTGCACACTATCACCAGGAAATCTCCCAAGCTCTCAATCTTAATTACCTAATCTTTGGCACATTCAGCATGACAAAAATGGAAAAACATTAGCCTGAGGCACATTAAGAAACTAAACCAATTTGTCACTGAGAACACAATAGAACAAAAAAAAAAAACAAATTATACAGAGCTCAATGAAACAAAAATTATTGAAATAAGCTGACGAACAACCGCAGGCTACTAGCAAATCACAAATGTAGCTAATTGGTAACAAATATCTATATCTTCAACAAATGTGTGCAAGCTAAAGGCAAAACAACACACGTAAACCACACAACTTCAAAGATATCAGCGCAAGAATCAATTCGAATGGGATATTGAAAGACATTTCTTACTGAATTTCTCGAAACCAACTTCACGTCAGAAAATATATAGCATTCATCAAGTTCCAGCGAAAAGCATCGACAACATGACTTTACCGAAGGAAATCCAACAGTGATCGATTACAGATAGGACAATCGAAGAAGTAACAGATAAAAACCTTGAACAAAACAAAACCAATACAACAGTCTAACATAAAAAGAAAACCAAAACAAAGTCCCTTTTTCGAACAATCAACGAAATACGCTTGTTCACCCTGAGCTCCCAAAGCCATCATACCACGTTCCAGATATCATACTAGAAAAAAAAACAGAGCAACAATCAATCAGCAGCTAGGGGAAAAAATCCATCACCAAGTACACTTATCTAAAAAAAACCAAAAATCAAAACCAACTAGTAGAAAAGAAAAGAAAATCTTTGCTTCTTGTCAAACTACATTATACCTAATGGGGCATGTATCCCCCCATGGGCCTTGGAGGGCCTGGCTGCCCCATCTGCGCCCCCTGATACACATTAGGAGCCCCAGCAATGGGTGGTGGTTGCTGCTGTTGTGGCTGAGGTGGCTGCTGCGGCGGAGCCTGATATCCAGCATTCTGATACCCCACAGTTTCATACCCAGTATTCTGATATCCAGCATTCTGATACCCGGCGTTCTGATACCCCGCATTCTGATATCCGGGCACCGCCATCCCATAACCCTGTACAACCGGAGGCCCCGCGAGGGGTCCAGTGGGACTCGGACCCTGCGCCATGGCCGGGGGAGCCGCAGCACCCATTGCGGCGGCTATGACCGCCGGGGGCACACCCAGCATAGCCAGGGCCGCTGGGTTCGGCTGCAGCGCCCCCATCAGAAGCCTCGCGTTCTGTAGACCCATATCCATGTATGTCTGCTGCTGCTGCTGTTGCTGCTGTAGCGGGCCGAACCCGGGAGGCGGACTGCCCCCTCTGTGACCCGTCGAGGATGTTGAGACAGTAGCAGAACCGCCTCCCCCTCTCTTGTGGCTGCTGTCCTGGGCTTTCTGGCAGTACAACTGGTGCCCTTCGAATACCTTATTGGGCTCCTCCAATGCCTTGTTCGCCCCCTCCACCGTCTTGTAAACGAACAGAGCGAATCCCCTCGGCTTCCCCGTGTTGCGATCGAAACCCACCGGCCCCTCCTCGACCTCCCCGAACCTGGAGAAGAATTCAAGGAGCCGATCCCCCGAGATGTCTGCGCTCACGTTACCCACGTAGATCTTCCTCGCCAGGTTGTCGTGGTGAGGGCCGCCGCCGCCGCCATAGTTCTGCGTTTGCGGCTGCTGCTGCTGCGGCGGACCGGGGGCCTGCGTTGGAGGGCCGGCGGAGGCGAGCTGGCTGGAGGTCATGCGACCGTCAATCCGCTTCTGGGACTCGCGGAGAGCGGCGACGGCGGATCGGCGGTGGCGGAAGAGGAGGAAGCCGTAGCCCCTGGACTTTCCGGTGGCGCGGTCCACGACGACGTTGCAGTCCTCGATCTCGCCGTAGGCGGCGAAGGCCGAGCGGAGGCCCTCGGAATTCGTTTCCCAGCCGAGGCCGTGGACGAAGATCTTGCGGTGGGCGGGGTCGCGGTCGGCGGCCGACCGGATCTCGGCGAGGGTCCGGGGGTCCGAGGCCGCCGCCGAGCGGAGGAGGTCGATGAGGAGGTCCCTGTGGAGAGGTTCCAGGAGCTTCGCTACGTCGTCGTCGTCGTCCTCCGCCGCCGCCGAACCGGCATGTTCGGTAAAGCCGTCGGCGACGGGGGGGACGGGCTGTTGAGCAGGGTCGAGGGAGTCCGGTTGCGCAGAGAAGGAGTCGAGCTCCTCCTGGTCGACCTTTCGTTTCTTCGTTGTGGCGATCGCTTCTGTCGCCATCGTCGTCGCCATTGAAGAGAAGTGTTTTGAGGAGGAGGGTTTTCTTTTAGGGTTTATGGACGTCTGAAACTGATGACCACGATGGGTCCGCTGTGTAACTTAGGGTGGGCGCAGTTTCTCCCACTAACCAAGTTATTAAACCTACTACAAAATTATCCAAAATAAAAAAAAAGAAAAAAAAAGGAGTAATTATCACTTTTAACCCCGAAAATTGAATATTTGTAAAAATAGCTCCACCACCCGAATATATATAATCCATCTCTAGTGTTTTAACCCGTATGTGCCCCATTCATAATGGAGACGGCTCCAGTTTAAATCACCCCCTTATTGAGGATTTACACTGGAGACATATTATATATAATCCGTCCCCTGGAGACGGATTATATATAATCTGTTTTTCATCTTAATTTTTTTTTTTTTTTTTTGTACAGATTGTTGGTTATCTCACATGTATGAAAATTCCTGCTTGAACATGCATAAATATAATAAAAATGCATTGATATTTGCATAAATCCATTACAATCACTTGACTCCTGTTTCTAAACACCAATGAAAATACATAAATATAATAAACACAAATGAAAATGCATAAATATAATAAACATGTCTTACATCCCATAAATACAATCATCCAAATATTTTCATAAATCCTTTCTTTTTAGCTTTTCTCGGAGCAGGAGGTGCTGATGAAGAGGGTACGTCAGTTGCTGTGGATGGCGGCACACCTGATTGTGGCAGAGTGGTAAATTGTTCGCCCGATCCCCGACTGGCAGTAGTAGAAGTACACCAAACCCTGCGTGGTCCACGAATATATGTCTGGAGTGTCATCTGTGGAGCTTGATCAGGAGCTGGGGCTGGTTGTTGTGGCTGCTCATCGATTTCTGCATCGAGTCGTACATCATTGAAGAACTCATCAATTGTGAATTCGGTGTGAGCGAAACTATCATCTACAACATCCTCAGAATCATCAGCATCTATAGATGCACCGGAGGTACTCGAAGGTTGTCCCCTGTCTCCCATCATCGCCTCTGCATAGTCATGTGCCACAGCAATTATACGATCCCACTCATCGCAGTTGGGGTATAAGACCAACCCCCTTGCAAGCACCTCAGTAATGTTCTGTGTAACTCCCCCCTGTTAACAAAAGTTTCAATATGATAAGTTGTTATAAAATCATTTATCACTTTCTAAAAATGTAACACGCGTTTAAAATTCTTACCGAATTTGGTGCGACATAGCCTGGATGGTACTGTGGGGGTGGTGGAGGTGTGATATGTCTGACTGTTCTCTCCCAGTACCACTCCATATATCTCCTCGAACTCCGGGTATGAGAGAATTGGTGGATGTGATCCAAGCGTTGGTCCCAACGCTCGATATAAGTCTGGTGAAAAACTATCCAATTCACATCCTGTCTACCTCGTCTGTTTACCCGGTCGATGGCCTCTACATCAGATGGAATGTCCTGATGCCATCCAAATTGACGTGCGACTCGATCTGGCACGTGCATCTCCACAATATCAAAGCAAATGAGTGGGACCCTAGCCGTCCACAACTCCATATGATCCATACATGCAGGTGGTAGTGTCTCATATGTCCCAGCATAAGGCTGCCATATAACCTACCAAAAACCAAATTTATAATTAGTATCACAATTAACATAGAATATATCATTTGTGAAATATATGGCTAATTGTATAGTCACCTGCGACTGAAGCTGATAGTCCAGTTGTGCTCTATAGTATATCAGAACACGCGAATTTTCATCAAACCTCTGAGTCACCTTCCACCTGAAATAAGGAATTTAATGAAATATGATCTTCTATGAATTGACAAAAGAAGATGAAAATATTGACATTACCTTGCTCTCAAAGGTCGATCTCCAAGAATAAAATCCGGATCATGCAATGACGGTCGTCCCACATGTAATCTCTCCCACGACCATAGCTGCATTGGAACAAAATCTTAAGTAACACAGAAAAAGCAAATTAAGTATGTATGGATGAAAATTAGGGTTTGCATATTACCGGCAACAGAGAATAAAAACCATGAGATCCTGCCGACATCCTCTCTCCAAGCACACTACCTCTGTACAATGCTCTATATAAGTGGGCCAAAGCAGCTGCACCCCATGAATATCGGCCAGCATCCTCAAAATCTCTGAATAAATGAAGGTAGCACGCATGTATCTTATTTCCTGTGCCATCGGCAAAGATGGTTGATCCAAGCACAAATAAGATATATGCACGTGCATACTGCTGGAGGATATCGTCGTCCAATTCAACATCTGGTACGATGCTGAAGGTTTCTTTAAGCCACGAGAGAAAAATTCTTCCACCCTTGATCTTATCTGCAGGGGGGCCAACACCTAACAGCTCCTCACAAACGCTGGCCCAATCATCGTGGTCTGTGATACCAGTCACGGGCTTGCCATCAATGGGTAGTCCAGTCAGAATAGCAACGTCCTGAAGTGTAATTGTCATCTCGCCATGTCGCAGATGAAATGTGTTGGTCTCTGGTCTCCATCTCTCAGTCAGTGCTTGTAGAAGTCGATGATCTGATCTGGTATATCCCATCTCTGTCAAATAATACAACCCCGATGCCCTCACGTATGGCTCGATGCGTGGATCCATGACCCAGTGACGCAATGCCACCATGTGGATCGTAAACTTGGAGGAGTCGGTCTGTTTAAGGAAATTATATATTCAAGTAAAAAAAATTCATATATGAAGAATAACATTAGAGAAAAACACATCATTTGTCATACCTTGCCCTGGAATCCATGATGAGACCTATGAGATCCCTGAAAATACAGCAAATCATCCACGACGGGTCCATGCCACTCACGTATGTCCATCACCTGTAATTTGAACACAAGTTAATATCTACTCAAACAATTGAACATTCATCATCATATCACAATCATATTTAACATCAATTACCAGCATTTGTATTTCTACGTGGACATTTATTTTTTCTATGGCCTTTCTCATGACATATTGAACATGTATATCTCAGACTTGGATCCCTGGAGTCCATATGCATACGTCGGCGAGTTGATACAGGGCGCCCCGCTTGTCTCCTAACATTTGGTGGGATGAAGATGGGATCGTTTTCCGTAGGAATCGGCCAACGACTTTTATCATCAACGGAGTGGAATCGGGGTTCATAAGTGTGTCTATATGACTCTGAGGAAAGCCAATGTGACACATATCTCCCAGGACTAATACGAGCATACTCACAGGCCGCTATGACATGTGCACATGGATAGTGAAACAACTTCGGAACATGACATTGACATTCTGCATTGTCAGAATATAAGAAGACAATGTACATAACCGCATTCTTGTCTTGGACATTGAATTCTGATCTATCAAGCCTTCTTACTAACATCGCCCTTGCATCATGTGCAGTTCTCTCCAAATGTTGCTGCATAGATGGCACATGTTCACCTGACATGCTCTCGGCCGATTCACGCCTCGTATAAAAATACTCTGACACTCGTATGAATGTCTGTTGTAATATGGCAGTGATTGGCAACCCTCTTACACCTTTCAAGACACTGTTCATGCTTTCTGCTCTATTGGTGGTCATCGTGCCATGACGACGGCCATCGTCATAACAAAGGGCCCATGTTTGTGGAGGGACTTGATCAAGCCATGTGCGAGCTTGTGAGGAGGCACTAAGAATCTTTCGCATTTCATCAGCAAATTGATTTGGACATTTCAAGGTGGCAGCCCTCCACACCTGGTCACTCAACTCCTTTGATTTACATTTTTTTGAAGTTGTCTATCATGTGTCTCATACAGAAACGATGGTGCCATGTCACATTGCTTGCTTCCTCAATATCCTTCATGCCTGCTATGATGCCCAAGTGCCGATCAGATATGACACACAAATTGTTTATACAACCAACAGAAAAGAACAAGTTCCAAAGGAAGAAGGTCCAACTGCTTCTGTTCTCAGATTCAACTATAGCAAAGGCTATCGGAAGCAAACCATTTTCTGCATCGCAAGCAGTGGCTATCAGGAGATTTCCTTTATACTTTCCATACAGATGTGTTCCATCGATGCAAACCAATGGACGACAATGTTTGAAAGCCTCTAAGGCTGGTCCGAATGCCCAAAAAACACGTTCAAACTGTCGGATCGGTCTGCCCATGTTATTCTCTTGTATGACAGGGCCTTCGAAGAACACAGTTGTTCCTGGATTAGACCTCCTCAAGGCATCAACATATAGAGGCAACTCAGCATATGATTCCTCCCAATTTCCAAATATCCTCTCCATAGCCTTCCATTTGGCACGGTTTGCCTTTGAATATGAAATTGTGTAGTGATGATCAGCACGTATCCTGTCCATTATCTCAGTAGGACTGATTCTCAAATTATGACGAATCGTTGGCATAATTAGCTGTGAGATATAATCAGAACTAAATTGTCTGTGATTTGAACTGAGAAGAGGATCCAAGCATGTATGAGGAACTCTCAGAGTGGAAATCTTGAACATTTCTGAACCACCGACCCTCCTCGCATATAATCTCCAATTACATTCATCATTTATGCACTTAACGGCGTATTTTTCTGCATTTGATTTCACCACATGACATTGTGCGCATTTCTTTATGCTCCAGGTTCGGACAGCATTAATGAGTGACTTCTTATTTGTGAAAAGCTGACCAACCTCAAGTTCATTACACGAAGAAGATCCGATTTCATAAATGCATGGATGTACATTTTCTGCCACCGCTTGCTCCATGAGGTCATGTGTAGGATACATTTGAGGAACACTATATTCATGGATGGCAGTTCTCCCCACATCATGGTCCTCCTCAGTATCAGGTCCTTCAACCCAGTGATCTTCACGATCCTCTTCTTCTTCTTCAGTATCTTCTCCCACTTCCTCTTCTTCTTCTCCTCCTTCTTGATCTTCTTCTTCTTCATTGTTTACTTCAATTCCTTCACGAATATCGTCCCAACCCATGTCATGAAATGGGGACCTATAAATGCAAACACATTATACTTACACATATGAATACACCCACCAAAAACATCATATAAATACACAATACTTACAAATGTGGTATATTGACACTCCCATAGGCATTGGTCGGTGTTGTATCAATCATATTCTCTTGGGTACACAGAACAAACGACGACCGTAAAGGTTGATATGGTTCACGAACAATGGAAGGATATGAATCTTTTGCATCATAATTCATCGCGTCACGACCTCTTTGTATGATCTCTTCCTTCTCTAACCATATTTGAATGACATGCATGTGCTTTGGGTACAACATTATCATCACTTTCACACCCATATCATCTTCGAGAGGGGCACCCAAACTCTTTCCGTCGAGAGTGTATTGCACAGCACTCATGGACAATTTGTAAAGACTTGGATCGATCCCCGTCAAATGGTACATCATTTGGAGCAAATCGACATAAGAGATCCTCTTATGTATGATGGTGGTTTTTCTGATACCACCTTCATAAAATGAAGTATCTTCACGTTGAATAATCCTCCCGTTAAAAAAGTACATTAACGGGACATCGGATTTCTTTACCATCTAAACCATAAATTATTCAACTTAGTAAATATATTTCTCAATTGATAATAAAAAAATTCATTCAACACATACAATTATATTAAACAATATAACATTCATTCAACATGTCAATAATAAAAAAAAACACATTCAACATGTCAATAATAAAAAAAAAACACAAAAAATTTATACATAAAATCACAACAATTGTATAAATAAATAAATTTAAGAAATTGTTTAGGGTTTTGATGTTTACCTTTGGATTAAAAATGGTCTTTGGAAATTGATTTAAATGTATATGAACTGCTTGGGGGGTGAAAATAAGCCTTTGGAGGAAGAAAAAAGGGATGAAAATTGGGTGAATAGAGTTTCTCTGCGGGAGCGGGTATATATAGGACGTGCTCTGGAGACGGTATATATATACCGTCTCCAATGTGAATACCCAAAAAGGGGCTGGAGACGGATTATATATAATCCGTCTCCAGCACAAAATTTCAGCAGGGCTAGTTTTTGTAAATATTCAGGTGACGGGACTATTTTTGTAAATATTCAATTTCGGGGGGCTAAAAGTGCTAATTACCCAAAAAAAAAAAAAATAGTATTACTTTTGTTTGAAAATGGTTAATCACTACCCAACTTAGATTTAGAATGTTCCACCAGCTATCTGTTAACCTTTGTTTTAAACAATCATCAGTTATTCAATCAATCATTGTATAAAATATAAGACTGTAGCTCTGTCAACTATAGGTTAAAACACTCAACAAATTTTTTTTTTAGAAGGTAAGTGTCATCAGGATTTGATCATTGATCATCAAAAACACTCATTGATTGCTTAGTCAACTACTATTCAAAACCCTTGAGTACTTGACAGTTAGCCTTATCGACCTAGAATTTTAAAAACATATATATGGACATTTATAAACATTTGTGATTTCATTCGACAATAACATTCACGTGTACATTGAGATATTTTATTGAGTTATTAAAAAGAAGCGGCCGCCATGTACTTCTGAACATCAATTACAAAGTTCAACCGAGCGTCCGAAGAGGGTTTTGTTGATCTGGTCGGAGAGCAGCGGCCGCTGGAGGCCGTGGACCGCATAGAATACGTGGAGCACCGCTGCGGAGGGACCAACGGCGTGGTCAATCGAGATGTCGGCTTCGGCGGTGCCCGCAAAGATGGTCACTAGGGGGCTTCTTCCCACCCCTACAGACTTCCCTCCCCTCCTTCCCCTTGCCCACACCTCCCAGCCTGAATCCCTCCCTCCACCTTCCAAAACAAATTCTTCCGACCCCAACCCGCAATCCTCCACCTCTCTTCCTCTTTCAACTCTAACTCCCCAACTTCCAAACTCCTCTCCAAACTCTATAGCCCCTCCAAATCTGCCCAGATCGCTCTCTCGTGGTCGCAGCAAAGGTCCCTCCGGCAGGGTTCGCAGCAAGGGACCCTCCTCCTCTCGGGGCCCTCCCTCAAATCCTCCTCCTCGACGAAGGGAAAGCAAGGGGAAACGCATAGCCCGGCCAGGCCCCCCTGCTCCTCCCGCTCCACCGTCATCTCGCATTGAACGCTGGACGGATCTATTCCCAAACGGTCCCTCCTCTTCTTCCCATCCTCTTAAGTTCTTTGACCCTATTTTGGAAGACCAGGATCCCCTGGCTGTCATTGATGATGAAGACTGTGCAGAAGCCCTTGATTATTGGTCCAACTGCGTGGTCGGGTACATAATCGGCACAGTCCCAGTTTATACCCCTTTTTTGCAGTTCCTTAAACGATTATGGAAACTGAAAGGGGAGATAAAGCTCCTTCTCCGCGGAAATGGATTCTTCCTCATCAAGTTCTTTCTCCCTGAAGATATGCAAATGGTGCTGGAAGGAGGTCCCTGGACAATGGCGAACCGGCCTTTCATCATGCGCAAGTGGACTCCAGATTCTCAAATGGAACAAGCCAGACTTTCTTCCATTCCGGTATGGGTTCGCATCCCTTATCTCCCCCTTCACCTTTGGTCATCCAATGCCATTAGTAAGATCACAAGCCTAATCGGTACACCTCTTTTCATGGACACCCCAACGAGAATGCGCACTCGCATCTCTTACGCACGGGTCTGCGTGGAGGTACAGGCCGGAACGAATCTCCCGGACTTTGTCTGTGTGAGGAGCAATGGCGAACTCATCCAACTTCCAGTGCTATATGACTGGAAACCTCAGGCGTGCTCGGCTTGCTCAACCTTCGGCCATGACAACGCGATGTGCGGGAAATTCAGCCACCCCTCCGGAGCCCCATCTGCTGTTGCTACTAGGTTGACATCGCAAACCACCACCTCATCCCTTAAGCCCCTATCTAGTCCCCCTACCGTCAACCCTTCTGAATCCCTCCCACCTACCACTTCACACCCTTTAGCCCCCTTCTCCACCACTCTTGACAACCCCTCTGTTTCCCCCTTGCCTTCTAACCCCACTGCCACAAGACTCACAACCAAGGTCTCTTCCCAACCCACAACGTCCCAACCTGATACCTCAGCCTCAATCCCACAAAATCTGGGGCCTCAACCTCCCAAATCCCCCTCCCAACAGCAGACTCAAGCTTCCCTCAGTTGAGTGGTGCAGTAAAGGTCCCCATTGTGGTACCCCAGGTCACATCTGAATCAGATATGCAATCAACCTCTGACTCAGGTCTGCAGTCAACCTCTGAGTCTCTTCAACCCGCCTCTGATTTCTTAGGGAAGAAAAAGGGTAAGCACAAGAAACAGAAGAACAAAGCGAAACAGCATGCTCTCGACAATGCATCCCAGCCAAGTTCAACCTTCAAATCAAAGAAAGAAAAAGGGCATTCCACCCCAAAAGGGGCAAGCCCATGAATCAGCTCCCTCCCAACCATTCCATGAATAAGTTCCTCTTTTGGAATACCCGCGGTCTCAATGCAAAGCCAAAGCAACTAGATGTCAAAAATCTGCTTGCTAAACACAATTGCGATTTCATCGCTCTTTTGGAAACAAAAATTCAATCTACACAAGCCCAAAACATTGCGCATTACATCCTCCCCAACTCCTCGTTCCACATAAACCCCTCGGGCCGCATCCTCATCCTATGGAACCCTGACTCTCTCCAAATTCAAATTACGACAGAATCCACTCAGTTCTGCCATTGTGAAATCACCAACCTAAAAGATGGCTCCTCTATGGACATCACGGCTATTTATGCATCCAACGATCAGGCGGACAGGTCACTTCTTTGGGGTAACCTCACTGACCTTAAACGGTCCAGTGAAAGGCACAACTGGATAGTGGGTGGAGACTTCAACGAAGTCCGTTATGCCAATGAAAAGATAGGAGGACGTCGTCCTAATCTGAAGCAATTGCATCGCTTCAATAATTCCCTTCTGGCTTGTGACCTCGTAGATATCAAATCTACTGGCCACACATTATCATGGTCCAACAAGCAAGATCAAAGAATCTCATCTCGTCTCGATAGGGTGCTGGGTAATCACCATTGGATCAGCAACTATCCCAACTCCTATGTTCACTACCTCGCGGAAGGCATCTCTGATCACTCGCCTTTGCTCCTCCATCAAGCCCCTGTGGTCGCGACGGGTCCAAAGCCCTTCAAGTTCTTCCACATGTGGACCCTTCATCCAGACTTCCTAGAGATGGTAGCCCAAGACTGGGCCATCCCAATCTGGGGGTCTCCCCTGTTTGTTCTGGCTCAAAAACTCAAGCGTCTCAAAGGTGTCCTGAAGCTTTGGAATATCCACACTTTTGGGTCCGTCCACAGGCGCCTGCAGGAGACCAGACAACAACTTGAGACCTCTCAAGCTTCCCTACACCAAGATCCTTCCAACGCCTCCCTTATCCTCCAGGAACGAAGGGATCGGCAGCTCTATGAGTCCACTTTAGTCCAAGAAGAATCGTTTCAGCGACAAAAATCCCGACAAATGTGGCTCCAACTCGGAGATCAGAACTCAAAATTCTTCTATGCAAGTTTCACGGGAAGAAAGGCAACAAACACACTTCGAAAAGTGATCTTACCCGATGGGTCCTCCTCATTTGAACCGGAAGATGTGGAGGCGGAGACGATCAGATTTTACTCTAATCTGCTGAACCGAGAAAATGGCGAACCAATCCCTGAACTCTCCCTTCCTCTGTCCCTCACTCAGGAGGATATCATCTCTCTCAACAGAGAGATCACAGAGAAGGAAGTCACTGACACATTATTCTCCATGAGGAAAGATGGTAGTCCAGGGCCTGACGGATTCACTATTGAATTCTTTCGGGTCTGCTGGGATGTTGTCAAACAAGACACGGTGGCTGCTGTCCAAGCCTTTTATTCCTCTGGGTACATGCTTCGTCAAATAAACCATTCCTTCATCGCTCTGATTCCCAAATCCAAAGCTGCTGATACATTGGATGAGTTCCGTCCCATCTCCCTCTGCAACACGGTGTACAAACTCATCACCAAGACCATGGCATCTCGTATCCAATGTTTCCTCCCCCGCCTTATCAGTTCACATCAGTCGGCCTTCATCAAAGGTCGTAACATTGCGCACAGCACCCTCCTTGCTCATGAGTTGGTGCACTATCTCAACACAACTTCAGGTATAGGGCGAGCATGTATCAAAATTGACCTCAAGAAGGCCTTTGATAGTGTTCGCTGGCCATTCCTCGAAGCTGTCCTCAAGGGCTTCAAGTTCCCAGCCCATTGGGTCCAAATGATCTCGAATTGTGTCAAAACGGCTTCCTTCTCTGTCTTGGTCAACGGGTCTCCCAAAGGCTTCTTCAACTCTTCGTGTGGCTTGAGGCAAGGTGACCCCCTCTCTCCCCTCCTTTTTGTACTGATCATGGAATCCTTCTCAGTTCAGTTCAATGAGGAGATTTCAAAAAAGCGCATCGAGAAGTTCTTGGCTGGCCCATCCTCAATTTCTCACCTTTGTTTTGCTGATGATCTCATGCTCTTCACGGACTCGAAGCCTCGCTCAGCTCAAAACATTCGCAAGCTGTTTGATCACTTTGCTACTACATCGGGGCTTCACCTCAACACAACAAAGAGTCAAGCGTTCCTCGGGGGAGACCCAACTGACAATGATTGCTTCCTCCATCATTTGGGCATCAGAAATTACAATCTTCCTGTCAAATACCTTGGCCTTCCACTCTTCTCGGGGGCCCTCTCATCCAGCATGTGTCTACCACTCCTCGACAAAATTTGTATGCGGATTGAAGGGTGGGCCGGTCACCTTCTCTCCCATGCAGGTGGCCTAGAGCTGCTCAAAACAGTTCTCTCAAGCTTCCATACCTATTGGACAGCGGGGTTCACCCTCCCTCAGAAAATTCAAAGATCCATTGAACAGATCCTTAGACGGTTTCTCTGGGGAGGTCCAACGCTACAAGCAAAAATACACCATGTCAGTTGGGACCTAATTTGTCATCCAAAACAGGAAGGAGGACTGGGCATACGCAACATCAAAGATTGGTCCAAGGCATCTTTGGCTGCCCGCTTTTGGGAAGTGATTACTCACAGTAAGTCCCTGTGGACGGATTGGATTTGGAATCGCTACTTGAAAAGAAAATCTCCTTGGGAAGTTAACTCCAACTCCGGCTGTTCTTGGGTGTGGCGTCAAATACTCTCTAATCGTGATTGGATCAAGGCTGAAGTCAAATACATCATTTTCTCTAGTCACACCATTAGCATCCTCCATGACCCATGGTTAGATGGAAAGGGCTTGGCCCATCACCTGCAGGGATCTTTCTCCTCCCTCCCGTTCTTATCTCCTTCGGCTACTCTCTCCTCAATCATCAAGGATGGGAAATGGTTTCGGCCCCCTCGTTGGCCCTCTCAACTTACCGCTTTATGGCCAACAATTCTAGATATTGAAATGGGCGGAGTTGGGGATGATGAAATCATATGGCCCCACTGCAAACAGGGGGTTCTATCCACACAGGCGGCCTGGGCATATCTTCGTCACTCCAGGCCCCCTGCTCCCTGGAAAAATTGGATTTGGGCCAACCATCAAACACCTAAACATTGCTTCACAGCGTGGCTCGCCATCCAAAACAGGCTCCCTACCTCGGATCGTCTAATCCAAAGAGGTCTTCAGGCCACCACTACATGCCAACTATGTCTTCAGTGCCTAGAATCCGCCAGTCATCTTTTCTTCGATTGTGCATTTTCTTCTTACATTTGGAAGACTATCCTAAGGAAAGCAGGTCTTCAGCCCCCTCCCATTTCAGGTCTCATCAGTTGGATTGATTGGTTTGATTCAAACTGCAAAGCCAG
This sequence comes from Acorus gramineus, assembly GCA_030737835.1. Classification (NCBI taxonomy): domain Eukaryota; kingdom Viridiplantae; phylum Streptophyta; class Magnoliopsida; order Acorales; family Acoraceae; genus Acorus; species Acorus gramineus. The sequence continues at coordinate 11,710,264 of CM060848.1, forward strand.
CCCTCTCAACACCCTCATCCAGAACATTCTCTCCACTACAATCTGGTTCATCTGGGTTGAACGAAATGCACGCATCTTTAGAGGGAAGGTAGAACACAAGTCCCGAGTTCTTGGCAAGATCCTAACAAGCATAAAAAGTCCAATTTCAGGGCCATACAGTTAATGCCATGGCCACCCCGATCTTGGACAAAATGGCTGCTCAATTTTCCATCCAAGTCCAGCCTCTTGAAGAGCAGCTCACTAAAGTCCTTTGGTCCCCTCCGCCCCTGTCATGGTGCAAGGTTAACTCGGACGGCTCGCTTGGACCAGATCGAGCTGGCTATGGACATCTCATTCGAGGCTCCAATGCCCACTTCATCACGGGGGCTACCACTAGATGCGACATTCTCTCCATCAACATTCTTGAACTGAAGGCCATGCTAGCAGGCCTTGAACAAGCTCTCGCAGGTGGTTTCACACAAATTTGGCTCGAATCTGACTCCAAAATTGCAGTCTCCTGGGTGCTGGGCAGGGGAAATCCTCCTTGGACTGCAACCCGCACACTTAGGTCCTTTAAAACCCTTCTCGACAAAGCCCAAGTTTGGAAAATCTCCCATATCCCTCGAGAAGGTAACAAACCGGCAGACTTCTTGGCCTCTTTTCAGCAGAACATGGGCACCTCAATCATCTCCAACCTCTTTATGCGTCGGATCTTAGAACTCTCATTTTGGATGACGCAGCAAGGAAGACCCATCTCAGATCGAAATGGAAATGACATTGTAGACGACAACAATAGTTTTGTTGCCCTCTTGCTTCTTTTTGTGTTCATCCTTTGTAAAGTTTGATCTTCCCTATTTTGTAAATGCTCACTTAGTAATACAAAATCTCATTTACCCACCAAAAAAACTTTCACGTGTACATTCACTACAATCACTCAAATCAAACCCACTATTCAAGACATTAAGCACATTCAGTAAAATCAAAAGAATTACTGAAGATATTCAAGACATTAAAACACATTAAACTCATTCAACATTCAATTGGTTGTTAAGACATGAATTACAAGCAGTTCAACATTATTTGAATATGGACCAACAAAATAATCCCAACGCTCATCCGAAAGCAACAAGATCATCCCATTGAAAGAACTTGTTGATTGAGCTAAAAAACCCACTCGATATATCTACCATAGACACACTAAAAAAACCTTCGGCCAAATCCCTGTTACTAGACACACAACCAAATCAATATTAAATTAAACAAGTCAACAACCCTCAATCAAGCAAATCCCATTCAAATGACAAGTGATGAATCAAACTATTTTGACCACTTTTGTCGCCATGTCGGTTGGACATAGAACCAAATCGAAAGAATAAAAAAAATCCACAGCCATCTGTTGAGAAAACTCATTCAAGCATTAATATTTCTTTGTTTCGTATTGATAAACATTAATATTTACATCAATATAGAGATGATCAAATGATACAATGGAATTGATCTTTTTTTCTTTATTGTTCAATTACTTCACTCACGTTATTATTTGACACTTTTTTTAATGAAAAATGTAGAAATAGCTATCACAATTTTATTAGACTCTTGACTTCTATCATATACATAATAATCATTAAAAGAAATAAAGAAAGAAAGAAAAATAGTAGGGGGAGGAGGATATAACGGCACAAGGAGAAGGGCTCGACAGATGTGATCACTGTGGCAGTAAAGGGAGTATAAAGCAGCATACTGATAAAAATATGACGAAGACGATCACCTTCACGACAACGGCAACACAGAGAGATTGACATGGAGGAGGAAACCAAATAAAAGAAAGATAACCTATGAGAAAGAGGGAGGGTGTTGGAGATAGAGGTTCATAAATTTTGAATATAAATAAACACAAAAACTTAGGGTGGTGGGTTCAGTGAGGTTTTAGGTATGGGGAAAAGGGTGGTGAGCCAATTCATTCTCTGCCACGTATCCAAATGATACCCATAAGAAAAAATTAAGTTATTCTGATGTTTATGATTATTATAATATAAATAAAGATAAAATAATTTTTACTTGATTGTGTTTTGAATTATTTCCATTGAGAAACACAATAATAAAATTTTTGTTGTTTGATAAAATATAAATAAAGTGTGGATAATGATTTAAAAAAGATAAAAAAATGATAGTTAATTTATAAGAGGTGATGACAGTTAATTTAACAATGGATCCACGTATTCTTTTGAGTTTAATAACTTAAAATAACTTAATTTTAAAGGTTGACTAAAATCCATATACCACTTCATATTAATTAATTCTGATATTAGGCTTCTCATTTATTCCAATCTTCCAAACACTTATTTTGAAGTTATTCTGATTAATTCTCACTTATTCCATACCCTATTTTCGAACTAAATAGAGGCTAAAAATTTAAAAATAGAAATAATGCGAATGACGCCCCTCTAAAGCCCCTCTTGCAGTCTCTAGTGCTTATTTATATGTACTAATAATGTTTAGACAGTCCTTGGCAATCCTTTCGGGGAAAATTTATAACTCAAATTAAGGGTACAAGCTTTTCAAATCAATCCATTTAGGATGGGCATGCATTTATCAAAAAATCTTTCACTCACATGTAGAGGAACAGAAAAACAACAATATATACTGAACAAAAAGAGGACTAAGAGGCTCCCTCAGTGAGATAGTAAGTGAAAACCGAGATGGCGTCCTGAAGATGGCACGATCGCAGGTCTTCGGGGAGGGGAGCGATGAACATGGTGTCGAAGCAGCTCATCTGAATGGACGGAGCCGAGCTCTCACCACGGTCAGCCACCAGCAGACTGCACAGCTCCTCCGCCATCTTCGCAAAGACCGCCCTATACAAATCGGGAGATCACAGTGTTAATTATGATTAGATATTGGAAAATAGTATTACCCTGTTGTTCTTCCTCATATTGGTTGTCTCAGAAAATTATATCAAAGAGAGGTATGCTGTGATAAACATACTCAATAATCATCTACTGATCATTGTTTGCCATGTTGACTTCTCATTAACAGAACACAAATACATTGAACTGTTGACTGATCCTCAATTGGACAGACTGATGAAGTTAAATCAGGAGGAGAGAGGAAGTTGTGATTATATAAAGAATTACCACCTAATATCAGCTCATATTCTTTTAAGATGCTTACTTCAAAGAAAATTGGCCCTATAATACCAATCCAACTACTAAGGACTTTCTAAACCATAAAATAAATGAATAAATAAATTAAAAAAAAAATTGTAGAGATGGAAAGTCTATGGCAATTGATGGGTGAATTTATTAACCAGGTTATTAGTGCTTAACCATATTATATGCCAAGTGGGGTTTGCACACAACAAACAACTTCATAAGAGCCAGACATGATTGACCAAATAATTACCTCGCATCCATTGGTATTTTGCTACCCCAAACTGATAAGGATTTGTTCAATCGACTGAAGAAACTTCTACACGCATCATTCTTCTTCTCAAGGGAATCCTGCAAAAGACAGCACAGATTCGCATAAAAAGAGTACAGACCTATATATTTAGCTAATTGAGAATGTCAAGAAGTACTACAGCAATCTAGACCATTCCATACACAGCCTACAACAATGGGATAATATACATCACGGGTACTAAAGGAAATGTCATGCATACATAAATTGGGAAACATGGCTCGGCATTCTCCTCACCAAAATGCATGTCCTGGACACCCTTACATAGGGATAAGTTAATCAAGAAAGTCTTCCACAACAAGTGCTTCTTTCATGGGTATACAGTTCAGAGTTAATGCCTCAGACTCACCAATAGCACTAGAATTTTTAACTGATATGATGATTTTCGAAGAAACTAATATGATGAATAACACAGTTTAACAAAATATAGAAAAGATGGTATAACAGCTTAATGCAGAGAGGAAAATTCCAATGTAAACAGTCATAGAATTGCTATTAATTCACACATGTTCAGCTCAAATATGGACCATGCATGGATGATAATACAATATGTGGTCTTACCATTTTGCTCGTAATGTCTTCATCTTGTAAGGAACTTCTTAACTCATAAAAGTCAATGTAAATTCCAGCTCCTAATTGCCAGTCAGCAATTTCTGATTTGTGCCTTTCCATAACGAGTGCCAATTCCAAGATTTCTGAATCTTTAGCTGAAACAGTTTCAGATTACATCAGTAAAAGTTCAGCAAAAACACTTCCTCATAACAAAACTCACACGTATCTTAGTATTTGGTTGAAAGGAAAAAGGTGGAAACTCTGTCTAAATTTCAAGATCCTCTTCATTTTTTTACAAGGATAAATACTACACTAGAAATTTTTAATATCATCCAATCTTAATAACAGAAAAATTTAATCAAAATCACAAAATCAGAGACACAAGAAGAATGAATTTCCCACAGTTATTTATATATGGTAAAAAAAATATGAAGCCATCAAACAGTTGGTATACAAGGTGCTCAAGCAAAATATATTTGTCAAGTCTAAATTATACAAGAAAAATACATCCTATACAACAACAACATACCACATACCAGCCTCCAGGGTGACAGGTTAACGGTTATTTGAAAGAAAACAAAGGAGTGGCAAAAAATTGTTTGATTTAGATCTTTAGGTGTCTGCTATCTCTAGCAAGTATACCATACTGGGTGCATCCCCCCAGAAGCATGGTGAAAGACTTACAGGATTAGGACTTTTTACAACACCCCCCCCCCCCCCCCCCCCCCACCACACACCAAAAAATAAAAAATGAACAAAGCACCTCACGGGCTTAGCAGCTGTTAAAAATGTTCATATTCTTCATGGTAAAAAAAAAACTATCAATTTAGCAAATAGGATTGATTTATCATCTATTTATTACATGCACCTCCCCCTATACATCAGCGTGTATGATGTTAAGCAAATCAGGATGTATTGCAGTGGGCCTGTAGGCCCTGTACATTCCCATGTTTTGTTGAATACCAGCAAGGAAGTTTGCTGCTTCTTTGGCCCTCTCTCGATATGACTGATGCACCACTCTTCAACCAGTGGAAGACCATATATGAAATTGTCCCCGAAAAAACTTGCTCTCCAAGTATCTTTTTTGGATTTGTTAAATCATTGCACAACAATGGAGGAGTTAGTTATAAACCCTTTTTTTGTACATCCCATTGTGTGCACCAATTGTAAACCTCATTATAATTCCAGAATATCTATTAATTGAGGGTCTATTCTTGCAGCTTCAGCAATGACGGCAAGCCATTGGAATCTCTTATATAAGTATAAAACTGCATACCCAAGTCTGTCAGGATGCAATTACCCATCTAGTTCACCTTAACCCTGTCAAACCTTGGTTTTTTTCCCCAATCAAACCAGCCTTCTTTATTGAAAATATCTTGAATGGGAATTTCAAATTCTCTGCCATGAGCTTCACAGTGCTGATGGTATGTCTTTAAATTGAGTGGAGTGGAATATACACCTGATATCATATGAAATATCTTTCAGTACATCAGGTTTCTCTCTGCCTTTGCTTTCAAATATTCTAGCATTCCTTTCTTTCCACACGGACCACACATGATATATGACCGACCGCATTCAAGGTAAACTGGGCCACATACTTGATGGAACCTTTGAAAAGGCCAGCTTCTTTGAGGAATTCATCTTCTTCCATAAGCAAATTGCAGTTTCCCTTTAGCCCAATTTTTAAAAGATTAACAAACATGTATAAAAGTAAGAGCAATTAAAAAAAGAGATGATTACATTATACTATTTCAAACTTGCGCAAAACATGGCCACTCTCAATTTTGTCAGTGGACAAAATTGTACGAGCCTAGAGAACAGATCCTTTTTAAATAAGGATGTTAGCCACTCAATTTCCCTGGTTGTTTCTCAAGTAGTCTATAGAGATAACTCTCCTGATAGTATACATCCAATACAAGCTCATCACTGTCATTCCTGCTAACTGTGACTGTGAGTATTTCAGGCCAGATGGCAAACACATCTGGGGATGTATGGACAGGTAGAGACCAACAACCATTGTTGACAAATGACCGACCCAAGTGCTCTACTGAGTGCCCAGATCATACTTAATTCTGTCTCAGAGATGTCTTATAGCCTGCCAATGAGAATCCATCTATCATTCCAGATATTTGTGGTTTCACCAGAATGAGGTGAAGTATGTGGGGCACAATCTACAGCTCAGAATTTTCTTTCAAGCCCAAGAGGCTATTAGAAATTTTGACATTTCCAAATTGAGGTACTTGCAATTATTTGGAATTGGCACACTCCACCTACGAGATTCAATCCCCCCGTGGCCACCTCATTCCAGTTCGTTATGAGTTTCATACCCAGGCCACCTTCAGCTTTAGGCCAACAAATCTGATCCCATTTAACATTGTTCCTCTCCAGGTCAAATACCCACTCCTTAGAAAAGATATTTTTATAAAAATCCATTTCAGCAAGTATAATTCTGGCAACCCACACAGGGTTGGCTCTTTAAATAGAGCCATGGGTTTCTCCCAGTAAGTCTCAAGTTTGAATCATCCCAGGCTCACTTAATGTGGGAATTTTGGGTGCTTCTATGTATAAAGGTTTTTTCGACTATTGTCATTGTTCCTCATTATATATATATATATATATATATATATATATATATATAGATTATGATGAGGATGGGAAAGTTTCACGCTGGTCAGATGGAGACTGGGTGCGTTACCCACCTTTAGGATATACGTGAATTCCCATTGGTCTCACCCCTCAGGTCTGTTATTGTACATATTATTTCATGAGATGGAGATGAAAAAGACTAAACCCGTATGCGAGTGAAGTCTGAGTGGGAGATTGTTAGTATTGGAGTTGTTGGATAGACCTGTTGTTGGGCCTATTCCCTCCGGCCCGGGCAGGCCGGAGGGAATAAGCCCAACAACAGACCCATGTGGGGAATCGCCGATTGTGGGCATACGGGGGCAACGCCCCCGACTCGAATTTTTTGTCATGAGTATTTTGGTCTTTTTTTGTTTTAGGGTTTGTATATCTTGTAACTATATAAGGGATCTTTCAGCCTCCATTACATAATACATTATTCCATTTATTTCTTCTGTTAGCTTAGTCCAGTCTTCTCTGTCATATTAGAATTCATTGAGGACATTTATGTCATTTTTCTATTGTTGGAAAATCACCACCTATCTAGAATGTTCAGTCAAATGTTTTGACTAAAAGGATAAGTTTGTATAGCTGTCATTCACATTCAATTAATCTCTTTCAACCGCCTCTTTTCACCTATATATATCATGCAATGAATAAATCCTCATGTGTGAGTTTATTTATTTTTACAAGCACCACCTTTTCATTCTCTGTGTACACGTCCTTCCCTTGTGAGTGGGGAGAACCAACTACTCTTCATAACATTAAGTCGCCCAAGACACAAGGAAGAGGCTTTTGAGTTTGATTGTTGTATCCATCCATCTCCATCAAAGAAATACAAGGGGGCTTTCCATCATATGCCTAGATCATGAGGGGTGAATCATTTTAATCTCTCGTTTATGTGGAGGTTGGAGCGTGTGATATTCACTATACATTCACCTTGATTACGTGGTCAATTTTGGACGTGAGTCCAACTCCGGTTTGTGATCGACGCTTCCGCCCCGGTACGTGTTTTTACTGCTTATTCCCAACATATATATATATATATATATATATATATGGTCGCAGTCGCCGGGGTCGACGGTGGTCGCAGTCGCCGGGGTCCGTGCGGTCGTCGACGGAGTTGCAGTCGCCGGGGTCCGTGAGGTCGTCGACGGGGTCGCAGTCGCCGATTTGGTCAGATCCGACCAAATATGTGTGTGAGCGAGACGGGGGTCCGTGCGGTCGTCGTCGATGGGGGTCCGTGCGGTCGTCGACGGGGGTGGTTTCGAGAGAGAGAGAGAGAGAGAGAGAGAGAGAGAGAGCGAGAGAGAGACGGGATCGATTTTTTTTTTTTTTCGTTTTGTTTTTTTTTTAAAAAAAAACGTGGACCATGCGATCGTGAGTATGTCGATCGCACGGTCGACATGTGGGGTGCACGATGGGGTGCACCTTGCGCACTATATATATATATATATATATATGTTGGGAATAAGCAGTAAAAACACGTACCGGGGCGGAAGTGTCGATCACGAACCGGAGAGAGTTGATGGGGTGCGGCCGTGCACCCCATCGTGCAGGAGAAATATATAGCCATCCGATCATAATAGCCATCCGATATATATATATATATATATATATATAGAGAGAGAGAGAGAGAGAGAGAGAGAGTTGATGGGGTGCGGCCGTGCACCCCATCGTGCGGGAGAAATATATAGCCATCCGATCATAATAGCCATCCGATCATGATATGATCGGGCATTGTTCAAAAAAAAATAAAAATACAAATGGACGAACCAGTTAGAAAACAGGCACATCCAGTCGCACAACCGAACCCCCCCCCCCCCCCTCCCTCTCTCTCTCTCTCTCTCTAATTTTCAATCTCCCCAGATCTAAGTGACCCTTACGACGCCTCTCTCCCTCTTCAAAAGAAAAACAAACAGCAAATTTAGTTCCCCCTTCTCTCACTCCCCTAACGACCCCGACGACCATCCTCCGAGTGAATCACCTTGTGAACCAGACCCCGACATACCCCAACCCCCCCACACACCTCTCTCTCCCTCCCTCCAAACCGAACAGATCTCCTTCACCTCTGCGACCTTGCGACCTCCAGCGAACCCGGCGACCCTTGCAACTCCCAGTGAAACAGGCAACCCTCCTTCGACTCCAACAACCATTTAAAACTGGTTGTAGTTGTTGTAGTTGTAGTAGCAGTTAAAACTGGTTGTTTGATTGTAGATGTAATGGTTTTAATGGTTGAAAAGGAGTGGTTGTTTTGGTTGAAAACAGGTAATGGGTGATGGTTGAAACAATTGGGTGTTTGATGTTGGTCTCTTTTTGTTTTTTAATGTTAAACAAATGGGTGAATTGCAGCAGGTACTATTTTGAGTTGGATTTTTTGGTTGTGATAAAAGATGCATTAATCCAAAATTTGGTTGTTAAGGTAATGTTAAATAGTTGGATGAATTGCAACAGGTTGGTAGTTTTGTACTATCAGGTGCCTGATCTTCTTCTTCTTCTCTCTTTTTTTTTTTTTTTTTTGCGAGTGAATTGCATCCCAACATGACAAAGTGGGGAGGGGCCCAATTTCTCAGGCATATACATGTATTGAAACAAAATTTTAAGGGCTCTATCACACAAATATGTTTGAGGGGTTATATCAAGAAGTGAATATGTTTCAGGGGGTTATATCGATTGAGGACATTATCTCTATAGAAACTCTAATCATCAAACAGTAATAAAAACTCGTATTTTTTCGAACTCTGAAAAACCTAATCCTAGATCTGAAATTTTTTTCAATCTCTGAAATTTTTTCAAATGACCAAGAGAGACAGAGAGGTGGTAAGGATGAGAAGGGCTCAGATTATGTGAATCTCAAATCTGGGGGAACTGAATCTGTTATTTCTTTTTCGTTTGAAGAGGGAGAGAGGCGTCGTAGGGGTCACTTAGATTTAGGGGAGATTAAAGATTAGAATGGGAGACAGTGTGTTAAAGGGGGGGGGGGGGAGGTTAGGTTGTGCGACTGGATGAGCCGGTTTGTAACCGCTTCGTCCATTTTTTTTTTTGTGAACAATGTTGACCGTCCAATCGCTTATATGTTTCTCCCGTACAATGGGGTGCACGGCCACACCCCATCAGCTCTCTCTCTCTCTCTGTGTGTGTGTGTGTGTGTGTGTAACTCTTGGCAAATAAAAAGGTGTCTAATAGATGTGTAGGTTGTTTAAAATCTGTCCGATCTGTTCTAATATTCCAGCATAAGAAAGAAAATGAACAGTCCATGCTTGGAGCCTTCATCCGACTTTATCAAATAGAATTTGGCAGAAAGGTTTAGTGAGTTTTTGAGTAAACAGAGGAAGCATGGAACTTGACAGGCAATGTCCCTCAGGTATCTGGAGAGAGTTCAGAATTGAAGCTTTGTTGGTAGAGTTCAAAGAAGATGACTTTTATATAGATTTAGAGACAAGTCAGACCATATGGCAAATTATTGAAATAACTGCTTGAGGATCTTCACTAAATTTTCAAAGCCATCACAGAAAAGTAAGAGCCTAAGAGATCATCAGCAAAGTTGGTATACAATACAATATATAAACTCTTGCGATTAGATACTCACATGACAGAAACAATGAATGAGCAACTGATGTCATAAAAATTGAATGAGCTTTTTGCCAATTAGAACATTTAAGAAAATGTTCTAAGGCCCTTGATGAATCCCCATAATAGAAAAAATAAATTGCCTGCAGAGATTAAAAATTACAATTATATCATAGTCAAATAACTGATAAACTAATTACTAAGCTAAAATCTTAGACCTCATTCGGTTCAAAGATAAGAATACGATGGAATAGGAACGGAAATTCTGCTGAGAATAGCTATTAAAATAGGAAATATGTGTTTTGTAATTTCATGAATAAAAATCAGGATAAATGGAGAGATTGCATGAATAAAAACAAATAACATTATCCGAGCTTCACCTTAAATTTTGGTTTTAACTAGGAAAAAATAGGAATAGGGGAGGTGTTTTGTGCAACCAAATAGAATAAAGGCAAGGTCTATACTTATTCTTGTTCTTATTCAAGCGAGGACTAAGGATTCTTCATGCCATCTTCAATAATCATAAAATTTAAAATTTTCAATCAGCAATAACAATATGGTCCTCAAAGTCCTCCAGTGCAAGTATTCCCATAAAGAAAATAAAAATGCAAGGTGTGACCACCTACCAAAGCCTCATGCATCCATGCGGGTGGTATACCAAGTTCTTCAATGAACTGTTGTTGCTTTTCATCTGTACTCCATATTTCACAATACTGAAATAGTATTTCTCTTATAAGATTGGCCTGGATATATGGAGACTCGTCTGAGTAAGGCATGTGAATAATAACATATATGGCCCAGTGACACATTCCAACACATAACAGCTGAGAAACAAGGCTCATATCGAGGACATGAAGATCATTCGAACTAACAGCACCAATAGATTCCAGTATGGCACACTGGTGCCAAATCATATGATAGTCAAGTGGATCATGTGTCGAAGCATAGGAACTGAACATGGTTTTCAAGTTAGCAAAGGTCTTTTCTCCATTAGCATGAAGAAGCATAAGATAATATGAGATGTCGAAACGATCACCTAAGCTCCATTCTACATCTTCATCAAGTGGTCCTTCATCAATATAATGTGGCACGGGGTATGGGGCTTTTCCTTCATTGAGAAGCTGCTGATAAGTATTAATAATGATCGGCAAAGAACTGTCAGGTGGTAATTGATACCACATTAACAATCCAAGATACCTTTTCCAATCAAGTGTGGAACCTTGAAGCGAATCTTGAATATTGCCAGCAAGTAAATTATATAACCTCAGTCTACCATTCTCTATGAAGTTGAAATCCAGGCCATTCATTCTCCAAATTTCCATCTGCCTTGCCATATCATCCCGGTTAACCATTGATCCACCAGCCTGACTCACCAAACAAGCCAGTCTGACATCACTTCTGGACACAGCCAGCTCCACTGCAGCAGCCAGCTGTCGCCCAGTCATCAGTTTGAATATATGTTCTAATTCACTCTCCTCGTTCAGGCTGCTTAAATCTTCTTGTACACGGTTGCAGACACTTTCTTGCAACCAATTACTAAATTCTGCTCTTCGAACAAATGGACCTGCTTCCAGGTCTATGTCAACAGGTCTTTCCTTCCTGTCGAGCATCATCTCCTCTCCCTCATCAGACATTTCAGAGTTTAGTTTACCACCAATCTCTCTTTCTGAAAATAAGACTTTTATCAATGCCCAGACCATGATTTGGTGCATCAGAACGGCACGACCATGTGTAGACAGTCCAGGAACATCAAGCTTTCTCTCAACTATTTCAATGTATGATTGGCACATGTCAGAAAGGTTTAAGCGACTAGATACAACTCTCTGAAGCTTTAATATATATGAACCAACTTCAATTTCCCTGGATTCATGATCCAGTGATTTGTGAAGAGTTAGTGGAGAGGCAAAACAAATATCCAGAAGCTCTTCTTTAACTACGTTTTTCTCATCTCTGATGGGTCTATCAATAGCAATTCTCTCCACATTGATGACAGATGATAATCCAGTCTTGAGGTCAGGATTACACACAGGCATTCCGGAATGGACAAGGACACCATTTGGCCCCCACCCTACACGGAAGGATCTTCCCATGAATAATCCAGCATCAACTATATTATTGAAACGATTATTTGACATTGGTGTTGGATGCTGCAAGTCCAATTTAAAACCTTCAACCTTGGAAACCCTCACAGGTGTGCTCTTGTTTTGCCGGGTCATGAGGATATTCCGAGGTGGGCTGCAGTCAAGACCATTCCTACTGTACTCGAGCAAAGCTTGAGGTGTTTTCCGTGAAGCCACTGAGCTAATTTTTTGGCCTGTCTTTCGAGCTGAACCCAATAACGAAGATTTCTCGGCAGAATATTTCATGCTTGATGTTGGAGAATCCACTCTCATGTAATCCTTCTCAAAGGAATGCCTCTCATTTGTGTGCAAACCATCAACGTTGTCCCACTTATTTTCCGGAAACAATAACATCCGCATTTCACGCATCTTCACAGGGTCAAGCCCAAGATGAGCTGGAAGGGAATGCGATAATACAGACCCAGAAAAATCCATGTGAAACTCCTCATCAACATCTACACCTGCAGTGCCACTCGGTTCAGCAACCCGTCGAACACCTGCATCATCCATAACGACATCTTCTTCATCGTCATCAGCCAGCCCATACCGGCTGAAATGAGTAACAGAGAATTTCCACTCTCCATTCGATGGGGCATATGAGATAAAAGTGCCCCCCAGACTCTCAGTTCTGGCCTTCAACTTCTTCAAGAACTTACTCAAGCTTGGGCCTTCCATAACTGGTGATCTCAAACGAAGCAGCAGACTGACCTCAGCAGGTTTGTTAAGGCCCTGACCAAGTGGAGGTGCCTCAATTTCATTTTCATACACAGAAACGCTGTTTTTTTCAAACTTGACAATTTGGTCTAAAAACAGCCATCTAACATCAGTTTCTCCATAGAACCTAATATATCCATAGCCCAGTCTTCCAACCATAAAATCTTGTACTCTGCTGCAATAGCCAGCATCAGTGATCTCTCTCGTCATCAACTCACTCAGAGACGGCTCCATAAAATAATCATGAGACCTTAAGATGGGTAAAGAAGCTTCAATATTTCCAAGAACCATACGAGAAGGAGACTCAACCCCGTGAGGGGCCTTGGTGGGATCGGTATTTGGATGAACCTTTCTTTTCTTGAATATGGATGGCATTCCAGAAGCAGTCGTGCTTTCTTCAAACCTATTTGTGGGGTTCTGACCAAACATAAAGTTGCCTCTCATGCTGTGAAACTCATCCAGAAGACCTAACCATAGAAACCCAATTAAAAGATAATCTTGCAGACAAAAGAGATACAAAATATTCCAAAAAAAAATAACAGTAACTTCCTCGATGAATTCTGTCATTTACATATTTCTATGTTCTATTTGAGATCCGGGAAAAGTTAAACACAATAAACAGAAGCAAAAACACACTGTCCGCTTCACCTATCAGAGCCCTATTGTAACTTACAACAGCATGCAAACATAAGCTAGCCATCAAACAAACAGGCATGAATCATAACTGTTTTTCATTGGTCCATTCTTCTTGTTTTTTTTCAAAATGTGTTTAACAGTTTCATCTGAGGTTTGGGGTATCAAGGTTCCCTTGAAAGTCCAAACTTTCATGTAGTTGATATATCAGACCAAGCTGTTGACCAAGATATAGAGAGCTAAGTGGGCACCAAAGGATCCTGGTACTTGTGCCTTGTGTAATGTGGATGACAAGATTATCAAACATCTGTTCTGCTCCTGCTCAGTGACTAGATGCATCTGGAGTTGATTAGATGCTGCTATCACGAAGTTCTTGGCAGGCATTTCCATGTTGGAGAATCTGTAGGAGGCAAGGAAGAAGCTCGGAAAGAAGGGACATAGAAGCGCGCAATCTTTTGTGCCTGGCGATGGTGTGGGTGGGTTGATGCATAATCAGATTATGTTCAAGTGAACCAGTAGATAACATTTGGAAGTCTGTGGTGTGGTTCATTAAGGATTGAGGTAGATTTTGTGTGGAAGCGAATCCAGTCATGTACTTGGGTGTTAAATTAATTATTGAGGAGTCGGGTTCATGTGGTGGGGGCAGACCGGTGACTCCAGTATATATCTCTTCTACTGCTTTTTAGATTGCTCTGTTCGTTATGATCTTGTTTTAAGCATCCTATTCCATTGAAGGTGATGTATCGATGATTATGACCAACATGTAAAAAAAAAAAAAAAAAAAATCCTAAAAATATAAAAAATATGCACAAAAAAAAAAAAGAGGCTAAAAAGAAGTATTGCTTCCATTATTTAATAAAGAATACACACCAAGAGCTCCAAATTGCATACTTGAATACACCAAATCCAATTAGAAACAAAAACACACGAAGAAATGGCAGCCAAGATTTGAAGCCCCAAACATTGCAACAAGTTCCAAAACCATATACCCTAAACAGATCCAGAATTTCACGAAAAGACGAAAAGCACAGTAGATAGAGTGAAGTCAGAGAGAGAGGACCTGTCGGAGAGAGAGAGGAAGCTGGGGCCATGCCGGAGTAGGCGGAGAGGTAGAGGGAGTTAGGGTTTTGGGCGTTGTTGGGGTTATTGGGGTTGCTAGGGTTTTGGTTGGGGTCGCGGAGGGGGAGGTTCTTCCGCAACATTGGTGGGTGATGTTGGGGGGGGTGGAGTGACCTGGAAGGGGGAGAAGAAGAAGAAGAAGAAGACGACCTGGTTTGATTTCAATGGCGGACTCGTTTTCGTACTAAAAGATACAAGAATTCCATCCGTGAAACCGTACAGACCCTGTATCGCAGAATCGGAGGTGGAATAAATAAGAGAAGGTAAAATATAGTGATAAAATGGGTGTTTCTACTTGAATAAATGAGAATATGTAAGACAGAATTAATTGATATAAAGTGGTTGCTGTCCTTTGAATTATGTTATTTTAAATTATTCAACACATTTGAATATATAAGCACCATTGTCAACATCTTATTCACATTTTATTCATAATTTGTCTATGGTTAGCTAAATAATAAAAACTTTATTGTTACATTTTTCAAGAAGAATAATTAAAAGGGAAAAATCAATATAGTTTCCTGAAAATTTATAAAAATAAAAAAAAATTCCTATAAAATTAGTAAATCCCCTAAGGTCCCTATCTTATCAGACAATATTTATTTTAGTTCATATAACTAACCAGATATGTAGTTAACGGTTAACCCTAACCATGCATGGTAAAATACTATTTTACCCTTTCTAAAAAAATTTCTTTATTGAAAAAAATTGATATAACTCTCTGAAAACTTATGAAAATTGAAAAAAGTCTCTGTAAAATTTAAAAATAGTTTTAACTCCCTGAAATCTTCTTAAAATCATAAACAAACCCCTTTGATTATCTAAAAGTATGTACTGATTTATTTAAATTTTATTAACAATAATGATTCCTAGACCCCAACTTTCCAGGCCCCATCACAGGCCCCATGATGTGGCAATAGGACATTACCTATTATACCCTCTAATTGATAACCACCTCTAAACAAGGAAAACGGTTTGATTTATTCCTAGGATTGTGGAGATTTTATTAATTACTGTATTTCTTCTTCCTTGCATTGTGTAAAATCATTAATCCCTATAATTTATTCGTAGCAGTCCCGAAATTGATCTCTCTTTCGGATCAGGTTTGTCAATTGTTTTTTTTATTTTTTATTTATCTTATTGAATGAAAGTCACATCGAATTTGAAATTAAATTTTTGATGATCAAATATTCAATCTATGTTACATGTTTCAATTCAAAAAATGAATTTTTTTTTATGTTTTGATCACTATTTCACACTTTTTTTTATATTTGTTTCGTTATAATTTCATAAATGTAATTTTGATATTGTTACATTTAATTATTACTGGTTCGTGTGATGTTTATATTAGACTCCCGAACTCGGATATTCATTTACACAATTTTGTTACATTCATAAATGTAACACTCTGAAATGTAACATTATCTCATGTTGTGCATTTCTTTTAACAATGCAAATAGAAATGACGTATAAATGTAACAGTGAAGTACATACTTTTACAGAGGATTCTGATACATTTTCTTTGGAAAGCAGTGCACTAGAAATTGAAATAGATAATTTTAAATAGTAAATGTAACTGTTTGACATTTAGGTAAATATAATTTTAAATATAAATGTAACAGTTTTTATATAAATGTAACAAATCGTTGTGAGAGATGTAAACATTTAAGAAATGTATTTGTAACTACCAATATAAAATGTAACAGTTTCATATGTTAACTATATGTGTTTTTTATTTAAATTTGAATACAATAACTACCTAGAGAAAATGAGTTGTTTGAAGGATTTTAATGAAAACAATTTCAGTAATTTTTGGTGTAATCTAGGTTCAATTATAATTTAAGTAATAATTTCAAAATTTAGGTAATGATCGAACGGTTGTTATTCAAACTATTTGAATAACAACCGTCCGATCTTTTTCTTTTTTTGGTGAAACAGAATATCCAAACGTCCAAATCATTTTAAATTGTTTGATAAACATTCAGAAAACACTAAGTCTTAAAATCAATAAGATAAGATTGAATATAAATGTAAACAAACTAAATAATTTTAAGATTTTAAGGATTTTAAGATTAGGTAAAGATTTTAAGATTTACATGGAAAAGTCATAACTAAATAGAGAAAATGGGGGGATTTGGGTTAATAAGACAAATTTTTAATGAAGGGCAAATTTGTATTTTGTCATTTTACCATTTTTTGAAAAAGTCAACAAACCAAAAAACCAACCAATGAAATGATGACACCTCATGGGGCTTGTGAGTGGGGCTTATATTATGGGGCTTGGGTATCATGACTGTTTTATTAAACAAATTATAGTTTTATAATCAAGATTTTATGCTTTTTGTTGTTAGTAATTTGAGTTAAATATGTATTATAGAAATTTGATTTAGTTTTTAAATTGTTTTATTTGATTTTGTAATAGAGTTGATGAAGCTGTAATTTTTTTTGTTCGGTCTCTATGATGAGATTAAGGAGGTGAAAATGTTAAAAAATATTCGATTTTGTAGATCAAATGAGGTCGGACGGCTATTTTTTTTTACGATTGAAATTTTAGAAGATGGAGATGTTGAAAAATGGCGGGGGTATTTTTGTCTTACAAAAGGAGTAAAGATTGGTATCACTTAATTAAAGTGATTCCGATTTTAATTATGCAGAAAGCTAAAAAATATTGCCAAACGCATTCTAAAAAACCGGCTTAATTAAAAAGTTACTTTCAGTTTTTAGTGCAAAAAGGTTGATTTTTAAAAAGCAAAAAAAATCTGCTTTCTAGGAATCAAGTCTATTTAAGTTATTTTATTCAAAATCTTATTTGTCATACGTGTTTTCAAACGGACCCTAAATTTGATTTTATAGAGTTTGTAAGGATTGAATTTGATTTTAGTAAATTTATGGGGACTTATTTTGATATGCTTTGGATCAGGGGACTAAATTGGTTAACAATAAATACTTTATGAGGACTTTAGGACGATTTTCTGATTTTAGAGAGACTTTTTGTAATTTTAAAAAGATTTCAAGGAGTTAAAAAGATTTTTCTCTAATTAAAAATACAATGAAACAAAAAAAAAAATTCATTACCTATACTAAAATACTCATAAACCTTATATTAATTTAATTCTCTATCCAAACGGGGGCTAAAGTCATGTAACGATAACATAGTTTCCAGCCACTTATAAATTATAACAGTGTATATTTATTATCAGTGTATAAAAATTTAAAAAATTTATTATTTCAAAAATATATATATTTAGTGTATCTCACTGGATACTTTATTTTTCATAATATATATTTTAATAAAAAATATATATTTTTTAAAAATACACTCAAAACTGATGAGAGTTGTGGACCGGACCATACACAAGTTGGACATATCATTTTCCTTTTTCCATGTTTGGGGCTTTGGGAGTTCTCCTGTAACCCTCCTCTACAATTTGATTCATCAAATAAGAATATTATGTATCGGGTTTGGTTATTACCACCTCATTAGGTATTCTATTAACCCTTTAAAATATTTGTTTTTAATGTTTAAAAGGAAATCTTACCCCAGATAAAACCTCACATAAGCTTGTCAATGGAACAGATATGGAGCAGATCTGCTAATATCTGCATTCGTATTCAAAAATGAAAATCACTATCTGTATCCGTATCCGACAGATATAAAAAAACTGTATCCAATCCAAAGATTCGGATTCGGATACGGATAATTATCCAAAATATCCGAACCAGCTAAATCGATACTGATTCATCTCAATATCTGATATTTGAATCCATATCCGATATCCAAAAACAAAAAGCAATTAAACATGCAGCAAATTTTCATTCAAAGTTCAAAACATAGACTTAAAATTCAAATTCACAAACTTAAATCCTAATATCTCTAACAGAAAGATATTCTACCAAACACAATGTGTTCAGCAGATACCAAAGCAACAAAGCTTCCCAACATATTACAATCTTGAAAACAAATTTTCCAGGTTCCAAAAAACAAGACTAAAAAAAATTGTCTTCTTTAACATGGCCTTGCTTGCATGATCAAAACCATCATCTGCTAGAACATAGAAACATAAAAGTAGTCCAGCACAAAATGATAAAACAACAAATGTAAGTTATCTAAAAAAATGTTTATATTCTAATAAAATGGTAGAAAATGTAAGCCTATGGATCACGAGGAAGATTAAAAATCTGAGTCCTTTATTCATTAATTGGTGCAAGAATGGATGCCTAACAATAATAATTGAGAAAATTCTTAATAAGTAAAATAAAACAAAATAAAATCTTATTGGATTATTTACTCACATTGTGATTACTATTGGCCAACCAATTTTACCCACAAATCAATGCTTCTACAGTGTCGGGAAGTAATAAAATGCGTTTATCATCAAGCACCCTTTCTGTAGTTCTGAATGCAGACTCTGACGCAACAAATGAGACTAGCACCGCTAAGATGCCCCGAGTCATTTTCTTTTTTCTTTTTTTTTACTGACCACCCATATAATGGGTTTATATAATCATTTTGATTTTTTAACTAAAACATTTTGTTATAATTTTTATATGTGATGTGAAAAATCTTAACTGTGTATTAGATATTAATGTATGTTTTTTAATTCAATTTTTATTTTTATATGTGATGGGTTTAGATATTATTATAATAGGTATAATATTCAACCGATTTAGGAAGATTACTATTATTATATGTTTAATTATATAATCGGTTATTTTATTTATTTGCATTCATTAAATATTTATAAAAATATGTATAAAATTACTCTTTTTTTATTATTGTGATATGGGTAAAGAAATGAATTTTGTATATATATATAATAGTAAGGGTATTTTAGACATTTAAATCAAATTCTTCATCATTTTCCATATATGAACCAAACGCTGGAAAATGATTTATGGAGCAATCCATTAGCGAATCAAACAGTCTGATGGAATTAGGATTCCTGGTAAAATAATTCATGATAAACTGATTCTTGGTAAAGTAATTTCATCCAAAAAAATGACACGAACCAAAGGGGGCCTATATTTCCTTTCAAGCAAGGTATGTATCCTATCTTTCCGCAGATTTTGAGGGTGTATATAACTCTTTGGTCTTTGATATATGTTTATCTCAATATAATTCAGGTAATTAATATAGGAAAAATGACTAAAAAAATCTTCTAAAAGTTAGAATTACTCAAATCAGTCACTTTTTAAAATTATACAAAAAAAAATCTCATTTTACAATTTTAAAAACACAAAAGATTAACCTACCCTTATGTAATTAGATCCTTAACATATTCCATAATTCTTAACATTGTTAAAATATTTTACCATCTTAATTTTGTTAATGTATAAATTTCACACATTCTCATGTAGAACCTTTTTTTACTCTAAATTATTTATGATTATGTGGATTTTTTGAGATATGTGTTCATATAATTTGATTTTTTATGATGAACTCCATTAAATTAATGTTGATACTTCTTTAAAAAATTATATATGTACTGATGACGCCATAAAAATATGTGAATAACTAAGCAAAAAAATGTGAACAAGGATTTTAAATACTAAAATATCATCTGCTGTATTGGGTATAACACAAATTTAAATTACATATTATGATTATACACAATGAAAAATGATAAACATCACGTAAGATATATATAAGAAATACAAAATATAACATATAATAACAAAACCTCTAAAGAGTTTGTTGTTTGTAGGAAAAATAGGTTTTTGGTGTGGAATAGCTTAACAAGGATTAGAAGGATGTTAAAGATCTAATTAGAGAATGGTAGATTAGTCTTTTAGGTTTCCAAAATTGTGAAATGAAACTTTTTAGGTATAATTTTAAAAAAGGGATGATTTAGATATTTCTAATTTTTAGGAGATTTTTTAAATCATGTTCCCTTAAATATATATCATTGTGTCGTATAAATGGTTTATTCCATAATATGATTTGAATGCACATGTCTTCTTGTTCATTCATACATTTACAGTTTTTCATTATTCCAATTATACTGGAACTCAAACCCATAACCTTTAAATTATAAATTCTATTATTAATTATAAATTCTCTTATTAAGCACTTAACTAAAAAATTATTATTATTCATATTATTAATTACTATCTGTTATTAAATTTTTGGTTATCAAATATATTGTTCAAGAATTATGTCTATGTTGAATTTTTTTCCCCAATAGTCATGGAGGCAGAGGCAATTATGTTGTGCGCTTAGTTGGAGACATTGAAACATCTGTAATTGTATTCATGTGTATGTCATTATCAATCTTTTTTAAAGTGATAATCCTAAACCACCACACCTGCATGACATGATCGATAGATCTGTTCACAAAAAAGTGGCCCAATGTCAATGCATGTCTAAACAGGCATACGAGCGCAATAACTTTGATTGTATGGACCTACTTATAAAAAATAAAAAAGATAATGTTATATTAAGTCATTTTTGTTGTTCAAAACTCAGACCATACATGTTTTTTTTTTAAATAGTAAATATCATGTGATGATGTATATACTTTGAAAAAAAAATGTATATCGCTCCATTAATTTCGAGTTGAATGAATTTATTTTTAAAAAGTGTAAAATAAAATTTAATTAAGTATATACATGGACGATGATGTATATGATATATATAAAACTGCATGTTGAACTATAAAAAAAAATTGTATAAAATGGCCCAAATAAAAAACAATATGGATTTATAAAAAACTTTGAACCCAGATTATTGCCTCCGCGATAGTCCTGTGTGATTGTAACAGTCCCAAACCAAGAAGAAAAAAAATAGTGTCCATGTACATAGAATAGAAAGCAACACTGATATTCATGCACCACCTGCAACCTAACTAGGTTCTCTTTATATCTGGACCCAGAATTGTATATCATTTCATATATTTGAAGCTCTTTCTATAATTGGCCAAGCATATCCGGCAACTAGCAATCTCAGTGACCTAATTATTCTGCTTTGTAAATTCAAAGTTAAACAAAGACAACCTCTCCCTCAGCCCAAAATATATACTTAAACCAATAACATCGAGCTAGAAGGTCTTATATATATTCCTCAACACTGATATATAGGGCGCGTCTATCCCCACCAAGAGTTTTTCTTACCCCACCAATCAAAAAAAAAAAAAAAAAAACGGTGTTTGGCTGTTCCCACCTATCTAGATCGACCGAACTTGGTCGCAATTTCAGATTTTGGGCGACCGAACTTGATCGCCATTTCAGGTTTTGGGCGACCGGACTTGGTCGCAATTTCAGGCTTTGGGCGACTGTAATTGGTCGAACAGGGTTCAAAACTATATCTACCTATTTTTTGTAAACAAATAACTTTTTGGGTTTATCCATCATAGTCTACATTTATTTTTTTATCCAAACAACAGCTAAGGGGCAAAAAAAAAATGTAAGTATGTATACTTTCAATTAATTCAAATTTTTATAGAAAAATATCTTATTAGACAAATATATATCATTTTTAAGCTTCGTTTGAATTCGTAGTTAAGAGGATTCTTCATTTGAAAACAAAAAAAAACCTATCAGTTGATCCAAACACATTATATATTTGGCTTTTGAAAATTAGTCCGTCACTTATGTAAAAAAAATTGTTCTTATATTCTACATTTAAGAATAATAATTGATTCTTCTTACATTACAACTCAGACTTGGAGTGGTATGAAGAATTCAAGGAAGATATACGTCATGGGATTATGTTTCTAAGAAAAAAATTTATAAACTTTATTACAAATCCTGTTCGATCAAGTTCGGTCGCTCGAAACTTGAAATGGCGACCAAGTCCGATCGCCCAAAACCTGAAATGGCGACTAAGTCCGATCGTCCAAAACCTGAAGTGACGACCAAATCTGGTCGACCTGGCCGGATCGGTGGGAAAAAATAAAACACTGATTTTTTTTTCTCGATAAGTGGGGTAAGAAAAATGCAATGGGGATAGCCATGCCCTGATATATATTCTCCTTTCGTAATTTCCCTCCCATTCATTGAATCCATCTCTCCTGGGCCCCAAACCCCATTCTCTCTCTCTCTCTCTCACACACACGCGCGCGCGCCGCACGTGCATGTATGAATAGTGTTAAATGTATATATATGTTAGGGTTAAGGGTAGATTAGTCTTTTCCTTGTTTTCCTTTTTGTACTATAAATATTAGATACAAACCCTAATAATATGATTGATTCATTCTTTTCATATTCTAACATGGTATCAGAGCTTGAATCTAATTTTTTTCTTTGATCGTCGACGTCCCGTCACCTCCGCGCCGCTTTGCCGCTGCCCCACGCAGATCTGCCGCATCTGCACCGCTGTGCAGCCGTCGCGCCGTTGCTGCTCCGCCGTCGTGCCGCCGCTGCGCCGCCCCGCGCCGCCCTCTCGCGCTGCCTCGCGCAGCCCTGCGGCTGCTGTGCCACCCTGCTGCGCCGCCCTGCGCCACCGCCTCGCGCTGCTGCGCCACCCTGCCCTACCCACGTCGTGCCCGCACACCATCTGTGCCCCATCCGCGCACCGTCCGCGTCTGCCTGCGCGTCGTCTCGGTGTTGCGTGATCAGCGCAGATCCGCGCCGATCAGCCCGGATTTCCTGGGATCCTGTCCCGGATTCGGTCACGGACAGCATCCCGGATCTCCCAGGAATTCGTCCCGAGATCCAGTGCTTCGCGCCCGGCCCAGCTGCCCGACCCGGCTCCAGTGCCCGACCCGACCCAGCCCGACCCGACCCGGCTCCAGCGCCCGACCCGACCCGGCACCAGCTGCCCGACCGGATCCGCGACCCGACCCGGATCCGCGACCCGTTTACCGCCCCGTCATCGCCTTTTTCGGTATTTTCTTTATCCGGCCGCTACGGGTTCATTCAGACTCCAAATATAGTCATATTGGTACTCATTTTGCTCCATTTTTTGTTCTGCACGCATCTGTGACTATATTTTCATCATCCGAGGCATATATTTTTTCTGTTATTCTCTTTTTGCCTATTATGGCTACGGATAACACTCAGATCATCGATGTTAAGTTTGATGGTAACAATTATGATGTCTGGTCTATTAGTCTTGAACTTCAGCTTGATTATCGTCGCCTATTGGGTCATGTTACTGGCACTAATCTAGCTCCTGTACTTGAACCATCTCCACCGGGTTCTGATGAGACCACCATCAAGGCCAGAGCTGAGGCGTATACTAAGGCTTTGTTGACATGGAAGGAGGCCGATTCTCGGGTGAAAGCTTATATTGCTTCTTCGGTTATTCCAAATATCCGTAAACATTTGAAGCCGTTCATTACAGCCAAGGAATATTGGGACTTTCTGAAGAATTTCTATACGCAGACCGATGGTGCTCAGGAATTCTATCTACATCAGGCCATTTCTACTTCTTATCAAGGGGAGCTTTCTATTCGTGATTTTTATTCTCTTTTGTCTGATTACTGGGATCAACTCGCACCTATGGATCCTCAGATGGAGGGTATTTTTCTGACACGCTATCGTGAGTACCGTAATCGTCAACGATTGTACCAATTCTTGATGCGTCTTCGTCCTGAGTTCGAGGCTATTCGTGCACAGATTCTTCATCGTTCTCCCAAACCGTCTCTTGATACGGTTCTTTTTGAGTTAGTTGCTGAGGAGACGCGTCTTCGCACTGTTGTCACTCCGCCTATCGTTGATCACAGTTCTGTCAATGTTGCACATCGTCAAGACAATCGCTACACTCGGGTCACTTGCTATTATTGCCATAAATTTGGACACGTGCAATCTGAATGTCGTAAGCGTGCTCGTGATGGTGCTCCTCTTGTTTATGTACCTCGCACTTCAGCTCCTGGAGCACTTCCTCCAGCACCTCGTCCACTAGATCCTGCAGCATCACGTGCACTAGCGCCTCGGGCGCAAGCACCTCGGGCACCTTCTACAGTTCCTCCACGTCGCTCTCAGCCTCGACCTGCAGCTGCTGTTGCATCTGATTTTCCTACTGATCCACCGGCATATTCTTCCTCTCAGATCACTGAGAGTCTTGCGCAGCTCCACCTTCAACAACAACAGCTTCAAGATATGCTTCGCTCAGTGACTGGTAGTGATTCATCTGCTCCCTTTTCTGCTTCTACTGCGGCAACAGGTAACCTTACCTCCTCATGGATTCTTGACTCTGGGGCTTCCCATCATATGACTTCTCAGGCATCCTTTATTAGTTGTCCTACTCGCGTGTTTCCCACTCCTGTTATTCGTACGGCAGATGGGACTCCTCTGTCTGTGTCGAGTTCTGGTTCTCTTGCTGATCCTTCTCATCGATTTCAACTTCCTGATGTTTTTCATGTTCCTGGTCTATCACTAAATTTGCTTTCTGTTGGTCAAATTGCGGATCATGATTGTCTCATTACTTTTGATTCTTCTACTTGTTCTGTACAGGATCGTCGTACGGGGAAGCAGATTGGGACAGGCTCTAGACGCGGTGGGCTCTACTACATGGATCATCTTCATATTCCTTCGTCTTCTGCAGCTTCTGCTCGCTTGATTTCTTCTTCTCCTTCCTCCTTTGATGTATGGCACCGCCGTCTTGGCCATCTCTCTCCTCCAAGACTTCGTTATCTAATAAGTACCGGTGTTTTAGGTTCCTTTTCAAAAACTGAGCTTCAACCATGTGTGGGCTGCAAGTTGGCAAAACACTTGGCTCTTCCATTTCCTACTAGTAAACACATTTCTGCTTCTCCTTTTGATCTAGTTCACTCTGATGTTTGGGGTCCCTCCCCTATTCCTTCTAAAGGGGGTAACCGTTATTATGTTATTTTTATTGATGATTTTTCTCGCTTTACCTGGATATATTTGATGCATAGTCGTTCTGAGTTGTTACCCATCTATAAATCTTTTGCTACAATGGTTGAAACTCAGTTTTCCAAACGCATCAAGGTGTTTCGCTCTGATTGTGGGGGAGAATATTGTTCTCGTGATTTTTTATCCTCCCAAGGCACTCTACCACAGCTTTCCACTCCTTATGCTCATCAGCAGAACGGGGTTGCTGAGCGCAAACACCGTCATATCCTCGAAACGACCCGGTCCTTACTCCTCTCTGCTTCTGTTCCTGTTCAGTTTTGGGGTGAGGCTGTTCTTACAAGTGTGTATCTCATCAATCGCACTCCTTCGTCTATCACTGCTGGCATCTCCCCCTTTCAGCGTCTTTATCATAGTCCTCCTGATTATTCTCGTCTTCGTGTTTTTGGATGCACGTGTTTTGTCCTACTTCCTCCTCTTGAGCGTACCAAGTTGTCTCCTCGTTCCACTATGTGTGTCTTTCTTGGGTATAGTAATGAGATCAAAGGATATCGATGCTATGATCCTGTTGCTCGTCGTCTTCGGACATCTTGTCATGTCACATTCTTTGAGAGTCATCCATACTACGCTCTTCGCTTGCCTCCTGTTCCTCTTCCCCCATCCACGGTTGAGGAAGTCACATTTTTGGACTTTTCTATTCCTGATTTCTCATCTTCATCTTTTGCTCCTCAGTCATCTATTCCGTCTGTACCTGACCACTCTTCCTCGTCAGTCCCATCTTCACCCTTGCCGTCTTCGTCAACTTCTTTGGATGATTCACGTGGGACGGTTCTGTCTACTCCTACACCTATTCCTGATGCTGCTTCGCCAGAAGACGATTCTGCTTCCGCACCAGTTGCTCCTCGTCGCAATCCGCCTCGCGCTCGTCGACCTCCTCAACGACTCAGCTTGGTTGCCTCTGATTCTTTTTCTCCTAGTTTTCAGTGTTTTCTTTCAGCTGTTTCCACTCATTGGGAGCCCCAATCATATCGTGAGGCTGTCGGCATTCCAGAATGGGAAGGTGCTATGGCAGAGGAGCTTAGTGCATTACAACGCACTCATACGTGGAAAATTGTACCACTTCCTCCAGGGAAGACTCCTATCAGCTGTAAGTGGGTTTATAAGATCAAGACCAACTCTGATGGTTCGATTGAGCGTCACAAGGCTCGGTTGGTTGCCCGTGGTTTCACTCAGCAGCATGGTATTGATTATGATGAGACATTTGCTCCTGTAGCAAAGATGACAACTGTTCGTACTTTGATTTCTGTTGCTTCTGTTCGTCAATGGCCCATTTATCAGCTTGATGTCAAGAACGCTTTTCTTCATGGTGATTTATCAGAGGAGGTTTACATGACTCCTCCTCCGGGTCTTCCTCATTCATCTGGTCATGTATGCCATCTTCACCGCGCTCTCTATGGTCTCAAGCAGGCTCCTCGTGCTTGGTTCGCTCGATTCACTGATGCTATCTGTGCTGCTGGGTTTGTTCCCAATTCCTCTGATCCAGCTTTATTTGTTCACACCTCTGGTCCTCATCGTACTATCCTGCTGCTTTATGTTGATGACATGATCATCACCGGCGATGATTCGTCTCATATACAGTCGGTCAAGCAACATCTTCAGCGTCAATTTGAGATGAAAGATCTTGGCAAACTTCGCTATTTTCTAGGCTTGGAAGTTGCTTCTGCTCCGCGTGGTTATCTTCTCTCCCAACGCAAGTATACTGCTGACTTGATCGACCGTGCCTGTCTAACTGATGATCGCATTTCTCCCACTCTTCATGCTAAGCTCCGACCTGACGATGGAGAACCACTTTCTGATGTTACTCGTTATAGACAGCTTGTTGGAAGCCTCGTCTATCTCACTGTCACTCGTCCTGACATTGCCTATGCTGTGCATATTGTCAGTCAGTTTGTCGCTGCCCCTCGTACTGTTCATTATGCGGCAGTTCTTCGGATTATACGCTATCTACGTGGCACTATATCTCGTGCTCTGTTGTTACCGTCTTCTTCTACTCTTGAACTTCGCGCTTATACTGATGCTGATTGGGCAGGAGATGTCACAGATCGAAAATCCACAACTGGTATATGTGTGTTTCTTGGGGACTCTCTTATATCTTGGAAGGCCAAGAAATAAGACATTGTTTCTCGTTCGAGTGCTGAGGCCGAATATCGTGCTATGGCATCTGCTACTGCTGAGGTTGTTTGGCTTCGACGCCTCCTCTCTGACATGGGCGTCATTCTATCTGCGTCTACTCCCCTATATTGTGACAACAAGAGCGCCATTCAGATTGCTAGCAATCCAGTATTTCATGAACGTACGAAGCACATCGAGATCGATTGTCACTTCGTCCGTCATCATTTTATTGCGGACACTATATCACTCCCATATATTTCCTCTTCTCTTCAGTTATCAGACTTTTTCACAAAGTCTCATACACTTCAGCGGCATGGTTTCTTGTTGAGCAAACTCTCGGTGTATGATCCACCATGAGTTTGAGGGGGGGTGTTAAATGTATATATATATGTTAGGGTTAAGGGTAGATTAGTCTTTTCCTTGTTTCCCTTTTTGTACTATAAATATTAGATACAAACCCTAATAATATGATTGATTCATTCTTTTCATATTCTAACAAATAGGACGTCAAAATCTGATAAACTTATTTTAATTTTATCTTAAAATAGAGCTTCTTTGACGAATACTGATGATTTTATAGTTTCAAATAGGTGGTTTTGACAATATAGAGTTAGTTGAGAGGTATATATGAAAAAAAATCTCATTTTTCTGTTGTAACATATCTCTTTTATTTGTAGTTTCGTAATAAATTTTATAAATGATTTATTTTATAATTATTAAAAAAAATTATTACATTATTAATACATGTAACACAATATATTATATCGCATTTAAATGTAGTAAAAAGAAATTGAGGGTGTTGGTTTAATTAGGATAGCATTTTTTAAATATTTTTTATTTACATGCACATTGTGCGTGGATAAAGATTAATATTATTATTACACAAAAGTCAAATGATAAAAATCAAAATGATTTGAAAGGCCTCTAACCATACTCACAAAATAAAATACTAAAATTTGAGAAATCTAATTTGCATCTTTGGACAAAATAAAAAAAAGAGTAAAAATTATTTAGATGATCCTAATAAATCTATAAAAATTCTAATATGCATCTCTCTCTCTCTCATCCACTCTCCATATCTTCCAATTTCTCTTTTAAGAGAATATGACACTTTGGAAAGTGGTGTTCAACAACTTGGATACCTTTTGGCCTTTCAAATGAATGAACAACCAAAATTCATTTGACAACATGTAAAGCTAAGCTTAAGGCATCAACCAACCAACAACCCATCACAATTATTGTTCTCTATTATATAAATTCTTTTTTTAATTCATTTTAAAAAAAAACCTCCATTAATCACCACTTGCTTCATGTCCTCAAATTTTTAAGACGCACTTCGGCTTTATATTAATGAAGATAATGTGTTCCCAATTTTTTAATCTCATATTCCATTGTGCACTCATCCCTATTGGCCTTATTTTATGTGTGTGTGTATATATAATATAAAATTTCCACTTGGCATTGATATCTAGCAAGGTTAGGAAATGTAGCTAAATTTGGGTCCCTCCTTTGAGTGAGAGATCAAAAAAAAAAAAAAAACTTTCATGGAAAGGCTGCTAGGGTTTCTTCCCTTGTGCCCTGACCTGACAATAGAGGGGTTTGGTATCCAAATCCAAATGTAAAGTTGCATCAGAGATTCATTCATAGATTGATGTTGGGGACTCTGGTCATGGAATCAATATTTTAGATTTTAAATGTGTTCATAAGAAAATGTTATCAACCCAACACAAGTGTAGTACTATGTTGTACATGCACTTGTACAAGATTAATTATAACGCAATCATTTCTTTCTCGTTTTTTTTTTCGTTTGGTTTTTTTTTTTTTTTTTTGATAAGAAGCAACCAATTCAGGGTCGAGTGTTATATTCTAAGGTAACGCTCAGTAACGCGATTATAAAATTAATTTTTTGTAATTGCTGGGTTTAAAACTGATTCTGTAGGAAGCTGCCTCCCCTAGTTTTATCAAATCGCAGCTTTTAAACACTATTTATCTGAAATCTGTTTGTAAGAAATTGTGATTGCAAAACTGTTTGATTGTACAATTGTAGAACCAGCTTCTTGCAATAGCAAAAGTTGTGCAACCGTGCAACCAAACGCTACCTAAGATTGTCATTTGTAGTAATCTAAAAAATATTGGGACTCAATGTATAAGAAGTGATGAACTATATTTATCTCTCATAAAGGACGCAATATACATAACGATTTGTTTTTGTGCGTAATTATATATACAAAATTGATGATGATTCCATTGAGGGTGGTTTTCTTTTTTGTTATTGAAGTGACATGTTTATTGAATAATATGGAATCCTATGTGTTTCTAACACAAAGATTCTGCCCTATGTGTAAATGATAGTGATTATGCTTTGTGATATGCAATCATTAGACCGTTACAATTTTCATGACAACATAGAGTGTATTTAAAAATACAGTTTGAAAAATAATTTTTAGCTTTATACATAGTTTTTAAAAATGTAACAATGAGGGTTGCTTTTTAATTAATTAAGGAATTATGTTTGTTGCTTATAACAAAAGTCGCTTGTATTGGAATAAACAAAATTTTTTAAGCAAATTTTTATTGTTATAATCATGACCCATGAGGGTAGCTTTTTAAACGAATAAGCGTGTTTGATGACTTGATTGTAGCTTTTTACTTTTAAAGAAGCTAAAAACTATATAAAAAAAATGAGTTGTCAAACAGGGCCATAGTGTAGAATGCGCGTTTACTTCACTCAACTGGCTTAAATAAACTCGATTCCTATAAAACACATTTTCTACTTTTTTTTTAAAACAACATTTAAGTTGTAAGTAGTTTTTTTAATTAAGTCTCTTTTTTAATGGAGTTTGATAACACGTTTGTTTTTTCTAATCATGTTTAAATGCGCTATCCAACGGAAGCTTAATGTGGTGTGATTTATCGACGGATAAGATTCCCTCTGACGCTAAAAATGAATCAATAATCTTTGTTTTATGAACAAAAGAAACAAATGTCATTGATGAGCACCAAAACCGTACCCTCAACAAGGCTAATCCAATATAATCTTTGTTCGACGACTTTCATAATTTCGTCGTACATGTTTTGTCCGTCGCAATCTTTTTGGCGGGTAAGTCAACCGACTTAACGACCGGGGACGTGACGGAACCTGCTGTGGGGCCACGCGTCCACACCTGATGACGCAACAGCCTACGTCACAGCCCATGCAGAGAGGGAAGGAAGTGAGTGGCGTCTTCTTTTGCGCGGGCCACGTCACCCCCACCACCCTTATTGTCCACGCCCGCAGAACGCCTAGCAAGGATCGGGATTTGGCGGAATCTGACGCGGAGGGCGACGTGGAGGATAACGAAAACTACGACATCCGAAGATATTCTATCATTATATTCTCAGTCGTGGACGTCAAAATCGAAACCCCGTCAACAGGGAACAACATCACCTCTTATCGTGTCTCGCGGCGCATTTGTTGTTCTTGGGTGGATAATGGTTTTGCTTCACATTTGCTCCTTCACAAGTCTCATATTTTTATCTATACCATTTATCCTCGTATCTAATGAATCTTTTGATTAGAAGTTTTTCGTATCGGTGCAATCCATCAACTATGACAAATGAGGAGCAGTAAAATTTATAATTGAATAAGTAGATTCAAATTTTAAAATTCAGGTTACAAATATTCACTTTGCAAGTATATTTTCAAAACGATTTTCCAGGAAGCCACTTCTATTCCATTTATTAAAATTTTGTTTTAATTTATCCAAATATGTAACCATTAGATGCGTTTGAAAATGAGTTTGGTTTAAATATAATTCTTATAAAAATAAAATCTTTAAAGATTATTCAAACTTGTATTTGCATATTCAGTTTTTGAAAATGATTTAAATATACATATGCATGAGATAAAGCATATAAGTGTTAGCATGTAAGACATGCATGTTATATATATCATCTATAATTCAAAGCAAATAAATTATTTAACATATGTATGATGAATAAAACTAGATATCATCATTAGAACATATTATTAAATAATTCTATAAACATGTTCCGATACCAATTGTTAAACTAATTAAATTCAGGTTCCATAACGAGGCAAAGGACAAAGGTTTAACCAGTGGTGATTCTATAAGGGCATATCCACAAATAAAATTATTTTGGAGGTAACACAGGTAAAAGAAACCCTCGGCGCACAGACCCTTCGGTTAACCTGCTGCGCGAGACAGTGGAGTGATTGAGACGGCGTTAACGGTTGACAACAGGGGGAGGTGTTGCGAATAAACAAATTTTTAATAGAGAGCGGAAGAGGCTTCGGTTTTCTCCCTCTCTGTTTTAAAAAGGCCGTACACGCCTCTTGCGAATGGGGGTTTCTAGGGTTTTGGACGAGCTGGGATTCGGAGTTGGAGCGGATTCCGCGTCGATTAGTCTCCTCGAGATTCCCGCCGAACACGTGCGAGGAGGAGTCGGAGGGGAAGGGATGAGCCGGTGATGGAGAAGGGGTCCTTCCGATCGCTTCTTCGAGGTTTGAAATCTGTAGAATTAAAGTTCTAGAGTCTTTGTTATGTTTTTAGTATGGATTCTTGATTTCTCGTTCAAAAATAGGAGCTTGGATTGAGTTTTATAAAGGGTGATGAGTTTTTATGTAGTGAAGTGAGGCTTTTGGTTTGGGGAGTTCATCAAGGAAAGAAATTTTGCATCTGATATGATTTTTTTTTTAATACTTTTTTGGTTGTTAATTGAGATGTCAGTTTTTGACTTTTTTTTTTTTTTTGATGGATGTCATATATCCTAGTTTAAACATAAGTAAGCTCTTGCTCTGTTCCTTTCTGATTTTATTTTCTCAGATTTGGATCTTATGTATTTGTCCAAATCAAATATTTCAATCTTATTTTGGTGATTTGGAACCTATCATTAGTTGAGAGAACTCTCGATGCACATAATCACTCGCAAACCTTGTGCGCCAGTTAAACTCCGGAGGATTCATACTTGAGACTAGGGGAGCAAACCCATGGCTCTAGCCAAAGTGTCAATCCCTTGTGAGCTCAATATTTTCGTTTTCTTTTTTGCATTTGATAGTTGTTTTTACCCTATTGAATGATCCAATAGACTACATTTTAGATTTTTTTTCCCCTTCCCTTCATTCACTCCTTTCTCTCGTTTTGAGGAAAGTGTAATTAGTAGAAAACGGATAGTACAAGATAAGGAGAAGGATTTGGATGCATAATTAATCGTTGTCAATTAACAAAGAACAATAAAACAAAGCCTTGACCAAATTGAACGCCTCCATTGTGGACAAATACTATGTTGAACCACACATTCAGAGTACATTCTTTTCCGTTACGAACATAAGAGGCTGCCCAATAAAACACACAAAGACCATTTGGCTTCTTTTCAACTTTGCTTCAGGATTCATCCTGTCTACAAGGTTATGGAACGTGTAGTGATTATGATTAGTTTCGCTTGTCTTTTTTTTTTCTCTTTATGTGAAAGGGAAGGGCAACATGCTTTTATTGTTGCATGGTGTTTGTGTCTATGCATTTGGTTCTATTAAATTTAAATAACAAGCCATCAAATGCAATATATATTTAAAAACGTTTTATAATGACTACAATGTGTGCTGCTGTCCTTATCTAAAACATTAAATTGTTTTGCAGTATTAACTACATTATTGATGTTGAACATGTGGCCTTTTCAGTGGAATTTATGTTGATTTTTTTGTATGACGATTATAATGTCAAAATGAGGTTGGAAAACCCATCAATTTGGTTTCACCCCATATTATAGAATTCTTACATAATTAAGGTTGTATACGCTTTGTATGTTTTTTCATATGGCAGTGTTTGTACCATCATGATTAGGAGTAGATTAAATCCAGATATCCCCACCGCCAACCTTTTGAAGAGGTTGAAGGAGAGTTTTAGTAGGATAAGATGTTGTTCACTTTTTTGCACAGCTTGGCACTTCTTTGATCATTTAGTAGGTTTTTTTGATGTTTGGATAGCTGAAGAAGCAAATATTAGATACTTTATGGCAGTCTTTATATTGTCTTCTGTCTTCTGGAAGCTGGTAGAGGTCAAGGAAAACTCATCATGGATGAAGAGATCCATTGTATTGTCAACGTGTGCTTGTTTCATAGGAAAACTGGGAAGTGCTCATAAGTGGGCTTATTGGGTCAGGAATCAGGATCATGCGCTGCCATTAATCATAAGAGATGAAATTGCTTTATGAACAAGTTCAGATTTTGGACGCACATTTGGGTTAGTGAAAGAACTTTAGACAATTTTTGAACAGAAGGGGCCATATACATTTTACTTGACCAAGTGATCCCATTATCTGATCATGATACAAGAATTGATTGTACATTCAGATACTTAAGATAATTGATTGCACCTTTATCTTTCTCTTTATCAACAAATTTCATTCAGATAATCAAGGTTCGTTTTCATTCTTACTCCAGTTGACAGGTACAATAAAGCAGATAAATAATTCTGTTGGTTCTGTTTGCAGTCCAAATATTATGAGCTTTTCATCAGCCCAGTTGATGACATCAAGAAAGATGGGCATATATGAGCCAAACCATCAAATTCTTATGTGGACTGAATCTTTTAAAAATGACAGTAGCCAGAATACAAGTGGCTCTACAATTGTTGAAGCAGATACCAAGCTGGACAAGGTAGTGAGAATTCGAGCTTGATACTCACTGTTTCTTCTTGTTGAAAAGATCAGGTTCTTCACTTTTGAACTCCATGTTTTAACCAGTCATTCTGCTTGTATATTTATAGTCTGAGGATGCTCTTCATGGCATGCTAGTTCCATCAAAGAAGTTTGAACAAGAAGCAAACAAACCTAGTGATAAGGTAAAAACTTGGTTTTATTATGAGCTCTTTTATTATTTTGCGTACTTGGCTACCTGCCTTCGATTGGATGACTTTTTTAAAAAAATTAAGGAATTTCTACATGGTGTGTGCACTAAATTTTTATATGGGTTGTTGTGATCCTGATATGTATTCTAATATGTCATCAATTTGTATTTTGTTGATATTTTCTTGAGGTTTCTATTAACAGTGGGCAAATCTGAAAAAATGATGGATATCATGCAATTGCAGATGACTTAGATAAAATGAGAATGTTATGCCCTATTAGATAAGTCTCACAGTATCTTATAGGGATAATTTCCATGTTAACCTAACTTTTAAGAATTATGTATATGAAAATGCCACTGAACCGGTTTTTATACAGTGGGCCATTCTCTTAAATGTGTATTTAAGTTGATATAGACTCTTCAATTGGTGCTATGTCATAGATTCTATGATTAAATGTCAATAGGTCCGCATAATCTACACATTGCAAAATATTTATCCATCCCATTTCAAAAAAAATTCTGTCTGGAGACTCAGGACATGGGTGGGAATAAACTCTCAATAGTCAGTTAGCAGATAATTAATAATGCTGCTTATCTATGACCACTGTGCAGAAACTTCTTGGTAAATCAGAGATGTAAACTATTCTCTCTCCCCTTCTGAGATTTACCACACCAGCTGAAATTACAGTGATTATGTTTGTTCTCAAACCTAGAGATTCCCTTGAAATTAATTTTCTATTCATTTAAGCCTTTATGATTTTGCACACCATTTATGTGTGAATTTTATTTTGCATGATTGGTAATTGATGCTTTTAAATGGTTGACTCAGCCGTTTCTCATAAATTAATTTATGGTTTGAAAATAAGTATATGTATAAATGGTCCATTGAAAAGCATCTTTCTTTTGAACTGGAAGTCAATGACAGAATTTATTATTTTATATCAAGCTGAGTCATTACCGTGATCCTGAAGATCCAAGGCTACCCATGACAATGTCATATTTGATGGTGTGTACAATTAGCAAGGAATTCAGCATCCTTTTAAATTCTTATTACAACTGTTCCACACTCCCTATGATTGATCTTTGGAGAGTCCCTATTCCTGTCATCTGTTCCACCTTTGAGCATGCATGTATGCATGCATGTGTTAGATTGCATTTCTCAGAAGAAATTGTGCAACTGTCTCATTCAATATTTCTTGAGCATATCTCTGTGCATCTTTGAGACGTAAGTTTAATTTAAAAGAAATAATGGCAATGGTTAGAAGTTGTACAATATTCGTATATAGTGGCAATGAATTGGAGATGTACAAGAAAACATAACTTCCTTGAGAGCGCCTCCATTGTATTTCAGTTTGTGATATGTGTGTTTTAATGCACAGGTGCTAAGACGACTTGCACAAAATAGGGAAGCTGCCCGGAAAAGTCGCCTAAGAAAGAAGGTACTCATGTAGGAAGGGAAGTAAATAGAGTTTGAAGTGGACAAAATCTAGTTTGTAGGCATGATTTAATTATTATTTTTTAATGTTTACCTCAAAAACAAATTTTTTTTTCTTTCTCTATGTCAATAGGCATATGTTCAACAGCTAGAGACAAGTCGCATTAAGCTGAGCCAGTTGGAACTGGAACTTGGGCGAGCCAAACAGCAGGTAGTAGTATTGTTTACAAGTTAAGCACCCTTATCTTTTTTGCTTGTACCTTATTTAAGCAAGCAGTGATTGCCAAATTGCAGGGGTTGTACTTAGGTGGAATTTCAGGAGATTATAGCATAGGAGTGTCTGGATCTGTCAATCCAGGTATGTTATTTCAGGTCAAGTGTGTTTGGTTATTCATCTTGGTCCTCTGAAGTTTTTTTCCCCTGTTATACATGGTTGTGAGATTAAGTGTAAGGGGAGGTGATGTATCGATGAGAATGCATTATGCCACTTTTCTGTTAATATATTTTAAATTCTCAGAACTCCACGGTATGCATAGTTGGATTAAGATCCACCATCAATTGGTTGATGAGTTGTATTTGCAAACATGAGATCTTGGGTCCAACAAAATTTCAATTCAATCAATATTTGGAAAACAGTGTCTGGTGGAACATCTTGTTTTCAGTAGTCCTTTTGCTTTTTTAAAATTGTTCAGCTGGAAATTTCTGTTGAAGAGAGACTTCTTGTATGAACATCTATAATATGGTGATTTTTTTTTATGAAGTATATTACAAGTATGGTGGGTAATTAATAAATGGAGGGGAGGGTCTGTTTGTTCTTCTCTTATATTACACTGTACCTCTATGAAACTAGATATATGAGGGGAGAATAATCGTATTTCATGTTACTATGTATATATTTTAGTTTGTCAACTGAAGGTTTTACAAATTGTCAATTAATTGTGGTGTGGCACATTGTTGATCTCCATCATGCTTTCTTTTCTGCAGAAAGAACCAGCCTTTTTTTCATTTATCTCATATTTGTTATGTTTGACCTTCTCTTGTAGGAGTTGCTACATTTGAGATGGAGTATGGACATTGGGTTGAGGAGCAAAATCGGCAAGTCGGAGAACTGAGAGCTGCACTGCAGGCACATGTCTCTGATATAGAGCTACGAATTCTTGTTGATAGTGGTATGAACCATTATGATGAACTATTCCGCATGAAGACGATGGTTGCAAAATCTGATGTCTTCTATGTAATGTCTGGCATGTGGAGGACTGCTTCTGAGCGGTTTTTCCTGTGGATTGGTGGATTCCGCCCTTCAGAGCTTCTAAAGGTGATTGCTACTGAGTTTGAGCAAAGTGCTTATTCAAAGTTCATAGAGTTGCACAGGATTCCCTTCTTGTGAACTACTTTTTGTAGCATATTTTGTTAATATACCTGCATCTGAAATATATTTTGATGATAACTTACCCTGTTTGGTTCAAGTTACTAGTTGAATAAAGATCACCAATGGGCATAATGGATATCTCAAGCTTTTGTATTAGGGGATGTAATTTTGTTTGAATTCAAATGTTATGCTGTATATTACTTTTTAACTTTGTATGCAACACCAGTGTGGCACTAAGGCACTCTTAGCATGGTTTGTAGGAAGTTTATGTGAATGGCACGTGGTCATGATTGTGGTTATTTTCTCCTTGTTGTATTGTGTTTACAGATCCTCTCTCCACAACTTGAACCTTTGACAGAGCAGCAGCTTGTGGATTTATATAGCTTACAACAATCATCTCAGCAAGCTGAAGATGCTCTTTCTCAGGGAATGGAAAAGCTTCAGCAAACTCTTGCTGAAATTTTAGTGTCTGACCCTTTAGGTTCCTCTGGTGTTGCTAATTACATGGGGCAGATGGCAACAGCAATGGTCCAGCTGGAGGCCCTTATAGGCTTTGTGACTCAGGTATTAGAATATTTCCATCATAAGCAGTTCATTTTACATATTCGTACACCTCATGGATTCTACATGCATGTATGTTTTTTTTTTTTTTTTTTTTTTGGGTTGGGGAGGGGTGGTTTCTTCATTCAATTTTTCCCCCCCAAAAGCTCATACGTGATGTAAGAGTGTTTCTGAAAATTATACTCATCCTTGGTGAACAGCCTTTTGAGTAAACCCATTTTAAGAACTGATATTAGTCATTTTAAAGTGAAAGGTTGTAGCACAACCTTTTTTTAAAAAAAAAAAATGACAGTGGTGATGCAGATCGGATTGCTGCTTTTAGTTTGAATTCTTATTTCTTGAATGATCTCATCCAAATGGAATTTTGAATTTTAGTTACAACTAAAGTCATGATTTAGTAGATTGTTTAGATTACCTATGAAATTTAGATATTTGGATCTTTGGGTGATTAGGTTGTTTAGATTGGTTGTTAGATTACAATTTGAGTATAAGACTTGGATGATGCTTGTCAGGGTGATTCTTGGAATCTGACAGATGGTTTGTAAAAACTAAATATCTTATGGAGCTTTCCATTTAGGCAGTGAGAAGCAACTTTATGGCCTATTTAGACCACCAGAGTGCACTGTTTCAATAATATTGCTTGGTATAGCTCCCAACAATACTATAGTTTGGAGTCATATTGGAAATGAAGGTTTTTTTAATGAGTATGATATTTTCTCCTTTTTTCCTTTTTTTTCCATCGATTCCCGAGGATTGACCTACCTACTTTGAACATCCTCAGTAGTTGATTTGAAACACATAGCTAAGAACTATGATTAATTAGATGACCTGGAATATTGCTTTTCAAATAGAGACAGTGTATTCCTATATTACCTCTTAGTCAAAGAACTGCTCATTGAAGACGTATTGCTATGTAGACCTGTATCATTGTGGGATGATTATTTTGCCAAGCATTATAGAGTGGTTTAAAAATTATATATGTCAATACAAGCTGCTTACTATTGAAAAGTGAGAATTCCTGAAATTGTTTTGAAATGGCAAGTACACTGTGCATAAATAGATACACGCTGCACTCCAACCCATTATGTTCTTAAAAATTTGTTTGCTCTATTTCATTGATAAGTAATGGTCTCTGTATTGTTTGAAGTTTTTAAAAATCAGGTATCCTCAAATCCCAACACCACATTATGTATCACAAACATTGAACTCACATACACTAACCCATTAGCATCTCATGACTCCTGATTTTGGAACAGGCGGACAACCTTCGGCAGGAGGCCATGCAACAGATGTACCGCATTCTAACTACACGCCAGGCAGCCAGAGGCCTGCTTGCATTGGGAGACTATTTTCAACGGCTCCGTGCCCTAAGTTCGCTGTGGGCTGCTCGTCCTCGTGAGCCTACATAAAACACCAAAATTTCGTGATCAGGAAAGTTCAGCTCATCCTGCAATAGTGATGAATGTTGCATGTCCCATCACAGAAAAAAAAAAAACCCGCTGCTTTTACGAGTATCTGTGAAGGAAAACTATATGATTGGGAGGTGTAAATATTTCTTGCGGTATTCTTGATAGTAAAAGCTGAGGTGTTATTGTAAAAGTTAAGGTGAAATACATATTATATGCACCCCTATGAGTTGCTTCAGTAATTTGAGACAACTGTACTGCCTGTTGTATATATGGATATTGTGTTCCACTCCACATAGATGCTAGAGGAGTTGTTCATGTACAACATGTATTGTTAAGAGTGTTTTTACGATCTTGTTCCTCTGATTATGTAATACCAGAATCAAAGCATAGTGTTCTTTTATGTATATTTTTACTTTCATTCATGATATTTTTTTTCACATCTATGACAATGTGACATCCAAGACCACCAGTGAGGATCTTGAGAATGTTCTCAGAAATGTCAGAAAATGCAGGACAGTATCATGTTTTGCTTTCGATTACAACACCTAAATTTCTAGTTTGCTTTCATATTCTTTGTAAGAACTTACTAACAGCCGTTAAAGAATAAACATAGCAATTAATATAGCTTATATTCCACTGCTGGAATTTTCTTTTAGTAGGATGACCAACAAGACTGAAATTCACAGTTCAGATGGACTGTGTCATGTGCATATATATGCTCTAGGATTTGCATGCAAGCCCAAGAAGATCAACCCCTATTATTCAATGTTTCATGTGAGTTTGATTGTTAAGGAATATCCACTGACTCCGGTACAGCTAAAAAAAAAATCATTCTCAAGAATCCAATTTTGATAAAGTCCACAAAATGAGAAATTTTGTCAAAAACATCCATCAACGAATGGAGGATTCTAAACACAATTGTTCTGGTGATCCGGTAGAAAGAGAATAAAAACAGTATTCGCAAATAGTCCGAGGGATACAATGCTAGAAATTTTGTTTTCCTAGGATTTCTTTATCCCTCAGAATTTTAACAGAACAGAGGGATAAAACCAATTTTAAAAAACAGACCGAGGTAAAGACAATCTTCACCTTTCATTTCCAAAGCAATAGTCGTATGCAACAAGTTTGGGGGGGGGGGGGGGGGGGGTGGTGTTGTTTCACAAAACACTATTATAATTAAAATTTCAAGAACATTGCATTGCATTGGCCGCTCTCTCTCTCTTTCTCTTCGGTTGTTGCAGTTTGTTGGAATCATAAGAAATCACAGAGGAAATTTTATTGGTTATGAATTCCAGTTGACACAACAACTATGCTTGAGATTCAAGAGTACTCAGTCGTAGGTTCACATCCCTGAAATGGCATAATCCAATGCGTCCACAAGGAAATCTGCTCAAGGAGAAATAGATAGTGAGAAACACACTCAACAAAAAGTATGAAAGATTTTAAGGGCGCTGTTAGACACTTCTATAGTCATTCCTGCATACGTCACTTCACCTATGCAGCATATGAAATCACCTCACGTAGTTTATTTTCTACTATGTCAGTATATACTCTATTACAAAAAATAAAATAAAATGTAAGCTTTCAATTCATTCGAGTATGTACTTCACCATGTGTTGTTTGCAAAAGTGGACTCAGGAACGACTGACTATAACATTTTCCAAAAGAAACAAAAGGGTGGCGGAAGAAAAAGAACCTGCATCTGCTTTGGTGAAGCACATGGGCGGTTTTATTCTAAAAACATTCCCATGAAGGCCCCCTTTCCCAACCAGCACCCCTAGATCTGCAATACCATGAAAGACATGTTAACGAAGGAAAAACAAAATGCGACAACTGGCATGGCAAAATTATTAGAGCAGATCCTAGTATCCTACCTTTAAGTTTCTCAAACAGAACCCCAGTTTCAACCTTGGCAGGTGTCTTTTTCTCCCTATCGGTCACAAGTTCTATCCCGACCATCAATCCCTGGCCTCTCACGTCTCCTATGACTGAGAAGATAATAAAAGTGTTCTGAAAGACGAAATAATAAATTCTGGAAAGAAAATGCAACAATTTGAAGGAAGTATATAGTTTTACTTCACCACAATTGTAATATTTATCCATCATACATCATTTATTTATTTATTTTTTCCTTCTTATCTTATTCTATAAACAGAAGTAAGACTCAAACACCAAATCTGTCAAACAATCAAGAGGTGGTTTGGTATGTTTAGTACAGTTTGTGCATGCAACAAATTTCGTGACAAAGGTTAAATTATTTTCTAAAGACCACATTATATGGTTCTGCTGAAAGTGCTCTGCTTCAGGTGAAAGTCATTTCCCCTAAGAAATTAAAGAATGTTATTATCGAGGATACCAATTTTCAAAACAAAAAAAAAAAGAAAGAAAGAGAGAGAAAGAAAAGCAAGAAATCAGAGAATGTTAGCTTCCCCCCTTTTTGAAAAGGAGATCAAGGGACCAAACCTCGAGGGCACCAATTTTGGAAAAAGAAAATAAAAAGGAATGTATGTAGTTGTGGACCTTGTGGTGATAAGTAATCCCCACAATTCATTTCTCTTCGATTTCATTTCATTTCTCATGGAAAGATTAAAGATTGCAATAAACACATCGCTAGATTTTTTTTTTTTTTTTTTTTTTTGAGGAATAAAAAACAGGTCACTAGATGATGAAGTTTTGAGATGGTTACTTTCATGATTCTTCTGCAGAGATCTCAGCCGCTCGATTAAGTGAGAACCAACATCAGCACAATGGATCTGGCGTTTCTCCTTGTCAAGGACTTTAAGTACCGCG
Source organism: Acorus gramineus (assembly GCA_030737835.1). NCBI lineage: Eukaryota > Viridiplantae > Streptophyta > Magnoliopsida > Acorales > Acoraceae > Acorus > Acorus gramineus. The sequence goes on from CM060848.1 coordinate 11,752,367, forward strand.
AGTCCACCAGCAGAGCAGACAGGATTTCCACCAAATGTGTTGAACTGAATTTTTTGAGCCATTACTTGTGCAATCTCCGGTGTCGTCACCACAGCCCCTAAAGGCAAGCCATTGCCAATTCCCTGTTATGCACCAGAATAAATTCTAGCAAGGAAGAAAAAACAACAGTGATCCTGATGCAGTTAATTCAAGTAGCATGAAAAGGTTAAAATATTGCAGGTGTCCCCAGATCGATATAGCGATATATCAATTTGGGACTTGATATTTTTTTTTTTTTTTTTTAAATTTTCTGGAAATAAAAATCAGAACAATACGAAAAAATGTCAAATTTGTGGGAAGGGGGGTCACAAGGCCCCCTCGAACAGCTGGAATTCCAGCTGCTGGATATAATTGTTGGCAACAAGTAAGCTAGCAAAAATGCAAATGATAAACAGGTCAACCCAACCTATTTACCATCTGTTAAGAACCGGAGTAGGAAGGACAGTTTCTTGAAGGATAGACTCTTTCAATTGACTGCTCTTTAATATGGTACATCTTCAAAGAAGGTTACATTGGCACAAACAAAAAACTTTCTCAGAGAAAGGCTGTAACGTCTATACCCTTTCTGAGTATGAGAATAACCCAAAAAGATGCACTTGTGAGCTCGAGGGTCGAGTTTGTCCCGTCTCGGATTCAGATTATGAACAAAACAAACGCACCCAAACACTTTTGGGGGAAGAGAAAAAGGGTCTTTGTCAGGAAACATCATCTGGAAAGGTGATTTTCCTTTAAGAACCCGAGATGGCATTCTATTTAAAAGATATGCTGCTGTGAGAACTGCATCTCCCCAGAAGTGTTTAGGTATATTCATTTGGATCATTAGAGCACGGGCAATATTCTTTCTTTCAGCAATTCCATTTTGTTGAGGAGCAGCAATACAAGAAGTTTGATGAATGATACCCCTCGACTCAAGAAAATGTCAAAAGACACCTTCTTTATACTCAAGAGCATTATCAGTCCGAAGGATATGTAACTTGGCATCAAATTGATTAGTGATTTCAGCATGAAAGGATTTAAACACATCAAACACTTGAGAACGATCTTTAAGCACATATAACCAAGTTAAACGGGAATAGTCATCAATAAAAGAAACAAAATAGCGTGCACCAGACAACCCAGTAGCTCTGGCTGGACCCCAAACATCAGAGTGAACAAACTCAAAAGGTTGTAAACAAGGCCCCTCAGTTCTAAGTTTAAAATGAGCCCTATGATGCTTACTAAGCTCACAAGTTTCACAATTAAAATTAGAAAAGGAAGGTAAAGAAGGAACTATATGTCGAAGGTTGTTAGACGATGGGTGCCCAAGACGACAATGCCACAAATATGGAGAGGTAGTGGTATGAAGAGTAGATGTAATAGGTGAGTGAGACGGGCATACGGCTGAAAGTAGTAGAGTCCATCCTTTTCAAACCCCCCACCAATTATCCTCTTCGTCTTTAGATCCTGAAAAACACAATGATTTGGATAAAAGGTTATTGAGCAGTTGAGGGCAGATGTAAGTTTACGAACAGAAAACAAGTTATAAGGAATCTGAGGTAGGTACAAGACAGAAGAAAAGGTAAGACTAGGTGTGTAAACAGTACCAAACCCCTGGACAGGAGATTTCGAACCATTAGCAATGGTCACAAATGAAGGATAGGAAGTACGAGAAATGTCATAAAGAAGGGAAGAGTTACCAGTCATGTGATCAGAGGCCCCTGAGTCAATGATCCAGGGTGTATTGGATGAGGAATGAAGACAAGTATTACCTAAATCACTCAAAGTGGCAGTGGAGCTGGATGGAAGAGTAACATGCTTTGCAATAGAATCAAACTCTGCCTTGGACAGAATAATCTGTTCCTTGGCAACGGGAGTAGAGATCTCTCCCTCAACTCTAGCCTGATTGGCCCATGTGGGCTTGCCATGGAGCTCCCAACAAAAGTCTGTAGAATGGTTGGTGCGGCCACACTGCGAACATTTCTTGGTCTCGCGACAACCACGACCACCATGACCAGTGTGAGGAGGACCACAGCCTCCACGTACAGTATGAACTCGCCCAGCTGGAGCAGCGAGGGCAGAGCGATCCTCTCTCTCAAGAGCAGGAGGATGGATAGAGGCTCGCCGAACACAGGCAAAGGCTTCACTAGCTGTCGGCAAGTCTTTGCCAGAGAGGATTTGAGAGCTGATAGGTGCAAGTTCTACCCGAAGTCCTGATAGAAATTTTGCCACGCGAAATTCTTTCCTGTGTTGTTTTTGAGTCACTAGATTCGCAGTCAAGGGCTGATATACATTTAGTTCTTCCCACATGCCTTTCAACTCAGAGTAATAGTCTTCAACTGAGCGGTCTCCCTGTTTGAGAGAGAAGATATCCTGATATAGTTGATAGATGTGAGAAATGTTCTTCTCCGACGAATACATTTTTTTCAGAGCATCCCAAATCTCCTTAGATGTTTCCAAAAAAGAAACATTGTTGAAGACCTCGGGCTCAATACTGTTCCATAGCCAGGTCATGATCTGTGCATCCTCTTGTTCCCAAACATCGACTGGGGCTTTAGCAGGCTTGGATGATGTGATGTAAGAAAGCTTCCCACGAGCTTTCAAAAAAACTTTGACAGCTCTGGACCATTAAGATAATTGGAACCCTTCAATTTGGTACTTGTCATAGAGCCAAAGAAAAGGGAATCCTTGCCCTCTATTTTGTCACCCATAATATGTGAGATAAAGAAAACCACGAGACGAGTTTAGTTGATAACGAGAGCCGAGACGAGAAGCCGATAGAGAGGAGGTGAGGTGAGAGAAAGAGGGTTAGGGAGATAGGGGTTTGGAGCTTAATGCTCTGGTACCATGTCGAATCTGGGATTGCAAGTGTTGATAAGGGAAAAGAATCATTTTATTTTTCATATATTCTACCAAGAGGAGTAGGTTACATGTGCTTATATATACTCAAAAGATATAAAAAACAGAAAGGGCAACCTATTGAATATAGACAACCAATTCAATGATATTGAATAGGTTGTTCCAACTAAATAGGAAAGAACAACCAATTCAATTCTCTTAAACAGGCTGTTACAACAAAATAGGAAAGGACAACCTATTCAATTCTCTTGAACAGGTTGTTTTAGCAACATAGGAAAGGACAGCCTATTCAATGCTATTGAATACCACTAAAGGTATATACTCGTTGTCGTCGCAAGAATACCACTCCGACTATTGCACAAGTCGAGTCTCATTTTCCACCCGCTCCGATGGCTGAACCAGTAGAGACACTTGTGCAGCACCCACCATCCTCCTCGTAGCAGAGGGACTGGTTGTATTATGTTATCCAGTAACACCAGGTGTTATGGTCCTTTGTTTTCTCCCAGGGTGTCCCAGGAGTTTCCCTTCGGAGGCGGGGGAGGGGGTGAGGTGAAGTCACGTCGCTACGTGACCCATTCGGTTGTTTGTCCATTCCCATAGTTGTTGGGTCCGGTTATGTATCGATGTTGAATGATATCAGTGGGCAGTTATCTCTATGTAGATAATCCAGTAGTGCTGTGTGGACCAATAATTCCGCGTCTCTTTGACAAATGGTATGGTCTCTCCCCAAGAGTCCCAAGAGTCTCCCTCTGGGAGTGAGATTGAGAGTGAGGTTGGTTGCGCTGCCGTGTGACCTTGTTATTCATTGGGTTCCCACCCATGTTTTCCTTGAAAGGAAATTGCCTTAACATTAAATTGTTGTAATGGTGTTTGGTTTCCAGCTACTCACTGAGCTTGTAGCTCACCCCTCGCATACTGTTTCTTTTACAGGGGCGATGTTGGGCGTGGAGCTGGAGCTTCCCTGTGGCGTGGTCTTGCGTGCGTGGAGCGTTCCGTCTGGCGGTTGACGAGTACGAGGCTGTCAACAGTCCTAGTGTCATGTATTCGTTAATCGTGCGTGTTGCACTGGTTGTATTTTATTTGGACTAGACTTGGCTCTCACAGGACAGTGATTGTGTATTCGAGTCTGTAATAATGTTTGTTTTACAGACTTATTGGTATTTTTATGCTTCCACATTTTTTAGTTGAGCTATCAATTATCAGTGCTTTGCCAGCCTTGTATGTTATATATATTGGCGTCATTGTTGACCTCTTGTATGATTACTGATATTTATATATTGCCACTTCTCGGGGACGGCCGTCCTGGGGCGTGACAATAAGATACATAATTGGAGATAGGATGATCAGTGCATGTCCTTTTACCTTTCCGAACAGCAATAGGAAGCTCAAGATTGGGCTCAAAAGAAGAGACAACTGGACCTGAGGTAGAGATGCCACTACGATGCCTCAAAGCGTTAGGCACAACTTATCCGGAATATACTCGACGGGTATAAGAGTCACGTAACCACGTGACTCCCAACTCATCCTCACCTTAGCCCCCGGAGGGGTGACCCTAGGGACTTTTGGGATAAATCCATTTGCTCTACACCCTTCGTCATCCAGTAGCCCTCTCCTGGGTAGCCTCTACCTGGTATACTCCCATGATCAGTACATCTGCCGAATGCATCGGTGGTACCTACAGGTGGGAGCCCTCTGTCAGGACAGCTTCAACGCGGATCCGATGAAGGGGAGAACGATTCCATGCTCACAATGCAAACCACATAGGTCGACTACTCTCGATAGTCATATACCAATGATATCGAGTACGCTTGAACTCCCACGCAGATGTGTCGTTTGGACACGAGGAGTAATCTCTGCTCTTGCGCAGAAATAAGCCAAGGGCATAACCCAACGGGTGGTTCATACACGCGCTTAGCAGGGGTAGGCGTAGCTTAAACATCATAACCACCGGTTTGAAGCACCGGTACAACAGCAAATTCCTGTGAATTCTAAGCAAGTGCATCACACGAATGCAGGGTGGTGATTACATTGCTTGCGCTCTAACTAACAAAGGTACAACCCGACAACGAGTCATACCCACGCCTAGCACAAATAAGCACGATTAGTCTAACATGCGCAATTATAATAGGATAATTCTATCGCAGTTATATACATGGTCCACATACACGATACCATAATAATTGACTATAGGGGTCCTCCCTAACATGTATATACACCATAACAACATATCATGCAACATGCAAACTAATCATGGTCTAACTACACATGCATACGAAGCAACAAAATACAACCTAACATGCGTTGGATATCACCAACTTAAAAGGGAAGGGTCAAGCGCGATCTCGCGTACTAACAGGTGCATGCCAATACTCCCAAGCAAACCTGATTCAAGTAGGAACCACACCTACTTACTCAGTTCACGCAAAGAGGGAGGGCGAGAGAGAGAAGGCCTCATCATCTCAGAAAGCTGGTCATAGTTTTGCCCCAACGATATGGGCACAACAACCATACCACGCCCTCAAGTCTTATGACTAAGGAATATTAAGTATGTACCCAGTTATTAACCTAGGCATAATCATGTTAGATATTACTAACCTAGGGGGGGTAGTATTACAACTAAGACTACCTAAGACATGCCATAATCTATACATCTATATAATTACAAAGAGATACATGCCCATACAAGCAGGGCGCATGCAAACATGATCATTCACATATGAAAACAATACATAGGCAAGTACATGGTAGAATAGGGGGTTCTACACAATATACGAGCTATACAGTCATAGCATGCAATATCTAACATAATAGGGGTGCCAAGATGCCCCATGGATGCGCGATGCACGACTATGTGCATCGAGCGCTTCCCGAAGGATTGGATCGAACCACTCCCAGATACTTGGATCGTCGCGCGTCCGGTCTTCGAGATCTGCAAGACACAACTAATGATTCTCAATTAAAATATGGAACGTCCTGACACACATATAAGCCTACATCATGAAGACCCTAACTCCTTATAGTTTTCACAACATGCATAACAACTCCTTGACACACAATCAAACAAAATTGGTATATTTGCTACAACCAGCCCTACTATTTGAGCTCCATAGCACCAAATACACATCCACAAATTATGAAATACATCATACACGTTCTCTGACATGTTGGGATCATAATCCATGAAGACACCATAACCTGATTTAGCCTCTAAATGCCCGAAATAAAATATGTTTGGAAACTGGTCAGTTCCCACGCGAATCTGGACATTCCATGCAAAACAGGTTCTAACTTACAACACAGATATCATAATGACACCAAATTTCATATATAGTATCTAGTGATGCCGGACAGAGGAAGAAGAGAGAGAAAGCTAAAGAGGGAGAAAATAATAATTCTTCAAATTCATCAATAATCCCCATTCCGGGTAAACCATGTGTTTAAATAATAAAACAAACTAAGTTATAACTAACCAAAACAAATCAAATCTTAACTGACCAAAACAGATCTTATCCTAACCAATCATATCCAACCATATCCTAACAAATCAAATCTAAACAAGTCTTCAAATTTAATCTAGTAAAAGATTATCTTAAATCATCCATCTAATGGTGACGATTACGTCTTGTGTATGTGCGAATTGGGAGATCCACATCAATTCTCCCCGGCTGAGAAGAACTCGTCTCTGGCGAGTGAAGGTGACGATACTACTCCAAAAGGTTTGAATCGATCTGGCAAAAATCATCCTCAGTGATCCACGTGGCATCTGTAACTGGCTTATTCCTCCACTTGATAAGATATCTCTGAAAAGTACCATCTTGGGCAAGGATAGTTTGATCCTCGATCACATCTTCAATTTCATGGTGGTAGTGGTGGAAGAATCGGTGAAGGCGTTATGGTCTGTGCATCTCGATCAGAAGATGTACCTGTAGGTAGTGCAGGAGGCTCAAAGGTGCCTCGGTAAGGAAATAAATCCGCCACATTGAACACTGGATTAATATTCATATCAAGAGGCAAATCAAGTACATAAGCATTAGGTCCTTGTTTACTAATGATACGAAAAGGTCCAAATGATCGGGAGTGAAGTTTCTTGAAAGAATTTTTGGGGAAACACTCCGATCGCACACGTGCCATTACTTGATCTCCTTCCTTGAACTCTTGAAACCTGCGGTGAATATCTGCAGACAACTTATAATTTTCATTACTCAGTGTAATTTTGCGTCATATATCAGCATGTTGAATATTTCGCATGGGTGGTAACTCATCAGGAAGTTCATCTGGGACTACATCTTGAAAATCCTCTAGTAATTTTACAAGCTTAGGTGAGGATGGGTCAACTTGTGAGTCCATGAGGGGAGAAGATATTTCACGAGACAACATGATATATATGACCCCTGACTCTTCTCCCGCTGCTTCAAATTGACCTCGAGTTAACAAGTGTAGAGGTTTTACTAGATTAGAACTAGGTGAAGATCGAGATTTATCTTTTAAATCTTTCTCTGTTGGTTTTGCAGGTTTTAGTATAATTGATTTACCTTTATGTTTAAATACATAAGTGTTTGCGTGACCATAATGAATGGGATCCATATCAAAAATCCAAGGGCGACCTAGCAAAACATGTGCAACATCCATGGGTAATACATCACACCACACGTTGTCAGAGTAATCACCCATTCGAAGTGGAACAAGACATCTCTCAGTGATGGGTAATGATGTTTGATCAACCCAAGCTACCTTAAAGGGACGAGGATGTTGTCAGGTGTTAACTTCATGCGTGCTATTCCTATTTTAGACACCACATTTAAAGAACTACCGCCATCAATGATGATTTTGCAAACTTTATCCCCACACTTCAAGAATGTGTGAAAAGGGTTGGTGCGTTTCCAGTCATCAGATGTATTGGGAGATGTGAGAATACACCTCATTACATTGACGCGGGAATCATCATGATCATCATATTCATCAGCTGAATTAGAGGGTGCTTCTTGGGATTCTATGACTTATTCATTATCAGCATCATCAGCAACATCTTCATGTTCATCGATCCCTATATGTAAAGCTCTATGGGGGCAACGAGAAGCAATGTGACCTTTATGATGGCAATTGAAACATTCTACAAGTTGTCGAGAGGTGGAGTTAACTATTTCTTTGCCCTTGGTAACATTAGGTCCGGATGAAGGGTTACGAAAGGAAATTGGTTCTGATTGAATTTGTCCAGTGGATTTGTCAAATGTGGTAGTGGTACGCCCTTTTTCTTGAAAATTCCAACGTCGATTGCTGAAGGATTTGAGATATTTTTCAACCTCCAAGGATTTATGAAAAGCATCCTCCAACAATTCAACAGTGTCATGAAGATTGACTTCTCGTTTGATGTCTGGTCTCAATCCATTAATGAACCTTGCAGTGGATACCCAAGGCTCTTCAGTGAGGTCACATCGCATCATAGCTTCTTCGAACTTGTCCATATATTCTGTTACACTCAATGAGCCTTGACGTAAGTTCATTAATTGATCAAGCAATTGTTTACGATAATGAGATGGTAGATACTTTTCTTTAAGTTTTTGTTTCATCTCAGCCCATAAGTGGAGTGGTTCTTCACCTAGACGCTCAATATTGCGCTGCACGCTTTGCCAGTATCGCTTTGCAGACCCGGACAACTTCATTTTTGCAAAACGGATGCGACAATTATCTGACATGTCGTACCACTCAAAATAGTCTTCTATGTCAGCTAACCAATCTAGAAATGCATTGGGATCCAATCTTCCATCAAAACTCGAGGCATCGACCTTAACTTTCTTGGTGATGTTGTCAATGTCATCTTGATAATTTCCATGGATCTCTTGGCGGGGTCTGTTAAATCCTTGTAGAGCACGTCTATCTTGGTACCTATTGGGTTGTCTGTGGATCCTAGGTGGTTGTAAATGATCCTTAAAGTCATTTTCTATCCCATTATTTTGTCTGTGGTCGAAAGGAAATCTACGATTTCTTTGTGGACCATGAGGGGAAGTTGGGTGTGTACGGGCATTCGAAGGCAAATCTAAAGGAACTTCGGCATGAGCCGAGGATGGGTCAACCCTAGGTCTAGGAGGAATTGGGAGAAGTCCATCTTGAGGGTTCTGATTTGGAAGACTATTATCTGGCTGATTACTCAAGGCTCTCACTATTAGGGCAAGTTGTTCAGATATTTTATCTATTTCATTACGTAACTCCCCTACAGATGTGTTCAAAGATGTGTTTAAATTGACAATAGAATGGGGGGGTGAGGTTAAGCATAAAATCACCCACACCCAACCACTTTTATTTGCTTTATTGGGAAGCGTGCGGAGAAGCACCACACACTTGAAAATATCCCACCCACCGAAACCCAGTAACGGCCAAACCCAGATACGATTCAGAACTGCATATTTTTTAAAACGTTACCGGAATTCGATGAAATTTTTGTAGGTGGTACAAAACGGTACCAGGACCCATAATATGCAGTTAGATTTTCAATCAGAGTATTCCAACTCACGCAGATAGCTAATAACCAAAATTTTAGCGACTCCGATCGAAAAACAAGACTCCAAATGACACAGACACAACACTTATGACCATTTGTCTCCCTCCTTTAAGGCGTTCTCTTTATCCTTGTCATCTGTCACTATTCCTAAGTCCTATAGAGAGGCCCTTTCTCATCTTGGCTGGAAGAAGGCAATGGAAGAGGAAATGCATGCTTTACAGTTGAATCATACTTGGGAGCTTCTTCCTAAGCCTGTTGGTGCCCATATTGTTGGTTGTCATTGGGTCTTCACTGTGAAACAGAATCCAAATGGTACTATTAACATATTGAAAGCTCGTCTTGTTGCACAGGGGTTCACTCAGACATATGGCATTGACTACACAGAGACTTTCTCTCCAGTGGCCAAATTGAACTCAGTTCGCATTATTATATCACTTGCCGCCAATCTTGACTGGCCGCTTCACCAACTTGATGTAAAAAATGCCTTTTTGCATGGAGATCTGACTGAGACGGTTTACATGGCTCAACCTCCTGGGTTTGAGTCCAAGGGGGAGTGTGTTTGTCATCTCAAGAAGTCTATCTATGGACTCAAACAATCTCCTCATGCGTGGTTTGACAAATTCAATAAGTCAGTGGTTACACATGGCATGACTAGAAGCCACGCTGACCATTCAGTGTTCTTTAAAAAAAAAAAGCTGGGCATTGTGATTTTGGTTGTATACGTGGATGATATTATTATTACTGGGAGCGACAAGAAGGGCATTCAAACTCTTATTCATCATCTGAGCTTGAGCTTTCTTACAAAAAGACTTGGGCAAGCTTCATTATTTTCTAGGAATTGAGGTTGCACGATCAAAGAATGGCATTTGTTTGTCTCAGAGGAAATACACCCTTGACATCCCAAGGGACATGGGTTATCTTGGCTCTAAACCTGCTATTACACCTATGGAGACTAATTAGAAATTGATGCCTGATGTTGGTGACTTAGTTAATGACCCAAAGATGTATAGGAGACTTGTAGGTAAGCTGATTTACCTGACCATTACTCGTCCAGATATATCATATGCCTTCAGTGTTGTGAATCAATTTATGGCCAGTCCACGGGTTTCTCACATGGATGCAGTCATCTGTATTTTGAAGTACCTCAAGGGGACTCCAGGTCGTGGTCTTCTCTATCAATCATCTGGAAAGGTTCTCCTTCAGACAGAAGATCTACTACTGGCTATTGTACTTTCCTGGGAGGCAACCTTGTTACTTGGAAAAAGTAAGAAGCAATCTGTTGCGGCTCGCTCAAGTGTTGAGGCTGAGCATCGTGCAATGGCTCACACAGCCTGTGAGCTAACATGGTTGAGAACACTTTTGCAAGAGTTTGGAATCTCAATACAAGATCCAGCTTCTCTCGACTGTGCTAATCAGGCAGCCATTCACATAGCTAGCTTTCATGAGAGGACAAAACACATTGAAGTTGATTGTCACTTCATCTGTTCTAAAGTGGCATCAAAAGAGATTGTGACTCCATTTGTACCCTCTAGGAATCAGCTAGCAGACATCTTCACTAAGGCGCTTCCAAAGCATGAGATTGATTCAATTTGCAGCAAGCTGGGAGTTGTTGATATTTACTCTCCAGCTTGAGGGGGAGTGTTGCTGGAACAGCCTATTCAATAGCATTGAATAGGTTGTCCTTTCCTATGTTGCTAAAACAGAGAATTGTAACCTACTCAAGAGAATTGAATAGGTTGTTCTTTTCTATTTTGTTGTAACAGCCTGTTCAAGAGAATTGAATAGGCTGCTCTTTCCTATTTGGTTGGAACAACCTATTCAATATCATTGAATTGGTTGTCTACATTTAATAGGTTGCCCTTTCTGTTTTTTTATATCTTTTGAGTATATATAAGCATATGTAACCTACTCCTCTTGGTAGAATATATGAAAAATAAAATGATTCTTTTCCCTTATCAACTCTGGTTATCTATATTTAATAAGTTGCCCTTTCTGTTTTTTTATATCTTTTGAGTATATATAAGCATATGTAACCTACTCCTCTTGGTAGAATATATGAAAAATAAAATGATTCTTTTCCCTTATCAACTCTTGCAATCCCACATTCAACACCATCTATCAAATATTGTCAATATATATCGATGATTCACAATATATCTATGATGTCAGTGATGACTTTATCAATATATTACCCAATCAATAACATGAACCGATAAATCAATATATCTGTTGATAATTGATATTTTAAACTAGGTAGCATGGTGTCTCAGGCAAAGCTAAACTTCTGGCAAACAAAAAAAATCTACTGAACTGCAAAATGTTCTGACATAAGTTTGTTTGATCTAGAGTGCCAAATCAATGGGGGAGAAAGGAAAACCTTGGCCATTGTTACAATGTCAGGAATGACACCCTGTGTCTCAAAACCCCAATAATGACTTCCAGTTCGTCCAAACCCACTCTGGACTTCATCCGCTATGCAGACACCGCCAGCCTTGCGTACAATATCGTATACCAATTTTAGGTATCCGGGAGCCAGTTCAACTGCCCCTCCAACCCCCTAAAAGATAAGAACAAGAAACTGTGTCAGTGGAAAAAAAGGTTCAGAATATTTGTTAGAGACATAAAAAACTCTTCATATTAACACTCAACTCATAAAGGTAGGAATATGAACCTGTATGGTTTCTGCAATAAATCCTGCAATTTTTCCAGGGGTACCATAGTCAATGTGATCTTGGAGTTCTTTAGCATAAAGAGCAGCATCAGAGCCAAATACCCCTCGATATGGATCAGGGTTAACCACATGATGAATTTCACCCTATAAAGGATGAAAGAAATAAGAAAGACATGATGTATAATTAACGTATTTATAAATCAATGCGCTCATAGTCATTCACGACAAAGTGGATAGCTGATACACAAAGACGTAACCAAGTGAATAAATGATAAAACTGAGATAATAAAAAGCATAAAATAAGACATCTAATTAATTAACAGGAGTAGATATGGGGTGATGGCTAGGTGTGTATATTTTAAGATAAGATGCATATTGATTGAAAAATGTAGGCTATCAAATCAAATGGCCTATCCCCAAGGAGGGAAAGAGACTGGATATGCTTCTAGCTTTTTGTCATTTTCTTTTTGCATAAAATAGCTGCTCACTCGAGCCCAGAACTTTACCCGTCAGCCCAAGCTCTTTAAAATTGCTCAAAGCAATGCCTCCTTTACTAACTGAAATACTTGTCTGTAACTACATTTGCAGCCCATAGATAACGGAAATCTGATTTCACATACCATGTCTGATAGAACTTCTAAATTTGTTTGAACTAGGGCCCCATTTGGTATACGTCATTATTTTAGAAGGATTCTTTTTTACCAATAATCACTTTACCATGTATTTTAGACTGTTTGGTTCATCTATGTATTCCTACCCAGATTCATTTTCTAGTGTTTGGTGTGTGCATGGAAAATGATGAGGAATTAGTTTAAATACCAACAATACCCTCATCAGTAGTCTTGTGCATATATTTAAAAATCGCTCTTTCATTTTACCATAATTATTATAAAAAAAACTGACTAAAACCAACACAATAAAATATTTAGTAATAAAATAAATAAATTTATCACACATATAACTAAACACAAAACAAGGATGATACCCTAAATAAGTTGCATGTTACATTTTATTTAAATATCCAAGTCGAGAACATAATGATAATATCCAAAAAAAGAGAATGTGATTATTTAATTTAATTATAAATATGAATTATAATTTAAAATTATGTTATTAATGTAGGAGTATAATCGTTATTAAAAAAAAAGGAATCCCCAAGGACTATAAGAATCCCACCAAATTGGTGGGATTTAAAATCCACCCCATTTTCTCTCATACTTGGATTTTGAATCCATTAGGACCCACTTTTCCTCCCAAGATTACCACCAACGAAACAGGTTACAGGTGTGTTCCCAAACTTTCCGGGTAAGAATCAAAATCCACCCTAAAATACCACATACCAAACAGGGCCTAGGAGTATTCTAAGGTTCATAGCACAACCAAAAATACAGTGATGTGAGACAGCATAATAGTGTTCTTTCTGTTTGCAGGCAAAAGATCCAATTATAGTTTGAGTGGCAATTTGCTGTGAGTGTGTATAAGCGTGCCATTGCTTGAGGAAAACAAGTTTGGAAGATCTTGGGATTCAAATCAATGTATCGAATAACACATAGGAATCATTTAACATGAAAAGAAGCAGATATAACTAAGCACTTAGTCAAAGCCAGATGTACTGTACATATTAAACAATTTGGATTACATCAACATAAATGTACAAACCTGAGGCAGCGGGTATTTCCAAGTATTCAGTGCAGTCAGTCCTATGGTGCCAGCACTTCCACCGTGATAAGCATTCCGTAAAGCAATCATACTAAGATTACCACTGTAAAGTCGGGCCATCATCATTGCTAACTCATTTGCTTCAGTCCCAGAATTCACAAAATATACAACCTGTAATTGAAATTAAAAAAGAAAAGACATGGAGACCCTCAATTGGCAATGATGGTGTAACCAACAAGAATCAGTACTTTATTATCAACAAGTTAAGCACCAGTATGGTCCTCTTGAAGAAGCATTAAGCATATTGCAGATGAGCATTTGTGATTCAATAAAACAAATGAACAAAGCATTAGACAAAAGAATGGCAATATACATTTGGGAGATCCACTCAAAAATAGCACAGGGCCCATTTTGAATTTCCACAATTCAGTGAATGCTAGCATTCGTAAAGATCAAATATAGAAAATATTTGTAGTGATAGTCTGATTGACCTCTCCAAAAAAAATTGAAAAGATTGGCTTCAACTGTGAAGTGTAATGGTTATTTGGGCTATGAGACTTTGAGTGAACTTTCAATATTAGATTCATTGTCATTATAGGAATTGAACAATTGGATTCCTTGAGAAATAATACAAATGTAAAGCCTACCATAGGGAAATTGTTTAATAATCATATATGTTCTAGCCCTAAACCCTTTTTATTATATTGATTAAAATGGATTATGGTGTAATATAACCATTCTCCCAAATTCAACCAGGTAAGCAAGAATGCAACTGCTTTTACAAATATGACTAATTCACATATTATGAGATATTTTAAAATACCCTTAAATTCTGTTCTGTGCAGATTAGAATTTCATCTTTTAAGCATATAAATAACAGCACTTCTCACAACAGATCAGATTATTCTCTCTCTATTTGTACCTACATAAAAGTATGAGAATGCACGACACGCTATCATTCTCCTCTTGCAACCACACAGACTTGACTTTGACTCATCTTTAGAATATTAAAGCTAAAATACATATAGCACGATAAAAGTATTGAAAAAAAAAAAAAAGAGAGAGACCTTCAGGTTCCCTGGCATCTTTGAAGCCAAGGCTTCCGCGAATTCGACAATGGCATGGTGCAGATATATAGTGGTCGTATGTTGGAGAAGCTTTGTTTGTTCCACAATGGCATTGACGATGTCCGGGTGACAGTGCCCGCAGGAAACCGTGACAATTCCCGCAAATGCATCAAGGTAACGCCTTCCCGAATCATCAAATAGATATTGCATCTTTCCTTCTACAATATTGAGCTGTAAATAAAATAAAACAACTTTTCAATATCAAATCCCCCAAAAAATACTGTGAGAGAGTCACACTTAAACCAGATTGTGGAGTAGTTCACAAACATCAAAAGATCAAATTTTTAAAAATACCCATTGTAAAAGACATTGTACATGATGCTACAAAGTACCCAAAAACAAGTTTGATTCAGATTTTCACAAAACAGTGTAAAAGAATTAGAATTTCAATAACATGTACAAGACTGCTAGTCGGGGTATTTTTGGTATTTAAACCAAATATTCTTATAGCTTTTCATGCCCAAACCAAATAATCTAATGAAATTTGAATTCCCAGAACCAATCAAATCCTTAGTAATAGAAAGATCTTTCCTTTCCATACGAAAAAACACACACAGATAGATTAAACAAAAGGGGACCCATTTCAAAACCCTAGATTCAGAATATATTAAAAAAAAAAAAAAGCAGAGCTTCGTTTCTTTACAGGCTTCTGATAGTAATGAAACAGCGACGGCCCGAGGAAGGACTTCCGCTTTTGAAAGATCTCGTCCGCCGACATTCCGTTGTACGGCCTCGGCTCGTAATCGAAAGGGGGGATAATCGGAGGTGATTCGGGAGACGACGAGGCCGGGACCGCGAAGGACCGAGAGCCATTGTAGAGGAAGCTCTGGAGCCTCCCTTTCGCTCGTAAGCCCTTCTCGCAGAGGCTCCGCTGCATATACATCGCCCGATTCGATGAACAGAACCTTCTCTCTCTCACTCGAATTCCAAATTCAAAGAAACCCTAATGAAGGAAACAAAATAAATAAAGATTCAGCTTTTCTGTCTTTCCTTTTTGGAGAGGATGAGAGCTACACGTGCTTGAAAATTTTGGCGGCTTGTTTCGGTTATAGATTCGCCGGGTGGCGATGACGTGGCACTGAGCAGATTCCCACCCTTTCCGCGACAGGTAGGGATACATCCACTACCTAATTTACTATGCCCACCACCGAATTATATCTTGGTAATTTTTTTCAAACCCACTATCTTATAAACATTCAATAATGATTCACATGTCCACGTATCCGTATAAGTTACATTATATAGCATAAGTGTTAATATCTATTTTATCATTTTTTTTTCTTTTTCATAATTACTTTCTATAATCAATGAGTCGATTATGATTATTGGTGATGTTGAATGATTTTTTGAATTTTTTTGGATGATCAAATCCTATGATTTTTTATAATTAATAATCTTTTGTCTTTTGCTTTATAAGGTGAAAAAAATACATGATCTGTGTCTTTATGTCCGTTTGCTGCTTCTTCTTTTTTTTCTCCACCTAAAACAGAATTTGTATTTGGGTCTCATTCTTTGTTGTGCATTTTTTTACAATTTTTTATTATTGAATTCGATGCTAGATGTTAAATCTGGTAACCTTTGGTCTGATGGCGTTTGATCTTACATTATTATTTTACATTGGCATAAATTGTGGAACATTAAATTAGTTACATTTTAAACTATTATTTTGGACTTATATATACTAGTTGTTGTGAATGTACAAATGTACATGAATAAAGTCTAATATATTTTTAAATAACATTCATGTCAATAATTTAGTCACAATATATAACATCTTAACCAAAATATGACTATAAAATGTAAGTAATCTAATGCCTATTTATTCATCCATTTAACCAAAATATCTGTTTTTTTCCTATGAAGATACCAAACCCGCTATTATGTAGTTATAAAACTAGTTATACATTACCCAATATATTATTCTAACTTTGATTGTCAAATGAAATATACACGTGAATAGAAACTCAAATGAATATATTTCGACTCATTTAAGAAAAAATTATTGAGAACCTTGGAGGGTGTCTGGTTAACCCAGATTTCAGCACTTATTATGCTGAATACGAAAAAGAAGCACTTTTTTTTGTTATATCAATGTTTGGTTCACATCTAGATTAAGCACTTAAAATATCCCCTTTTAGCAATTTAACTCACATAAATTTCAGCGGTCGCGAGGTTACTTTTTTTTTTAGCAATCCACATTTCGCCCATTTAACACCCCTGCGAAAAGACCCATTTACCCTGCCCAAAACCAAAATTTACGATCCCTTTTAAACCCCCTTTCCATAACCCTCTCTCTCCTCACCCATTTTGATCAAAGACCCTCCCCAAACTCTCAAAAACCTTCCCAAACAGCAGAAACCCAAGCTATGATTCTCCACCACCATCGCCAATCGCCCAACCAAAAATCCGTTAATCCCAACCGATTGGGGGGAGAGGACAATGACAGCAAGGGAGGGGGAGACGGGGAGGGAGGAGAGGGAGGAGTCGGTGACGCGAGGGCAGAGGGAGGAGAGGGAGGAGTCGGTGACGCGAGGGCAGAGGGAGAGGTCGAGATGAGAGATGAGAGATGGAGGGGTAGCGGCAGAGGGTGATGGGGAGGAGGTCGGGGCAGAGGGGGCGAAGGGTTCGGCGGTGGGAGGACTCACGGAGAGGAGGGTTTTGGAGATCAGGGAGAGGGATTTGAGGTCGGAGAGGGGGAGGTGGTCGAGGATGAGGGTCGATGTGGGGAGGGTTTCAACTTTCAAGAGGGCTGATTAGGGTTTCGGAGGGACTTTATTTCTTCATTGATTTTGATGAGAACGAAAGATAAGAACAGAAGAAGAAGAAGAAGATCTCGAAGAAGAAGAAGAGCATATGATTGGGGATTTATGATTTTACCCTTTTTTGGGGTTGGGTTTTGGTGGGGTGAATACTGGTGGGGTTTTGGGAATTTGTGGAGGGTGGTTTTGTAAATTTAGGGGATGGTGGGACAAATAAATATATTTTTTTTAATGTGAGAAAAATAAACATTTTGTTAAGTATTCAACCAAACACCAAAATAACATTCAACACTTATTAAATATATATCAAAATACTTTTCTAAATAAGTTTTACTATTCAGTGGTGAACCAAACACATTATCTGCGTAAGTGTTTATAATTTCCGCTGAGCCAAACAGTTTTTTTCTAAACTGATTAAAACTTATCAAAACTTATATAATCTGCACTTATGAATCAGCACTTAAAATTAGCATTCCGCTGAACCAAACAGTCCCTTAGATTAAAAGTCATTATAGCAAATACAAACAGTTTACCTGTAACAAAAAAAACAGATAAATAGTTTACCCAATCAAAGGATAAAAATGTTGGTGCCAAACATGGAGAAAAAAAAACATATCGTAGTAGACAGTATTTCACATTGATTTTCCAATAAAGCTGATACACAAAAGAGAAAAATATTAAAAAGTTTTAAAAAGCTGATAAGTACATTGGGCCCAAAAAGATGATCTAAGCAAATGAATGCAGTGTTCATACTTAATTGATCAATAAATAAATAAAAAACAAATAATTCAAAACTTAGCAGCTAGAGATGTTGAAAAAGACCATCTCATGTCGAAATGAATCCATCCGAAGACTGGAGGACTACCATTAGAGATAACAAGAGAATCGAAACAAAGAAGTGAAACATAAAAAACAAATATGATTAAATAAATTTATAAATAAATTATATGAAGAAAAAATACATTAAAAAATCTTCAAAATATAAGATATACCTGAAATGACTATTTTTAAAAATTATACCTAAAAATTCTCTTTTAACAATCTCATATTTAACAATTAAAATATTTTATACTCTATTTGATTATGATAAAAAAAAAATAGTAATTGATTCCGATCATAGAGCACGAAAATAAAACATGATAGTACATTAAAATAAATTTATAATAAATGATATGCATTTGAATATTTTTAGATACAATAATGATTCCTAGGCCCCAATTTTTCAGGCCCCATCACAGGCCCCATGATGTGGCAAGTGTACATTGTCTATTATACCCTTTATTTGATAACTACTTTAACATGTATCCATATGATTATGGAGTATCATTTAATTCTGAAAATTCTGTATTTATCCACCATTAATGGATTCTTAAAATCTTGCAACAATATTTGAGAGGGACAGGAGAAACCATTGATGTTGAAACAATTGAAAATATGTCTTGTATGCGAAATGAGGAGGTTTTGCATTACGGAATTGATTTTGTTTATGAAGAATACATGGGAGCAAATCGAAAATTCTATTTTTGAGGAGAAGGCACGAAATCGTTTTTTTTTTTTTCGATTTGGATCTCACATCAATGTCTCTCGGATCAGGTTTGACATTATTAGATTCGTAAAAAAATTGTGTTTTACTTTTGTTTTAAATATTTAAACACAATTTTTTTCATGTATTGAATGTCATTTATCACATTTTGATTTGTTTTTGTTTCAATATCTAAATGTACCGTTACATTTTATATATGAGTAGTTTGTTTGATGTTACTGCTACATTGTTGACAATGTAATTTTTCAAATCTGTATTATTTTTGTTACATTCGTAAATGTAACAGTCAACCGCATGCATGTATTGATTTATATTTGTTACATTTATGAATGTAACATTCATTCGTGTATTGCATTTGTTTAAATGTAAATAGTAATTTATATTTGTTACATTTATTACTGTAACAGTCAAATACATATGTTTGTTAAATGTATCACACAATAAAAAAAGTGTTTGACATTTTCTATAAAATGTAACTGACTATTGAAAATATAATTTGTTTCTAAATTGTTTAAACATTACATGGAATGTAAAATATTTAGGTAGAAAAATAAAATTGTTTGTTATATTTATGTAAATGTAACAGTTCTGATGTAAATGTAACAAATCGTTGTGAGAGATGTCAATATTTAATAAAGGTATTTGATGTAACTAATTCATATAGTAACCATATGTGTTTTTTTTATTTAAATTTAAATACAATAAATATCCAACTTTTTTAGTGTAATTTAGGTTCAATTGTAATTTAGGTAAGGATTTTAAAATTCAAAATTTGAAATGGTTAAATGGATTTTAAGATTCACATGGAAAGGTAATAACCGAATAGAGAAAATGGGGGGATTTGGGTTAATGAGAGAGATTTTTAATGAAGGACATATTTGTATTTTGCCATTTTACCATTTTTAAAAAGTCAACAAGTCAACTAATAACAATCAATAAGGTGATGACACCTCATGGGGCTTGTTAGTGGGGCTTATATTTTGGGGCTTGGGTATCACCACTGTTTTAGATATACCAACTTTAATTAGATTAATATATTTATTAAATTACAATTAAAATCGGATATCATAATAGTATCATAATAAGAGGTTCAAACGAATGTAAGTATTTATATACATGAAAATAGTATTCCTTATTCTTTGTATAAAACATTATCATTTTACTTAAGGCTGTTTGTAAAATAATTGATATCCAAGATATAACAAGAAAAAAAAATTTACTCTATTAATAAGTAAAATATTGGTCTAAAATGTTATTCTAAATAATCTAATAAAAAAATCTTATTCATATTTTAAGTAGATTGAAATCCAATCATATTTTAATTTTAACCCTTACATATTGGAATATAAATTTTGATAATTGTAATATCGTGATAATATATGTATTATAATTATTAAAATATTTTGTACTCTATTTTTATTGTGAAATATGGAAAAAATAGTAATTGATTTGGAGCATAGTGCATGATAATACATTAAAATAAATTTATATAAATTATGTGTATATGAATATTTTTATATATAGCAACTTTAATTAGATTAATATATTTATTTCGAATATCATAATATTACGGTAAAGAGATGCTAATAAAATCAAAGAAATAAAGGAATTTATATACATAAATGGAGTATTCCTTGTTCTCTGTCTGAAACAGTATCACTTTACATGAGTCATTCTGTAAAATCAATGATATCCAAGATATAACCCTCTAAAAGCATTTTTTTTAATCTATGTTGATAAGCAAAATACAAGTTTAAATTCATATTCAAAAGAATGAAAGAAAAAATTTCTATTCATAATTTAAATAAATTTGTTGCTATAATTTAAATCTTATATATTGGAATTTAAAATTTGATATCTGTAATATTGTGATAACACATTAATCTTAATTATGAAATTATTTTATACTCTATTTTGATTATGAAAATATCATAATCGAAATATGTTATAAAATATCTTTGAATAATATCTATTGAAAAATTAAATAGATTTCATAACATCTGGTTATATCCAATAAAAATATTTGAGATCAAATCTTATTCAAATTTTAAACCTTATAAATGAGAATGACATAATTTTTTGTTACTATAATTTTTCAATAATTCTCTCAATGAAATATTTGAAAATCAAAGTTTGTTATGTTATTTGGATAATATGCATGAAATTCAAATTTAAATATACAATGTAAACATTTTTCACAATTTTATTGGCAATTTGAAATTCTTGGTTCACATTTGTGGAAATTATGAAAATTTTAATTTTTGGTCATATCTAGATATGATTAACATAAAAAAAAAATAGTACTATGAAAATGGAAAATAAAATTTAAAAGACGAATAAAGTTATATTAAAAATTAAATAAACCTTAAATTGATATCATCATATCCATTACATATATCCTAAAATCTATGAAATGCCATCATATCCATTATATATATCCTAAAATTTATGGAATTAAATTTTTGCCCATTTCTAGATATGAATAACATCAAAGTTTCTATGTACCATGCAAATAAAAATTTAAAAATGAGAAGATGGAAAAATTCATATTAAAAAATAACTAAAATTTAAATAGACATCACAATATCTTTTTTATATATTCTAAAATGTATGGAATTCCATCATAATAAAATCATATAAAAAATGAAAACCTATTTTAAAATTACTAAAAAAAGGGGAAGACGACTACATATTCTTTTTTCATGAAAGCTAATTCGAGGAAAATATAGGATAGAAAATTTCATTTAAATTGAGTAAATAGTTTATATATTTATTAATCTATAATTACATTTAGATTTCTTAAATATTCTCATGATTAGGGGATGCTTATAAAATGAAAGGACATGGAAGATATAATTCACTGTTATTAAAAAAAAATTAGCACTCTATTTTGATTATGAAAATATCATACTATATGAATGAACTTATATTACAAAAGATGTATGAATAAATACCAGTTCCACTCTTGTGCTACTTCCAACCAGAGTAGAGAAACTAAGAAGCATTTGTACAGGAAAAAATAATACACTTATATGAGATTTCTTTTTTTGACTTTCAAGATAACAAAGGAAAAAATGCGATAATGAGTGAAATTTTTTTAAAAAATGGGAACTTAAAGAAAAAACATTTTTAGTGTTATTTATGTGCAAATGCACATGGAGAAAGTCTAACATAATTTTTATTTACATTGATGTCAATTTTTTTCCATTTCAAGACATTACTAATTAATATTAAAGTTTTTGACTAATACACAAATGTAATATAATAGTTGAATAGATTTCATCCAATTCTTATATATCTCCTAAAATCTTATGAATAAAATCATTTTAAAAACTTTTAAAACATATTTTGAAAATTTTGAATTCTTTATTATAATCTATTTTGATTAGGAAAATATTGGAATTAAATTATAATGTAAAAATTCTATGAATAAAATCTTCTATGAAATCAAATCTTATTCAAATTTAAAACCTTAAATATTGGAATAAAATAATATTTGTTACTATAATTTCGTGATAATACTCCATTGAAGATATTTAAACCCCCAATTTTCTTTTGTGATTTGATATAAATTTTTAGAAAAATAGAATTAAAATAGTGAACTACATAAATTGAAAAGATGATAAATGTGAGAGTGAAGCCATTCTCACATATTTTATATTTGTTGCTCTTTGGACTGGATCATCACCTCGCCTTAGAAGTTGTGAAGGAAGAAACCCGGGATGATCAATGTCATACTAAATATCAAAAATGAAAAAAATCAAATTTTTTTAAAAATAAACTAATCATATATAATATGCTCCATTTAGATTACAAGATGACTCACCATTCAAGACCAAAAATATAAGAATGCACAAACCAACATATTAAAATTCTTTCCATTTTATATGTGGGGATGAATTTGGGGGGATGAATTGTAATAAGAAGGTGAAAAGACTGTGTGATTAGTGACTGCAAATGACATTTATTTTATTGGAATTGATTAATTAATTTGGGGAATCTTTTATTCCAATTCAATGGATGTTTTCGTGGAGGACCGGTTTGCCTTGCAGACAAGGAGATATTTTATTAAACTATTTTGGAGTTTTGTAGCTGAGTATATATTTATTTTGTTGTTATTGTTGGAGAATAAACTCATCATATCTCCAACGTTTATTGCATCCATTAGTTTCTTAGGATTGAAGAGCATATATTTAATTTTTTTTATAAAGATATATATATATATATTTATAACTCTTGAATGCATATGAAAAATAAAGTTGGGTCCCAATAGTTTACATATTTAATTTTGAATGTTTTAATAAATATTATATTGGATTATTAATTTTTGGCACAATTATGATAATTTGTTAACAATTTATTTGACATATATAATCTACAATCATAATTTTGAAATTATATAATCAAGATAATGTGAATATTTGAGTCTTTTTAAATATTATTGTGTATTTGCAGCTGAGATTGAATTCATTGTTGAGTTCACATGAAATTCAAATCCGATTTTGGTTTTTTTTTTGTATGAGTATTTTATATGTTTTTTTATTGTTTGGGGGCAAATTTATGAGAAAAATCTAAATGGATCTTTAACAATAATCCATTTAAAGGGGGCTTACTTACAAGTCAGAGGGGCTCAAATAGAATCACCCTAAATTCTTTGGGGCATTAATAGAGTGGAGAAATCCAAGTGAATTTCATAAATGCTAATCAAATATGTCTAAATTAAATAAATGCTAATCGGTGTTAATTGAATAGATTCAACAAATGCTAATCATTGATTGTTCGGGGAGTTAAATAATGCTTTTTTTTTACACATTCAAAATTTAAACATGACATTTTAAAATAAATGTGTTAACAAATATTGCATTGGATTATTATTTTTTGGAATATTAATCATTAAAATTAGATTTGTTGACAATTTATTTTACATATATAATCATAACATATTTCTTTTTTTTGCAATCAAATTTTTTTTTTTTTGTGTATTAGTATTTTATATGTTAATTTTTTTTATTGCGTTGCTTTGTTACTATGAATAACTGATTGTCAGTAATAATCGTTATATATTTTTATCTATTAGGTGTAAAGAGTAGTATCCATATTTTTTTAAAATCCTTTTTTTTGTATGAGTATTTGATATTTTCGTTTATTTTGTTTTATGATCTATTGGATTAGGTTGATCTAGTGAATGACTAATTGTCTTTAAAAATGAATATATTTTTAAATTTTTTTAAGAAGTAGGTGAGCGCATCCAATATCAATTAGTTGAGGTTATTAGTTGTGTAGGAATAAAGATGTGTGAATGGATTGCCATGGGATTGATATATAAAAGATATGATATGATAAAATGTATGTATTAGAAAAAATTGTGAATGAAATTTAAATGATGTATTAATAAATATACTAATCTAATTTTAGGTTATAGTGAATTATATTTGGAATATCCTTCCATTTTATAAGCATCCCCTTATCTAAATAATATTATGATATCCAAGTTTAAGTTAATAAATATATTATATGATGAAATGTATGTATTGGAATAACTTGTGAATGAGATTAAAATGATGTAAATGGATATTCATGGGATTGAATAACAATGTTGAGGTAAAATGGTAAAATGATGTGATTAGTGAATGCATTGTAATGGGATTGAATGGTTTGATATGGATAAAATGGTCAAATGGCATTTTTTGGTTTAAGAGACTTTTATATAGTAATATAAAATATTTTTCAAAAGTCAGTGACATGTTAATCTAATATAAACATGTATTATATCTGAAAGTCAGTTACATTTGTACAATGTAATTGACTTTTAATTGTTATATATATCAAAAGTCAGTTACATTACATTTATAAATGTAACTCACTTTTAATGCAATTTATTATTGAAATTAAGTTACATTTTATAAATGTAACTGACTTTTATTCTGAACTCTTATTTTATATTGTGATTTGTGTTTTATTTATGCATTCATCGAAAAAAAATTTGCATCCATCGCAAATACTTTGTCTAATGATTGGAATTGAATAATCATGAAATTAACATTTCAAACAAAATAATTAAAAACGTTGATTATTCCTTGTCGCCATCATTTTTCTAGTTGAACGAGATGTTGCAAACAAAAATTCGGTCTTTTTCGGTGTTTTTGATGAAATGAGTTTTTTGAATGATTTTATTTTTCAGTTTTTTTAAGAAACCCTAGAGGATTTAAATTTCAATTTTTTTTCCTGAATGTAATGAATGATTTCTTTTTTTTTTATTTTGAATTAGTTTTGAAAAAAATAGGTTTCCCAAAATAGAATAGGTTGATTTGGTTTTCGGAAAAAGTGGAGATGAGTTTAATAAGGGAGGAAAATGTGGGATTTAAATAAGGGTAATATTATATTTTGCATTTTTAATCTTTTTTAAAAGTCAAGCAAGCAACCAATGAGGGAATGACACTTCATGGGGGCCTGTCAGCCTAAATAGTGGGGCTTGTGTATCAGGACTCATAAATATAACTACACTAAAACACCAAACCTATAACCCACCACAAGTTTTACACCTCTCTCTCCTCTTATACTCTCTTGTCGATAACCTTTCGCCACACCGTCGTTCTCTTCCCATCAGGCCATCGATCCTCTACCTCCGTGACCCCCTCATTGTATTGTCCCTCCCTTGCAATCATGCCGTCGCTTTCTTGATAACATGACACTCTTATCTCTCAATCCCTAATATGTTTTCTTTTAATTTTGGCATCCTAACTCGTTGTGGCCTGATCAATCAAATGATACAGATGGGCTGATTGATAAGGGTTTGAAGGCGGTTGTTTGCGGGTGTATCTTGAAGAATTAAGATTGGCACTCCAATGGGGATATCCCCTTTTTGTTTTTCTTACTCACTTTAGATGACCTTCTCACTCTGATCCAAGGGTGTTTGATCTGTGTGCTAGCCAATGAATGGCATATGGAAAACCAATATGTTGGTGATGTTAAATGATTGTTTTGAAAGAAAGAAAAACCACATTTCCCAGGTTGATAGATTCAGTATTGACCATCCTCTTTGACACTCGACAAGAGCTTTGTTGACCAGTCTCCTTCAAACTTGACAAAGAGTCTGTTGAATATCTTCTTTCACACTCGACAATGGGGCCATCAACCAGACTCTTTCACACTTAACAAGAGCTATGTCGAACTTTGATGTATTTGATGACAATGAACCTGTCAACCTAGGGTTTTTCACGAGTTTGTTGTAGAACTTGAATACCTGAACAATAAGAAGGTTCAAACGATGTACATAATCTTAATAAAAACCATTTTTACATAACTATGCATTAATTTTACAAAGTTCATATTTACAAAAATCTATATTAACTAGAACATCAGATTTAATCATCTCGTGTAGTGGGATAGTAGTCGGAGCTTCACCGAGGGAGAGGAGCATCATTGGTGATCGACAAGATTGTTGACATGGGCCACAACCTTTGATAGTGGTGAACAATCGCATGCAAAGACAAAGAAATGGTGGCAGTTTTTATTTTTATTTAGGTGATAGGCTTAATTCATTTTAAAGAAAAAAACTAAACAGGATTTTTTTTGTAATATTAGGTAGTGAATTTAATGAACCGGCTGGTGGAAATAACCGCACCCTTCTGCAACTTGGCCAGAATTTAGAATTATTGTACGTGCGTCATCGCCATGTGCATTTAAACAAATCAATGGTTAATAATACATCACCGTTTTTGCACGTGCTTCTTTGCCTTTATATTTGTTTTTCTTTTTTGAAGAGATTTAAACTTGTTTACCTTTTATAATGTTAGAGTAGTGTTCTAAAAGTCATGACTTATGTAATAAACTCTATTATTAAGATGGTTTTAGCATTTTGATAAAAATTATTATTAGCAAATGCTTGTATTATATTATTTAAAATATTGCGCATGTTTTAATTTAGTCTTACACTGTAGATAATATAGTGTGTAGAGTTTGGCTTACACACGGAAGATCAGATCATCAGTTCCCTGTGAATTATAAGTTGATGTTCACAACCTTAGATGGACTTGGATAATCCATTGTAGTGCAATTCATCTTACTTAGTCTATCTTAACTATGAGAGACCGGTTCATAGGTTTCGAGTGATTGTGCTAGTACACTTTGTGTGTATTGAACAGACCAAGTTGAGGTAATCATCTTTTTGTACTGACTATATAAAATGATTTACACCCCATGTTTATTATAATTGCTTATGCACTTAATCCTGAAGTGGTTCTTAAACATATGCATTTGTTATTTGTCATTTTGATTCACTAAAGAGTGAAATTCTCCCATAGATCAATAGGCTCGGTGAGTTGGGTGACAATGACACTTGTATGATGGATATTTGTTATTGATGGAATCCATGTCTCCTATAGGAGATTGATGATACTCTCTTGAGGATACTTATAAGTTTTGATCATGTCTAACCCGGCCAGCGGATTTAACTATCCAACATGTCAAATAAGTTAAGCCGAAGATCTCAAGGAAGATAAGACGTTGTGAAATAATATTTTCAACAATAATTATTTCATTACGAGTATGAGAATCTTAACGTGGGGAGATATTAAGCATATAATATAAGGAGCCTGAGATATTATTTTGAGATTAGTATATTTGGAGTGCAATCATAATTATTTAATGGATTGAATTATGACTTATGAGCCTTTGGGTTTTTAATTCTGAGTTGAGTTATGTACCCAGGCCCATAGGAGCCAATTATTGATTTCTTTTTTAAGTCTCTGCCCTAACCTATAAATACGTGGCTTCCTCTCTCTCTTAGGAATAATTTTTATTTCCGCTGAAATCAAAATGCTAAACCTAGAAATCCTTTAGGATCTCTAAATCCAGAAAAGGTAAGGAAATGAGAGAAAGAGAGTGAAAGGATTGGCGGTTGCCATTTGAAGCAAGAAGGAGACCACACTCCACCGCGGATCTACAACATAGGAAGGACATACAGCAGAAGATCTGAAGGTTTTGAGCTATCCAACGTCGTCTATCCAATCCGATCTTCTTCTTCGGCAGAACTCTGATATGAGTTTTGAAGGTAAACCCTAATTTCGTCTTGTAGGGTTTGCATAAAAAATATTTAATAATTTTTTTTTGTTATCCGATCTATATCTCGATCGACCGATCTTGGTAGTTGGGGTTCATTTTTTTCCAACATATAATAGAACAAAGCATTATAAGAAATCCAAAATATGAGGCAAAAAAAGAAAGTAAGGTGGGAGGTCTATCCATAGCTCTTATATTAGAACCCGGGGCATCACCCACCCTACCACAGAGTAGTAAAGCAAGGGGCGGGGAATAGATGGGGGGAGGGCATAAAGAACATGAGAGATGCTCGCCACTCATGCCAAAAGTAAACAAAGCCTGATCTCTGATTCGTAAGACCCCTTTGTGGAGTTGCACGCTCATGGTCCCTACGAGACCGAGACCAATTCCCCAAATTTGAATAAGTTGCAAGGCTAGATCTTGAAGGTTTTTGAAATAGTAACGTTGTCCCTTAAATACACAACTGTTGTCTTGGTTTACAACTATGGCTAAACAGTTCAAGACATCATGTTCATTGGTTAGCTTGTAAATCCGATAAAAGGCTAAAAGCTACCTTTCCCAAATCAGTAACTTTTCAAAGTACTCTCTCCAATGTCTGCATTATCATGTGCATAATTTAACCAATTTTCATTCATGTGGGGGATTGATGGAAACTTGGGTTTTGACCTTGTTGAAAACTTGGGTTTTGATCAAGCTTTTGGATCAAAATGAGTTTGGGTTCTACTAATTATTAGTAGTGAAACCATATTAGATTGCGTTCCTCTTGTCGAGAAGATGAACATAGTATATTTACATTATCAAAACCATTTCCGGGTGAATAAGAAAATTGGATCCAAAGTTCTTCCAATGACATGATGAAATTGGTTGGTTGTTGGAGAAGAAAAAGTTTTAGTCCTACATCGGTAGTTAAGATGAGGATTTAAAAGATGAGCTCTTTGTACTCTAGTGAATTACTTTTGGTGGACACCCTATGGTGGACCTTTCCATTACGCACCACGACGTGCGTGGGCGTTTTAGAGGCACACTTGGCACTTTTTGTCAAATCGGACGGTGGAGATCAATTTGATTGGATGTAATGTGGGCCGTTGGATCGACGGTTATGATCTGACCGTTGGTTATTGAAGAAGGGGTGCCTCAGACTCTGTTTCAATGAAAAACGGAGTAGTCCAAAGGTCTCCTCCAACAGACTCTTCAACAGTTTTTCTCCTCTATAAATACCACCCATTCTTTGCATTTTTGCATCATCCAATCATTCACTGCAATAGGCATACCAATCCCTTAGAGTTGAGTCTCCATAGCATTCCAGTAAGAGAGAGTTTGAAAAACACAGTTCATTTGTTGTCTTTGTGATGTGAAATGTTGCTACCACAAAGAGTGATTGTTGTATCCTAGGGCGAAATTGTCTTAATGACATAGAATCAAACTCTAGCATCGATCATCTTCTTCAAAAGTTTCAATTTTGGCAAATCAATACACTTCGTTTTCTCTCTAGCACTATTCTATATATAGAATTTCTAACAACTGTTTCTAGTGATCCATATCACCCACAGCGCCGCCAGAGTGATAAGTTGGGCCACCTTATTGGTGCAATACTTGACCTTCGGGATGTAAGACTTTTCCCAAACATCCCACAGTTCTTCTAGTGTGTGAAATCTGAATGAAATGCCCATGGCACTACTTAATCATTCCCAAGGGGGAACAATAACTAGGCAGCTAAGGTAGTGTTTAGAAATATGTTTGAAAAATAAGATTTTAAATAAAGTGGTTTAAATAAACTTGATTCCTATAAAACGCATTTTTTACGCTTTTTAAAAAGTAATATTTTTGTTCTAAAAGCTATAAATAAATTTTTAATTAAGTCTGCTTTTAAAATGCATTTGATAACAGGTTCGTGCTTTTCTACATAATTAAAAGCAGAATCATCTTATTTACATGTTGCCAAATGCCCCCTTAAGCATGAGATGCTCCACCGTCTCCATCTTGGAATGGCACAAGACGCAAGTCATGGACTCAACAGGTCTCCATTTACATCTGTATAATTTGTTCTTGTTCTGCGTGGAAATTTACACTCAAGTCTTTTTTTATAGTTCAAACAGAGTGAAACTTAAACAGTTTGAATCTGACCCAATTTGATCAAACCCAACATTTAGACAAGTTTGGTTTGTTGTATTAGCGTTCAAATTCAATCTAAACCTAAGCAACATGAATTTAATTTGAGTTGAATTTTGATTGAGGGTTCGGAAACTTGAACCCAACCTGAACCCGAAGTAGGGAGTGATAAATTTAAATATTGTAAGTCATTTTTTAATTGTTTAATTTATTATAAAATAAAATTTAAATTGTTCAATTTATTTTTAGCTACAATCTATTAATTCTATAGGTTCATTTCTCTATTTTTAAATAAAAATGTTCCTTAATCATATTTTTTTATATGCGGAACATTGAATTTTACAAAGTTGTAATTGATTAGAATGATACATTATAGAAGTTAAATCCAAATCCAAACCAAACTCAATGGGTTATGTTTGGGTGGAGCTTCTCTGGTTTGAGGACAGGTTGGTTTGAGTTGGCTTCCTCTGGGTTGAGTCCAACCCAACCTGTTCGAGTTGCACCCCCCTAGTCTCAAACGTAATTTTTTTATTTTTTAAATTTAAATTATATATAATAAGGTATGTAAATTTATAAAAAGTGAAATATACATGCCAATTAATTGAATGATATCATTTACAGATAATATGAAAATTTTCAATAAAGTATGTATATCTTGATACAAGAGATTTCTATTATATATATATATATATATATATATATATATATATATATATATATATAAAAGACCATATTTGAGATTATAACGAGTGTATTAATGTAACATAGTTTTTTGGGTCAATTGCTCAAAAACCCTTACAGCCCAACCCCAATATTTTCTGTGCCCCCACCTTTTAAATTTTTTTTTTCTGTACCCCTGCAGCAAACACCCAATTTTTTTTACCCCTACAACAAACGCTTAATTTTTTTTTTTTACCCTCATCCCTTTAATTCTCCCACCCCCACAAAATGCAGTTTCCCCTGTAAGTGCATACATGTTTTCTGTAACTTGAAGAACACAAAATGTAATTTCTGTAAATATTATATGTAAATGCATTATTACGTTATGTAAAAATCATAACTTACAAAACACTAGAGAAACATACATTAATGCATAACATTAATATATATGTGGTTCTTATATTGTCATTAAGTACACACTTATTTGTATTTGATTTATTTGGGTGTTTGACTAATTATTGCATCTCTAATATAGTTTAAATTGCACTTTCTTCCTAATGATGTACACTTGTTAACTCGAATGTGTAACAATATATTTGATTTTAGCCAAAATGATATAAAGATGATATGAGGAAATACAATATCTCAGTTCATTAGGGTAGGAAAAGAACGTCGAAATGCAAACATTTGATGAATTCAAGTGCTTTGATGTTTGTGATAAAATATTTTTAGATGTTATGCATTAACATATGTCTCTCTAGTATTTTGCAAGTTGCCATTTTTTTATTACATGCATAATAATGTACTTACATATAATATTTATAAAAATTACATTTTGTATTTTACAAGTTACAGAAAAAATACATGCACTTACACGGAAAAACTACGATTGTGTGATGTTAGGGGAATTAAAGGGAGGAGGGTAGAAAAAAAATTAAGTGTTTGTTGTAGGGGTAAATTTTTTTTTTTCGAAAGGTGGGGTCAGAGGAAATATTGTGGTGGGGCTGCAAGGGTATTTGGGCAATTGACCCTAGTTTTTTTCATAGAGAAAAATCCAAATAACCCCTTGTAAATTGTCTAAAATCCATATAAACCCCCTGACTTTTCTTAAATTTCATATAACCCCCTGAAAACATATATGTAAATTCAAATAATCCTTTGAGTTAAACTTTCATCGATAGATGAAGAATATTTTACGAATATTCCGTTTTGTTGACCTTGGTTGATAACACAGTATACCAAAAACTCCTTAAAATTTATTAAAAATACAAAAAATCTTCTGTATATGACAATTTTATCCATCAAGATAGATTATAAAACTCTATGTGGAAGAGTAAAATCATCATTTAAAGAGGATTTTTCGCATTTTAACACATTGTAGGGTGTTTTTGGTATGTTATGTTTTCAACAAGGGTTAATCAGACATAATATTTGCACAATAATCATAGTTTGCCAACAAAAATTTATCTCACTGGCTATTTGGATTTACATAGGTATTATTAAGCCTGTCAATTATCCAAAAAAAATCCGTATCCGATCCGAATCCGTATCCGAAAATGCAGAAAATATCCGATATCCAGTATCCATATCCGAACCAAATAATATGTATCCAAAATTTTTTGGATCGGATCGGATATAGCCTTTATCCGATCCGAACAATATCCGTATCTGAACTGTTATTTTATTTATATATGTCAGAATTAGTTTCAACCCTCAGATGAAAATCCAATGGCTCGTGATCTAGGGCAAAACACAAACATATTTAACTATGTTTGTTGTGAATATGGTGGATAACCACCACTTCTCTAACCCATAACCTCCCCCACTTTTCAACTCCATAACCTCCCCCACTCTTCTATTCCATAACACTCCCATTATTGCCCCACTATCTCCCCCTCACCTCTATAGACTTGTAACTCTCCACCTTTGGGATTCCTCTATGCACCCTATAAATAGAGGGGTTCTCTCTTGTATTCAACCAACAAAAGTGAATAAGAATCTCTCTCTACTTCTCTTCTATATGCTTGTGTGCTTTGTTTATATACCATTATATATCATATTCTATTTAGTTTACAACACGTTATCAGTACGAGAAGCTCTTTGTTAAAGAGAAAGGTTTGTATCGATGGGTTCTTAATGATCTATATCAAAAATATACTCCCCCTTGATGTTATGTATTTTTATGTAAATCATCTACTACATACATATGATTAATTTTTTTCAATATGCATGGAATCGTATGCAAATTATGTGTAGAACCCGTATACATCTATATTTTATTTTCATCTGATGTAATGCATACATCTATCTTTTATTTTCCATGCATGCAATCCCCATGAAATTTTTCATACATATGTTATGATATGATTAATTTATGAAAACTAGTATGCAATTTTTCCATGTAACAGTATGCGGCATCTATCATTTGATTATTTATTTTTCATGTAACTGTTCCATGTTTGTCATCTTTTATTAAAATTTAAATATTATACATCGATGTGAACCAGAAGTTCTCACAAATATCAATTAATTTGATATTTATATTTGATTTGAAATTCATTTTAATGTTACAATGTCATGTGTCCCTATAGGATCATACAAAAATTGTAATTACATGGATCCCTGAAGGACCATGTAGAAATTATGAATAATGTGTTCCAATAAGACCATGCAAATTTTATTCTATCCCTGAAGGACTATAAAAATTATTACATGGATCATTGAAAAATCATGTAAAAGATATGATTAAAAATGTCCCTGAAGGACTATGACTATATTGCATCCATGATCATACAAATTTTATTTTATTTTATCCCTGAAGGATTGTACAAAAATTATGATTATATGAATCTTTGAAGGATCATGTAAAATTTTATTTTGTTCTATGTCCCTGTAGGACCAAACAAAAGTTATATGATATATTTTTCGGGTCCTTGAAGGACCAAATAATAAAAAAAAAAAGATCCATGTATCCCAGCAGGAACATGTAAAATTTTATTTTGTTCTATCCCTGAAGGACTATACAAAAATCATGATTGTTCGTGTCCCTGTAGGACCAAACAAAAGTTATATGATATATTTTTCGGGTCCTTGAAGGACCAAATAATAAAAAAAAAGATCCATGTATCCCAGCAGGAACATGTAAAATTTTATTTTGTTCTATCCCTGAAGGACTATACAAAAATCATGATTGTTCGTGTCCCTGTAGGACCAAACAAAAGTTATATGATATATTTGTTGGGTCCTTGAAGGACCAAATAATAATAAAAAAAAAAGGATCCATGTATCCCAGCAGGAACATGTAAATTATGATTAGATTTCACCATCATCATCATAATGAAGAGGATTTAAAGATTAATACCTCATTGACAAAGGTCCACCGGCCATTATGCCTCAAATATGCTCCAGTTGTAGCAATATTGAGAGCATTAATTTTATATATTCTCGTTGTCGAACAACGATTTTTTTTAAAATATCATGTAACTCAACTCAATGGCATAGCATCATTACCCGAAGTAAATGTATTTTATTTTATGTTCGCCATGGAAGTTGTGGTCATGAATGATGAGATCATGATTTATATAGTTGAGAAAGCACAACAATCATAGAGTTTGTAAAATATCTCAAATCACTAGAAGTGATTTGGTATTAAACAAAAGTATAATTGAAGGGAAAAGGGTTGCAGAACAAACCCCTGATTGTTATGTATTTGGTGCTTTAAAAATATGGTCACGTACCTGATGTACGATCAGACTTTTATAATTTTTATAATTATAATTTTTCTTTGTTATCTAAAATCCAACTTTCATATTTATCTTATTTTTTGAGTTTAACATTAATTAATGCAAATGATAATATTATTTTTGGTACCAAGGCTCCAGAAGGGCAGATATCATGTTATCAAGAGATACAAAATTTTGTATCAACGATGCATTGTATTCATGTAGATCCAGAAGAAGTCTACTGAAGATACCTATCTCAACATATGCCATTTTAAAATTATGGAGTATCTATGCATTAATAATGTCTCATGCCAGAAGCATACATTAGAAAAGCTTTATGTCCATATTTACTCATATAAATTAGAAGTTTTATGATCTGTTCCTGAAGAACAACGAGAATTATCGTGGAATACATCCACTCTGTCTTATCTAAACTCACGTATCGCTCAACGTGAAAATCAAATTCCTAATACACGCCAGATGCGTGATAGACCTATAGGTTAAAAAAAAAAAATTCAGCTCCCCAGAAGTGGAGATCAAATGTAAAATCATGCTCTAATAATGCTCCAGAAGAAGTTATACATAATGTTCCAGAAGAGATTATGAACAATAGATCCACTTTCTCTAAAACTCTAGAAGAGTATAATGTCCATGAAGATAAACGAGTTCCAGAAGTGACTACACAAACTCTTGAAGAGGAAAAGGTACCTAATAATATTAAGATCTCTATATTTTATATGCATATAAGAGAAATGTGGAATCGCAAATAAATTATCATCGATGACATATTTACTTCTATTATAAGATATCTTGAACCATTGACAGGGGATGTTTTTACCGCTCGATTTGCGGATTGTCATTTTGATGAGACAATATTCCCGTCATTAGGGGGAGAAAATCCGTCGCCAGAAGAACGACGTGAACTTACATGGAAAACTCCATCTTTGTCTCATCTTGATCCTCGCACTAATCAATGTGAAACTGAAGTGCAAAGAATCACCCATCTTCAAAGAATTGCGCATCAATTGCCAGATGCATTCAATGATGCAGCAAAAGTGATGAAATCACATATTCCAGCTGCTAATACTCCAGCTCGAATTAATGTTCCAATAGGAAAAACTGTTAATATGCCGGCTAATGAATCAACAAAAACACGCCTGAAGCGTGGAAGACCTATAGGCTCAAAAGATTCAGCTCCCCGAAGGAGAAAAACAATGAAGAATAATTCTCTAGAAGAGTATGAAACACTTGAAAGACCCACAATAATAACTCCTACAGAGGAAGAAGTCCCTGAAGTGACACAAGTCCCTGAAGAGACTGACGTCCCTGAAGTGACGCCCGTGCATGAAGAACAAGTACATGGAAATGAAGAAATTTCCATAAATTATGCAAATTCACAAATATTGTGGGATCGAAAGCAAGTGCTTGTTGATGATCATTTGCAGTAGCTACAGAAATCATTTCAGATAATGATTTAGAACCACGTTCAGTGGATGAATGCAGACGAAAAAATTGTTGGCCACAATGGAAAGCTGCTATTCAAACAGAATTGGATTCACTTGCAAAACACCAAGTATTTGGACCAGTAGTCCTAACCCCTGAAGGTGTTAAACCAGTAGGATGTAAATGGGTGTTTGCGAGAAAACGAAATGAAAGAAACGAGATTGTTAGATACAAAGCTCGTCTTGTGGCACAGGGTTTCCTGCAGAGACCTGGGATAGATTTTGAAGAGACATATTCTCCTGTGATGGACACAATCACATTTCGGTATTTAATTAGTCTTGTAGTCTCAGAAGGACTTGACATGCAGCTAATGGATGTGGTTACTGCATATTTATATGGAAAATTAGATACCGACATTTATATGAAAGTTCCTGAAGGACTAAAATTGCCTGAAGCAAAACCACGAAACATGTACTCAATCAAGCTAAGACGATCCTTGTATGGGTTAAAGCAATCTGGACGAATGTGGTATAACCGTCTTAGTGAGTACTTAATAAAAGAAGGATATGTCAATGATCCAATATGCCCCTGTTTATTTATTAAGAAAACGGAACTCGGATTTACCATTATTGCAGTATATGTTGATGATATTAATCTAATTAGGACTCCTGAAGAGCTCGAAAAGGCTTCCGAATATCTGAAAAAGGAGTTTGAAATGAAAGATCTTGGAAAAACAAGATACTGTCTCGGCTTGCAAATTGAGCAAAGTTCAAATGGGATACTTGTTCATCAAACAACATATGTTGAAAAAATCCTGAAGCGTTTTAATATGGACAAATGTCATCCATTAAGTACTCCAATGGTAGTAAGGTTACTTGACCCAAAGAAGGACCCTTTTCGTCCAAAAGAAGATACTGAAAATCTTCTTGGTCCTGAAGTACCATATCTTAGTGCAATTGGTGCCTTATTATATTTGGCCCAATGCACTAGACCTGACATTGCATTTTCAGTTAATTTATTGGCCAGATTTAGCTCTGCACCAACTCGAAGGCATTGGAATGGTGTGAAGCACATTTTTCGTTATCTTCGTGGAACGTCAGACATGGGTCTATTCTATGCAAAGGATTCCAATAATGGTGCACAACTAAAGGGTTATGCAGATTCAGGATATCTTTCAGATCCTCACAAGGCTCGCTCACAAACAGGCTATGTATTCACTTGCGGTGGCACAGCAATCTCTTGGCGATCTACGAAACAGACTTTGGTCGCCACGTCTTCTAACCACTCTGAGATTCTTGCACTCCACGAAGCAAGCCGGGAATGCGTGTGGATAAGGTCTTTGGTTCATCATATTCGTACTGCATGCGGACTATCTCTCATTACAGATGTTCCAACAACTATATATGAAGACAATGCAGCATGCATTGCTCAAATCAAAGGGGGATATATCAAGGGTGATAGAACAAAGCATATTTCTCCAAAATTCTTTTACACTCATGAGCTCCAGCAGAGACATGAAATTGATGTTCAACAAATTCAGTCAAAGGACAATCTTGCAGATTTGTTTACTAAAGCTTTGTCGACATCAACATTCAAGAAGCTGGTGTATGAAATCGGGATGCGACGAGTTTGCGACCAAAATTCTTGAAATCTTGTACTTATGAGGGGGAGTAATTTTTATGACATTTTGCGAACTGTACTCTTTTTCCTTCGCCTAGGTTTTGTCCCATTGGGTTTTCCTGGCAAGGTTTTAATGAGGCAGTGTCAAACGCATACACTATTATACGATTAAGTTACATTGTACTCTTTTTCCTTCGCTTTGGTTTTTTCCCATTGGGTTTTCCAAGCAAGGTTTTAATGAGGCAATTTTCTTAGCGTGGTGGTCATCCAAGGGGGAGTGTTGTGAGATATGGTGGATAACCACCACTTCTCTAACCTATAACCTCCTCCACATAACCTCCCCCACTCTTCTATTCCATAACACTCCCATTAGTGCCCCACTATCTCCCCCTCACCTCTATAGACTTGTAACTCTCCACCTTTGGGATTCCTCTATGCACCCTATAAATAGAGGGGTTCTCTCTTGTATTCAACCAACAAAAAGTGAATAAGAATCTCTCTCTACTTCTCTTTTATATGCTTGTGTGCTTTATTTATATACTCTTATATATCATATTCTATTTGTTGGATATTTGTTTAACTATATTAGGATTTGTGTTTTTATGTCTTTGGTGGATACCTATTTAACCATGTTGGGACTTAAGATTTTATAAATTCTTAATTTTTTAATCTGATTCGGATATTTCGGATATTATCCGAATCCGTATCCAAATTTTTGGATCGGATACGGATATGTGTTTTGGAATATCCGTCGGATATCGGATACGGATATTTTTTCGGATATCCAATTCGGATACGGATATGGGTCTATCCGATCCGTATCCGTCCGATTAACAGGCCTAGGTGTTATATAGACTTAGGAAAAGTTATATGGATTTCAGGCAGTTTACAGGGGGTTATTTGGATTTGTCCCTTTTCCATATTATTGTTATTCTAGCCCAACTGCTTGACGGTTGGAGTTTGGCTGCCTTTTACCAGGACTTGCTTATACAAAAAAAATTACTTTGAGGGGTATGATGTTACTATAAAACCATAAGAAGGCTATGGAGACAAAAATTGTTTTCCTCAAGGGCATATGTGTAACAAATCCTTTTTAAAAAATACAAAAAATGGAGAGAGGAGGAGAAAATTCAGAATTTTTGATATTGCGATTTCCTTCCCCAAATCGATCACGAAACCTCTCAAGACCAGAATTTCGAAACCCTATTTGAAAACCCTAATCGCCTCTCTCTCTCTCTCTCTCTCTCACTCTGATTCCTCATCCAATAGAGTGAGAGAGAGGGATGAGTAATCTGAGGGCGATCTGTCGGCCTCAGGTGGTGCTCTCCTCCTTCGCGCGCTTCAGAGGCCACCACCAATACCATCTAGGGTCAGGGTTCGGGTTACGCTTCAGGAACCCTAGATCACGAGGAGCCCCTTCGACCTCCGTCTTCACCCCTCTCATCGACTCCCCTGATCCGTTGCGTTTCGACCCTTCTTATCGCGCAAACCCCAAGAGGACCCTCACCAGGGCCTCCAAGTGGACCTCGGAGAAGTCCCCTTACGAAACCCTAGGTAAAGATCCCTCCTTTTTATCACTGTAAGCATCATGTCCGAGCTCTGGTTATTTTTTCCTTCTTTTTTTTTTCAGAGCTGGAGAGAGATGCTGATGAGGAGAAGATAAAAATCGCCTATCGACGTCTCGCCAAATACTACCACCCAGATGGTTTGTTTTCATTTGAGTCTTGATTGCCCTGATTGCCCTGAATTCCTTCTACACCATATTTGTTATGTAAAATCTTTTCCTTGTTATATAATATCTGAACTATTGAATAATTCACTGATTAAACGCAAACTTTTTTTAACAGTTTGATTCTCAATTAAATCATGTCTCATTAACAATATATGTCTTGTTCAATAATAATTCATGTTAAACAAAATAAATGTGTTAAATGCATAATATGTGTTTTACTTGTGCATCATAATTAAAACAATAAGGGAAAAATGTGCGACTATGCTTTGGTCTGCTAAACTTTAATGTCGATTTGATTTTGCCTGAATTCAAATATTGTTATAACTTGAACTTAGAAATCGTTGGGATCATGAATTTGATTTAATATTGGTTATTTCCATGTCATACGTATTTTTTTATATTTTTATAGTTTTTTTTTATTATTTTTGAACTTTTCCTAAGCTTAACATGAATTATGTCGAATTGTGATTTATTCCCAAACTCTGAACTGCTGTCAAGCCTTTATCTCTCTAGATATTGTCAGTTGTGCGTGAGTATCACACAGTTTTCTATCATGATTGTGTCCCGGGTTATTCAAATGTGCCCCAATTGTTGTTCAAGTTGTGGTTCGTTGGGAAAGAAAATTAACTGAATTTGTCATGCTTATATTATAAAATCGGCTGCTAGTGTTATTTCATTAACATTTTGTTTGTTGATGAGACTGCATTCTGGAAGATTGGCTTGTTTTTAGGTTTCAGACAATTCTCCTAGAAGAATTTTTGTTGGGAAACTATGAAGTGTTTTTAGAACTTATTCTTGCTGTTGGTGCTTGGATGGCTGATGAATGATTTATTCGTGAAGTTTATGATGGTAGAGGGGCTCTTGAGGAAGGGGAGACGGCAGAAGGTCGGTTTATCAAGATTCAAGCTGCATATGAGCTGCTGATTGATGAAGATAAGCGGAGGCAATATGACAATGAGCATCGGGTTAATCCTATGAAGGTATAGATTCTCGTTTTTCTTTTATTAGACATGAAAGTGGTACAGTTCTCCTGGGATATATGGAATATCACGCTGATTATTTTGAAATGCTATTGATCTTGACGGCATAAATCAGGCCTCTCAAGCATGGATGGAATGGTTGATGAAAAAGAGGAAGGCTTTTGATCAACGTGGTGATATGGCTGTTGCAGCTTGGGCTGAGCAGCAGCAGCTTGAGTTGAATCTCCGTGCCCGTCGTCTCTCTCGTTCAAAGGTTAGAAAAGCACGTCTAGCATGAGAAATTTATTCTGGGATGGTTCTCATCTTGTTCTCTCAATGCCTTTTTGGTTAAAAAAATGCACACTTTATTTATCTACTATTTAAAAATGTTGCAGATGTTATTGATGGAACAATAGAAAAACTGTTTGTTTGCATTGCAAATCAGAACATCCTTAAATTGTTTTCTTTTTGTAATTCTAGAGCTATCATTGCTTGAGGAATTTAGAATTTGATTGGTTGGTTATATTATTTGATTGGCTTAAATTTTCACAGGTTTTAGTATATTTGTTGTGGATTGTAATTTGGAACCTATGGTGCAATAGAATTCATAAAAGCCAAATTAAAACGATTGTGAAACATATTATTTTGAGTTTATGTATGTAAATTTGTGAAGTCACTTGATTTGAAGACCTTTCTAATGTGAACAGGAAATTGCTCTTTATTAAATCACTTTCCTGACTAAGCCAGCACTCTTTCTAGCTCAAGTGTACCCTCTTAACTAGGACAGCCTTCAACAATAAATTTTCAGAAGAAAGAACAAGTGATTGCGGCATTTTTTTTGTTTACTGGGGCAAAATTATTGATGCTCAATTAACAAGTGAGAGCAAACAATTCTTCAAGATATCAGTAGGATAAGACACCCTTTTGTCTTGTCAGTTGACATGTTCCAGTATCCTTGTTTTCCCAGTAGGTCTCATGTAACTCGTTTGCGCCACTAACACTTGTGACCATGAATCTTGAACTTGTAGAACAGTAAATCTATAGCTGATGTAGTCCAATTGGCAGAATTATGTTGGTGCATCAGCACAATAGTTTAAAGTTTTGGATAAGATTATAGTTTTCTTCTTCTTTTTTTGTTGCTCTGTTATGTTGTTTCTTTCTGATATATCAATATGCTTCCTGTGTTGGCTTCACTGTTTAAACATAATATATAGCACCTATGTGCAATTTCTTTATTATAAAATTATCATTAAGTACAGTTGTGTGATTCTTCTGAAGCCAATCAGTTGTCAGCATTTTGCAATGTAGTGCACTAACATCTCACAGACTATCGAT
The DNA here is from genome assembly GCA_030737835.1 of Acorus gramineus. Taxonomy (NCBI): domain Eukaryota; kingdom Viridiplantae; phylum Streptophyta; class Magnoliopsida; order Acorales; family Acoraceae; genus Acorus; species Acorus gramineus. The sequence continues at coordinate 11,794,136 of CM060848.1, forward strand.
CGTTACCAGTTTGTCATTCAATTGTCTTGCAGCTTTCACATCCTGCAGCAATCTTGATAGCTACTTAGATGAAAGGGTTGTGCATAAATAACCCCCCCCCCCCCCCCCCCCACAAAAAAAAAAAAATCCTATTTTGTCAAAATATTTCTTTTGAAATCCTATTCTCAGCAATACCCCTCAAAAGAGTTTTAAGTTGTATATATAATTGTATTAATAGAATGGCATTTGTGTACAAATTGCACCCTTTTGAGGGCTAGTGCTGGGAACATGGGGGTTATTTTGACAAAATAGGATTTTTAAGGGTATTTATGCAGATAACCCTAAACGAAAAACTCGTGTAGATTGCAGCATGGACACTCCTTACCTGAATCTTTTTTTTAACTGTTTATCAAACTGTGTGATTTAGTGAAAAAAAATTTCCCCTACCAGATGGACCCTGATGAAATAAGGAGGATATTGGCGAAGGAGAAGAAGGCGTCCAAGGAAAATTTCTCCAACACCCTCAAACGACATACCCTCGTCCTCAGAAAAAGGGATTTGATGAGGAGGAAAGCAGAGAATGACAGGATGAAGGTCATAGGCCAGCTTTTGGCTGCAGAAGGCCTGGAATTGGAAACCGAAGATGACGACGACGATGAAACAACATGAAAGCTCATTTTTCCTGGAGGCAATCCAATGTGTACAGAAATGTTTTCCATTTCATGCTAAATGCATAAGGTTTTAAATTGTTTCTTTGCTGTATGCCTGTATATGCTCTTATATAGATTCATTTTATATACACACATAATTTGTTGGCAGAATCTTGTACCAAAAAAAAGGATTCAATGTAAATGTGCAGTTTACCAGCACATCTCAATGTATAATTACATGTTATGTTAATGAACATTACATGTTCTATGCATGATTTCTAAACGTTCTATTTTAGTGGTCATGCTCAATGTGTTTCTTTCATGAAATTATGGACAATGTCTGATTTTTAAGTATGTATACTTAAAAATTGACTATATATCATTATTTCACAAAAAAAAAAAAAAAAAACATAAATTTTATAGGTTTGGTTTCAGTCAGCACTAGTTCCGGTTAGTCCTATGAGTGTCCAATGGACAGTTAACATGCCTCTTAACAAAAAGTCGCACAAAACCCCTCTTTAACACCTTAATATCAACGTGCCATTAACGTCAAATAAACCCCAGCTTTATTCTTTCTTCTATTCCTCCAGTGAAACCAATTTTAACAATCCTTGGTGATGGAGAGAATAAAAGGGAAAAACAAAGATAGAAAGATGGATGGGTTGATAATATGAGATGGAGGGGAAGAAAAAGAAAAGAAAAGAAAGAGGGGAAGAACAAAAGGACCCTCTAGGGTTTGTGGAAAACAAAAGACAGGGAGGGGAAAGAAAAGGAGAAAAGGGTTTCGCTAGGGTTTATTTGACATTAACGTAAGGTTAATGTAAGGATGTTAAGAGAAATTTTGTGGAACTTTTTGTTCAGGACACTAATTGGAATGACCAGATCTAGTTTTGATTAGATCCGGACCCTCTAAAAAGGAGATTTTGCATGGTTGAGAGAGAAACCAGAAAAAAGAAATAAAAGAGGGAAATCTGAAAAAAGAATTTTGCTGGTGTTTATTTGATGTTAATGGTAGGTTGATGTTAGGGTGTTAAGAGGGGTTTTATGGGACTTTTTGTCGGGGACACGTGTTAAGTGCTCATTGGACAATGATGGGACTGATCGAATCCAATCCTGACTGGATTCGGACCCCCCAAAATGGGGATTTTGCATAGTTGGTAGAGAAACCAGAGAAAAGAAACAAAAGAGGGAAATCTGAAAAATGGGTTTCACTGGGGTTTATTTGATGGTAACGACAAGTTGATATTAGGGTGTTAAGAGGGAGTTTATGGAACTTTTTGTTGGGGATGCGTGTCAAATGCCCATTGGACATTGATGGGACTAACTGGATCCAGTCTGACTGGATCCGGACTCCCCAAAAAGAGGATTTTGCACAGTTAGGAGAGAAATCAGATAAAAGAAACAAAAGAGGGAAATCTGAAAAAAAAAAAAGAAGGTTTCATTGGGGTTTATTTGACGTTAACGGCAAATTAACATTAGGGTGTTAGGAGGGGTTTTGTGACTTTTTGTTGGGGACACATGTCAAGTGCCCATTGAACACTAATGGGACTAATCGGATTGGATTTGGACCCCTCAAAAAAGGGATTTTGCACAATTGGGAGAGAAACCAGAGAAAAGAAATAAAAGAGGAAAATCTAAAAAATTGATTTCGCTGGGGTTTAGTTGACGTTAATGGCAGGTTGATAATGGGTGTAAAGAGGGGTTTTGTGGGATTTTTTTGTTAGGGACGTGTCAATTGTCTACTAGACATTGAAGACTAATATGACTGATCGGATTCAGTAATGATTAGATCATAACCCAAATTTCATATACTTTATTACACGATCAGACGTCTAGACTTGGGCCCATGACTCGGTCTGTAAAATTTGCAGTAGAGTTAATTCATTTTATGTATTTTATTTTATTCTTTGTGAAAGTATGTACATCATACTTTCAAAGAGATATAAAAATAAAAAAAATCAAAACGTGTTGGGAATGCAAAAATGTCCTACGTGTAACATTTTCTATGGATCTAACGATTTGTGATATCTGAAAGAGCACTGATACACTCAACCCTTTTTGTAGCATATTTACATTCTCATGTACTATGATAATGTAGTATATATTATGCTATCAGAGCATATGAGATTCTATCATGGTGTATAGAATAAAAAAAATTCATTTTTTCATAATGAAAAAATTTACTGATGTATCTCAGTATATACATCATTTCATATAACAACATATACTTCAATAGAAGAGTATGATTAAAGAAAAAACTGTGTGGGCTACAAATAGAGCTGGACATATCATTTTCCTATCTTCCTATCCAAAATGCTAATCCAGATAAAGGCTTAGATCCATATATCCCAATTGTTCACAACAAAATTTACTATAATAAAATGTGGAGTTTAAGGGCCTATTTGGATGCGCAAAGACACCACGTACCGAGAATTCAAGGGTTCAAAACCCCGCGTTCTTAGAATCATTGCTTTGATCATGTTTAGAAAAGTAAAACAAAAAAAAAATGGTTTGAATGAGCGCTAATAAGCTGTGTGACATACGACTTATATACAAAAAATCCGTTTGGATCTAAGTTTGCATTTACTAACTTTCTCATCATCGAGTCTACACAAAGGCAGATCCAAATGGGGACTGAGTGTCACAACTCATCCTGAAAAATTAAACCTATTACACACGTAAAGATGGACAAAAGAAAATAATGATGTAGAATGACCTAAGGGGATTTGTTCCTAATACAGTGTTTGGGTGTACGCTTGGCACCACCACGACGGGGGCGCGCTGGAAATGTCGGGGGAAAAAACCACATGCACCGTTAAGATCAACGTAAAACGCCGACGCCATTTTTCTTGTTTGGTTGGCTACTCGTACGGACCAGTGTCCACGAATGCGAACACCACAAAAACATCAACCCAAACGGAACTTAAAACAAATATGAATATTTCATTCATCCCAAGCTGTAAAATGAACCCAAAGACTAAATACCTGGGCTGAAAGATGGTAAAGTGTCCTCAAATGATGGTGAGACATTAACATATTACACATTTTATTTAGGAAAATAATATGTAAAACCTTGTGCGCATCCCCATCGGCAACCCTTACCAGTTTTCTTTATGTGAAAAAGTATACACTCATTTATTGAAGTACATACATATTGCTATAAAAAATGAAATATACACTGAGATATATTAGATATTGTTTTTTTGAAAAAATTAAAAAAATTGATTTTAATACACTGCGATAGTACAATATACACTGTGATCACAGTGTATAGGCGGAGGCTGGGAGACCATTGCTGGGCAGTTCAGATGAGGCTACAAAACAGACTTGAGTGTATCAGCTCTTTTATTTATACTACATACACGCATTACAATAGAAACAACAGGTAAACAAAGAAGAACCAAGAGTGGTTGGAGTTGGATCCTTTCAGCTTCCAATCAAGATACATATAACATGAATCTTAGTAAAAGCAAAGGATTGAATCAATAATTTTATCAATTGATATCGTACTTTAAGTGAAAGCAAAGAGACATGACAAGAACCCCTAATGAAACGATGCTTCATATTTTGTGAAAAAAGCCAGGTTTTCCACAAACATGATAGTTCTATAGTTCCAGAGAATCGTAAAAACAATAAGCCCCGCTTCTAGTCGCCACATCACTGTTGCAGTGTATAAATTTGCCTATCACGATATATATACTTCATCATCTCACTAGATATGCCATCATGAAAAAAAATGTAAGAACATATCCATTATTTCGTATGAGTGTGTACATCATTTTTTTATATAAAAAAAGAATGCACTCCATTAGCTAAGTATACATTTCAGATATAAAAAAAAATAAACGTGTGGGGTGCAAAAGGAGCTGTAAGGGGCTGCAAGTATCATTTTCTGTAACAACAAATCTCCGTCAACTCTCTAAGAGAGATAAATGAAGTGCTCTTAATTAGGGTGAATCAAAAAGTTGGAGGCTACCATAACCTTTAGGTGATGAACTGATGATAAATTAACATTCATTAGATTCTACAGGAAAACAATCTTTACACATAATGACCAAAGCAATCCAATAATTTCTCATGATTCTATCAGATTATCTGGTGATGCAGAGGTGGGCATAATGCATGGGCTGCATGGCTCATTTAGCTACTCAACTAACGACAATGTCTATTTATGTACAATTATATATGCGCTATGCGTATCTGTGTTGCTAAAAAAATGATATATATTTATCAATATTGATGAATAGCAGTTATAAATATCAATATGAAGAACAGATTTAATGGATGACAAAAGTGAATCACATATAGTAGTAACAAATATTTGAAACAGAAAGATAAACAATGCCAGTAAAATTTAAACGAATAATTTCAAGAACTTAATGTAAAAGTCTGCAGGGCTAGTAGTACAAAGCACACTGTTGAGAGGAAGTTCAATTTATGATTACCATCTCAAAAAATGAATGCTTGTGATATAATTTAATCATGAAAATCCAAGGAACAATATAAAGTATCATAGATAATCATATACCACACCAATAGAAAAAATAAAATAAAATTCTTATTGAGAAAAATAATAAAGCAATTTTACCAAGAAGAAGTCAGAATGAAATTGCCAGTGTTAGCAGTTAAGATATCATGATTTGTGGAGATATTATCTAGTAAAAATCGATACAACTGACTGATGACTCTATTACTTGCAAAAGGAATATTTGTCTAGCGCGACTGTTTGAAGGATTTTAAAGGATCCAATATGGAGTAGAACAAAAAAATAAAAATAAATAATTAAATAATTGAAACATATTGTACTTTCATGTCAAACCCACAAATGTGTCCTTTCCTTAAAGTCCTGAGTGGTAGTTAAGCATAGCAATTATCCAGATCCATGAAAAAGAAAAGAAACACACACAGACAAAATTTTAACTGAATAAGATGATTAAATACCAGAAAATGTGAGGGTGCCATCAATTTTGCAGTCCCCAACATGTTTTGAAATTATTTTTTGAAGATACATAATTATCTAATGAAATACATATCATTACAAGAAAAGGCATATACTTGTATGAATTGAATGCATACCTTTATGCATTTTATTAACCTACTATCACTAGGTTAAGGGAAGGTGGGGACTACAGGAATGAGTGATTATATTAGCACCCTTAAAAACCTCATAATGGCACCACCCCTCGCTGATGAGGTGGTTGAGTTGCACCCGCTCCATGCGGACGACCTGGGTTCAATCCAGGTAACACCCCACCCCCCAGGGGAGTAATTCTCCCTGTTGGGCTATGGGCCTTGCACCGTGTTATGTGCCCCTTGTAGGCCTTGTTACAAAAAAAAAACAAAAGACCTCATAATGGTCCATATACTGTAGTGTCATTTTTCTCCCATTGTAGGATGAGGAAAGGCATATTTGTTGAAAAAAAAAGAATTGAACATTTTATGCACTCGTTGGGAGATGAACTCAAAAGACACAAAAAGATGTTTTTTTTCTTTAACAGGGAGACTATGAGCTAATTATAACCTGTTTCATTTTTTCCTAAACCAATTAGGAAATCAAAATATCTATAAGGTTGAGTGAAGTAAGCTAAGAATATCAAATCACACTATAAAAAGAATAAGATCCTAATTTACTCAAACAAGTATGCTAGAAATGCAATATCAAGTTTTGCATCACAACAGAGCAAGGCATCTATGAACAAAAGCAAAGGATATAAATAGAACTCATGATTCATTAATAAAACAAACATATTGTCAGATCACGTCAAGCTATATGCCAGATAGAGCAGTTCACTGCTTTCCCCTGGTACATAGACTTTTAACATCCATACGCCATGTAACAAATTTCCTTCCAAACAAATGGAAAAGAATAGAGAACAATTAACAAGATTAATAATAGTCATTATTTAGATTTGAAATGAAAAAGAGACCAGAAGTAACCTACATAATGAGTTCCAGTTATGTCTTTGTGTCACTCTGAGTGACTAAAGCATTTGCTCTGCTTCCATTTCTGGGCTCTGATCTTGTTTGAGAAGAACCAAATGCTCCTAAAGCCTCAAGAAAAAATTTCTTATTTGGAACAATACCATCTTGATCCATACGCTTCAGCAGCTTCTCTAGAAGCTCCTTTGCATTTGCTTTCGTGTAAGCCTTGTAGAGAAACTTATAGGTTGAAGCATTGGGTGCCAAACCATTTCGAGATGCAAAATCCAAAAGCAAATCGGCCTCCATTGGTAAACCATTCATGCAGTACACATCAAGCATGGCATTTAGAGTGGACACCTGTACCTCATTCTCAGAAGCCATCAACTCATCAAAAATTTCCCTTGCTCTTGAAACACAGTCACAATATCCGTAAGTCATAATTAGACTCTCATAGGTGATAAGAGTGGGTTTACAACCTAAATCAGTCATCTTTTGAAAAACAGACTCGGCCTTGTCTCTAAGTCTAGCTTTCCCATAGTTTGTTATCATCGAATTGAAAGTGGGAACCGAAGGCTTCTCCTTTGAGTGCAGCAAGCTCTTAAACACCTGCTCCATTTTATCAAATGCCTGTCGCTTCCCATATGCATCGATGAGTAGATTAAATGTGATTATGTCTGGTTTACACTTATTGCTTTTCATCTTCAAAAGAACACCCTCCATTTCCTTGAGCATCCCATTTTTCCCATACGCATCCATGACACCATTGTAAGTATAAACATCAGGTGATACAATGCTTGCCTCAAGATCTTGAAACAAGGTACCGACTTTGTTCACGTCTCCTGCCTGAGCAGATGCCCTCAGGAGGATATTGTAAGTCACAATACTCGGCTTGCACCTCTCCATCCCTTTCATCTTCTCAAAGTATCCGAAAGCTTTTGCCAAAGCCTTGACTTTATCTTTGGAGTGAAGATGGGCCGTGATTAGCGCATTATACACGGATGTATCAGGCCGACACCCACTATTCCGCATCTCAGAGAACAACCACATTGCCATCCTCGTCTGCCCTTTCTTTCCCATCACCGATATCAACTTGGAATACACACCATTATCAGCGATATACCAACGTTGTTTCTGCATCCATCTGAACACCTGAGGCAACATATGGTAGATGTCACCTGAATAGGACAACAAGATACTAGAACAAGTCACTGAGGCATGCACGCAATGACCTGAATTCATAAGCATAAATACTACCAAGATACATAAATTGCATCCATTTTCAGTACTCTAATTCAACTATATCAGAAGTTATCCATAAAAAGAACCAACCAACCATCATATCAAAAAATAAAAAATTAAACCTACACATGCTTGGTGATGTTCTCAACATCCCCACTTGATATCCAACATTACACCCACAATGGCCCTGATTCTGCTTCTACAAAATAATTTTTCAGATATTCATTAATCTGTTGCAAACATTTTCTTTTACCATTAGCTTTGGGTTCCAGATTTTGTTTTGTACGGCTTAAAATCAATAGAATAGTTTTAATGGAAAATATTATATATATATATATATATATATTGAAGATTATTGTCCCAGGATTTGATCCTTGGTCATCCTTTACAGAGAGGAGGGTGCTAGCTGACTTTTCCAAAACTCAATTCCACAGAAAAAGCTGGTTGAGAGCAAGTTCTATGAAAAAGATGATTAAGAACACCTTTTATGGGGAAAAAAAATGTCTTTGAAAAGGAAAAAATTGTTAGGAATATTGGAGTTAAATAAATGGAATAATGTATATTACGTAATGGAGGCCGAAAGGTCCCTTATATAGTTACAAGATGTACAAACCCTAAAACAGAAAAGACCAAAATACCCATGACAAAAATTCGAGTCGGGGCCCCCCCCGGGCCTCCAGGAATAGGTCCAACAACAGGCCTATCCAATAACTTCAATACTCCCCCTCAAGTTGGAGCGAAGATATCAATCAAGCCCAACTTGATCAAGCTAGAACGAAGAACAAAGGGACCAACGGACTTGGTGAACATATCAGCAAGTTGCTCATTGGAAGAGACAAATGCTGTGTCAATGGCGCCTGACTGTACTTTCTCTCGAAGAAAGTGAATGTCAACCTCAATATGTTTGGTCCGCTCATGAAGAACTGAGTCTGAGGCAAGCATAATGGCAAATCGATTATCACAAAACAAAGTAGATGAACCAGCTACAGAGAATCCCAACTCTGTCAAAAGAGAGCGCAACCAAATGATCTCACATGTGCCTTGGGCCATGGCACGATATTCTGCCTCAGCAGAAGAACGAGAGACAACACTCTGTTTCTTACTTTTCCAGGAAATAAGGTTGTCCCCATGGAAAGTACAGAAACCGGATGTGGATCGACGATCAGTGAGTGAACCAGCATAATCTGCATCAGTGTAACAAGAAATGATAGGCTGAGCACTAGTAGCATAGAATAAGCCAAGACCTGGGCATGACTTCAAGTATCGAAGAATCCTGTAAACAACATCTAGGTGAGAAGTTCGTGGGGCATGCATGAATTGACTCACCACGCTGACAGCAAAAGTCAAATCAGGTCTAGTATTCGTCAAGTAAATCAAACGTCTCACTAGACGCTGATACAAAGAAGGATCTGGTAGAAGGTCGTCTGATTCAACATGAAGGCGATGGTTCTGGTCCATAGGAGAAGTGGCAGGGCGACATCCAAGCATACCGGTATCCTCAAGAAGGTCAAGAGTGTATTTTCGCTGGGAGAGCAAAATACCATGGCATGAGCGAGCAATCTCAATCCCCAAAAAATACCGAAGAGGACCTAAATCCTTCACATCAAACGCATGTCCAAGCTCAGTCTTCACTCTGACAATGTAATCAGCATCATCTCCTGTGATAATGATATCATCCACGTAAACTAGAACAATGGTGCACCGTCCATTACTTCGACGAATGAAGCAAGTATGATCAGCATGACAACGAGTGAATCCAAGAGAGAGAATGATTACACTGAATCTTTGAAACCATGCTCTCGGTGATTGCTTCAGTCCATATAGAGACTTGAGAAGAAGACACACCTTCCCGGAATACTCCCTCTGAAGACGAAAACCAGGCGGAGGATCCATATAAATTCTCTATCAAGTCGCCATGAAGAAAAGCATTCTTCACATCCATCTGATGAAGAGGCCAGTTGCGACAAGCAACAAGAGAAACAAGAAGCCGAATAGTAGTCAGCTTGGCAACAGGAGCAAATGTAGCATAAAAATCCTTCCCTGGAGTCTGAGTGAAACCTTTCGCAACAAGGCGTGCCTTATAGCGCTCAACACCCATTCCCACAATTTTTGCAATTTCCAACATGTTTTGAAAAAAAAATTTGGAGATACATATTTGTCCAATGTAAGTACATACCATTACCAAAAAAATAAATATGTATATATATACTCGAATGAATTAAATGCATAACCTTTTTGCATTACCTAACCTAGCATATACTAGTCTAACCTAGTACTAGGTCAGAGGAACGTGGGAACTGCAAGAATGACTGAATGTATCTGAATCCTTTTCAAAATTGGTTCCCAAAGAGGCCGGTATGATAAAATTATCAAAAAAAAAAAAAAACCATAAACACAGCTCAAAATCAGCGTTACAAACAGACAATCACACACCCAATGACCCAAAATACAAAACTGAATTCACCCAATTCAAGAGCCTTAGCAACCCAAATTACAAACAAATCAAAACCCATTAAGAAGAAAGACATCAAAAGCAGATAAACATGCCCACCTCGAGACACTGAAGCCAGCTGTCCCTCCTGCCTAGCTCATCGAAGAGGAGGAAACAGTGCTCCGTCCGAACGACCTTCACGTACTTGTTGAGTGTCGACGAAAGCGTCTGTTTCTCGTCGGACGTCTTCCTCAGGAGGAGACGCACGAGCGTGCCCGACTCGGACTCGTCCGACGACGACCTCCGACCCTTCCTCGGCCGAGTGGAGACTCGCCGGGCGGGGTCGTTGGGTCTGGAGGGGAGGGTCGGTTGTTGGGGAGGGAGGAGGGGTTTTCCGAGGGAGAGGACGGTCGGGGGCATTCTGGGAAGGATTGGATAAATGTGTGTGTTTTTTTTTTTTGGTTTGCGAAGAGGCCTCTTCTGAAGGAGATGATTTTTTTGGGACGATGGGGTTTGGGGATATTTTGGGAATGATAATACGTAAAAGTTCTTGGACGTTTATTCGATGGATCTACGAATATTGGCCGTCAGATTGATAGGATTCCGACCGTTCGTCGTTCATTTAAATTGGCAAAAAAAAATTAAAAAAAGGAGAGTGGACTGGGAAATTGAACCCGACGTGAATCGAACACGCAACCTTCTGATCTGGAGTCAGACGCGCTACCATTGCGCCACGGATCCACCTTGTAAAGATTGTGGGATATAAAATATTTTTATTATTTCTATACACACACAAAAAAAATATGATATAGAAAAAAAATTAGATGATTATTTTGATTGGTTTTGATAAATATTTGTTTTTCATGTCATAGTAATTATTTTCAATGGTTAATCTCTGTACATAAAGTAATTATTTAGATATAAAAAAACTAGTAGATGATTATTATTGATTGATTTTCATAATTATTTATTTTTTATGTTATAGTTATTGTTTTCAATTGTTAATTTCTATACATAAAATAATAATTGTATAGATATAGAAAAAAAGTTAGATGACTATTATTAATAAATTTTGATAATTATTTATTTTTTAAGTTGTACTTATTGTTTTAAATAGTTAATTAGAAATATAATATACATGCCTCAACATAACTACTGCAAATTATGAATACAAATTCAATATGATTTTTCATATTAGATTTTATTCCTTCATCCACTTGCTTATATAAATGCAAACTAACGGAAGCACAAAAATATGAAGTTTATAAATTTGGCCATGCTTATTGTAAAAATAAGACTTAGTAGAATCACACTTTGACAAAAAGAATTTTTCAATATGATTTCCTGACATTATCATATATCATTTTTTTACTAATATGATGATGTAATTTAATTTAAATACCAGTTGTATCCATATTACATAATGCGGACGTCGTGCTGGTTACTTCTCTCTCTCTTTCACACATCTCTTTTAATCATATTCGGATATCATCTGTTTTGATCGTATTGATTGGAATATATATGCCGACGAGTTCCTCAAAATATTACATAATGCGGGGTTCACATATGTATATATTATGAGAAACATGACTTCTTCTTTTTGTATAAAATGGTTTCGATGCTTATAGCTCAGTTTGATCATTCTAATCATGATTTCAGAATTTGTGAGTGAAAGTAATTATATTAATGAAATTGAGGTGGTGTGAATCCCCTCAAACAATGCAGATGAGGTAGAGCTCCTCTAATGAGTGGTGAACTGACTACACGAGAGTCGAACCTATACTCAAAAACCTCATGACACCGGTATGATGCCGGTCAAGGGGTTCTGACACTCAAGCCAGTAAGGATTCTACGGTTTTTGTGAGAATCTACGTTAATGGAGAATGAGTGAGATATCTTGTATTGTTCGGGAGTCTTCCTTTTTATGGAGGAAGAAGACAAGTTGAGCATAACCGCCCCTATTGATTCAAATGGATATTCTGCGTTAGAGAAGATTCTTCAGGATGTGCTATGATGGATGACCAGTTACCCAATTTCTCATGTAGTCATGTGGCGCCATTTCAGACAGACAACGCGAGATCCTGCCAATCCTCTTGTATGGTCGAGCACGCGCCTTGGCAACTATTATGGATAAAGTGGTCGTGACTAAGAATGAGTATCGGTTAATTTGGTTCGTTATTATGAAATCATATTGAACCACATTATCATCATATCTAGATCATAACTAAACCGAACCGAACCAAACCAAACCGAAGTGGTAAAACCATAAACCGAACAAAAAATTATTTGCCTAAACTAGACTAAACCGAACCAAATTGTTAAATCTCTACACAAACAAGACTAAAAGATGCAGAAAACAATAAAAATAAAAATATACATATGAATAAGGTGCTTAGAAATTAGAATATGTAATCATTCAATCAACCAATGTAGCACAAAATATGATATGATTTATATTATTGTACATGAATAATATATTTGTTTATCACAAAATAAAATTACAAAATATGATATCATATGATTTATATCATTGCAACTTGGATTGAGACTATTTTACCCAAAAAAAATAACTTAGTAACATACTAACAGAGAGTCAGTAACAAAAAAAAATCTTCAACAAAAAAAAGATACAAAAATTGATCATTATATCTTAATTTCTCAATCCGGTTTGGTTCGATAAGTGAAACCAAACCCAAACCAAATTAAATCAGTTCACTAATTTTTCAATCATTATATCTTAATTTCTCAATCCGGTTTGGTTCGATAAGTGAAACCAAACCCAAACCAAATTAAATCAGTTCACTAATTTTTCAATCCGTACCCAAATCAAACCAAAAAATTATTGACCCAAACCCCAAAAAAAATCGGTTTGGATTAGGTATAATTGACCAAAATTGCACCTCTAGTCCTGACCATACGTGATCATACCTAGGTCATTGACCAGACCGTTCTGCTCAGAGGTGGACCCTCGTAGCTCTATCCTTAGGGGATTAGACTTGCGACTAGTCTATGGGCACTTCAAGTCCTGACAAGTTTGGTCTATTTCCTTCCCTCTAAAGGCTATATAGGCGTTGGTCTGGTCTTCCTCGAGTTACTTTGGTGAATTGGGCTTCCTGTTAACCCATTTACAGATGACACATGTCATGCCCAAAGTTCAGGCAGGATTTTTCCTCCCCAAAATTTAAGGAGACAATTCAACAAGTTAAGTCATGCAGAACCTAGAAAAAATCTTAAAGTAGCTAGGATCTCATACATATCTACACAAAAAATTGTAGCAAGTATACATAGATGAAATGAAAAAGTTTTCATAAATTATGCATATTCAAAAATATTTTGGGATCGTAAACAAGTAATCATCGTTGATATATTTGTGTTTGTTGCAGCCACTGAAATAATTATAGATGATGATTCAGAACCACGCTCAGTGGATGAATGTATGCATAAATATAAATTGGTCATAACGGAAAAATGCTATTTAAGTAAAATTGGACTCACTTGAAAAGCTCTACACCAACTCAAAAGAACTAGATGGCGTGATGCATATTCTTCATTAACTTGGTGTGACACATACAATCTTATTGTACTCAAAAGATTCCACCAATGGTTCCAAATTCAAAAGATATGCAGATTCAAAATATCATATTCATATCGCATGCGAGGTATCTCTCATTCCAGATGTCTCAACAAGTGTGTATGAAGACAATGCTGCTTGTATTGCTTAAATAAACAGAGGTTACACCAAAGGATAGAATTAAACATATTTAACCAAAAGTTCTTTCACACATGAGCACCAATAGAGACGGAAGATTGACGTTAAACAAATCCACTCAAGAGACAATCTTGTTGATTTGCTCACTGAAACTTTGCTGATGTTAACATTCAAGAAATGAGTGTTTGACATTGGGATGTAACGAATTTGTAACCGGTCTTTTGACCTTATCATTAAGGGAAGTATTTTCAAATGATATTTTGCATAATGTAACTCTCATCAAACAAGGGGTTTTGTCATTTATTTAAAATAAGACTCTCTCTCTCTCTCCTTCTTTAGTCCACTCACTTTGTGCATTTATTTTGTTTGTATTTCATTTATACAATTTATATCTTGTTTTATAACAACTACATACTTTATTTTAATAATATATATAAATCTTGTTGGACAATTATAGGACTGTATATGACAACAAGCGCTGTTATACTTAATCTTTTTTACAATCCAAATGTACTCCTATATACTTCATTAGTTCTCTCCACTCACTATAACGAAATATTTACATCATTGAAAATTTTTCACATTTTTTTATAAATAATATCATTCAATTCATTGGAGTGTATACTTTATCTTTTATAAGAATATATATCTTACTAGTTGAGATATATAATTTTTTAAGAAAATAAAAAATGGATTAATTGCATTTGAGACGAAAAAGATTACTGAGTGTGACATTTTTCATGGGACAACACTTAGGGCTAATAAACGAATCAAGTCGCTCGGGCTCCGTTTAAGCTCGTTCAGGCTTGTTCAATTAGATAAACGAGTGAGCTTAAACAATTTTTAAATCTCGGTTATGCTCGGGACATAGATCGAGCTTCATTTTCTGTTCAAACTCGGTTTGTTTGTATTATAAAAAGCTTAGTTGAAGCTTAGCTCAACTTTTTTGTAAAATCAAAACATTAAACCAATACAAAGTTATGCTTGTTTAAGCTCATGAACTTAGCTCATTTAGGCTAAAATTTTGTTTTCAACTCCTAAAAACCTTAAAATAAAAAATAACATTAGGCTCGTGGAGGCTAGTGAGCTTGGCTCAGCTCGTTTATCACCCCTAACAACACCACCCAAGAAAAAGACAAAAGGCCCAAGAAAGAAAATCAATATATCAGTACTGATTCACGTGACTAGACACACCGCCTCATGAGACCAGACAGATTTGAATCCAGTTAGACTTAGATAATATCATTATCAATGTACCATCAATATTGAACTGCATAGCCTACGAATCAAACTATACAACCTATGAATCAAATTGTTGTGTAGTTCAATTCATATACTATGTACGGTCAGGCCCAACGGACTCTGGTGCGTAAGGAACCCGGTGGAGGGCACACTCTTCGTTTCTCCTCAAAAAAAAAAAAAAAACGCAAAACCCTAATTAAAAATCACTCTTTTCTTCCACTATTTCCTTCACCACCACCACCACCATCTCAGGCTTCCAAATGAAGCTCCTCTTCCGCCGAAAACCCCCAATCCCCACCCACTTCACACCCCCTCCTACAATCCCCCCAATCCGACCGTCCAATCCCCCCAAACCCTCCCCCCCAACCCTCCTCCGCCCCTTCTCCACCGTCCATCCCCCCAAACCCCTCCCCCCGGAGTACGAGATGCCGACGGTCACCTGGGGCGCGATCCACGGCCGCAAGGAGCAGCTCGTCTCCCGCGTCGTCATCTCCGACTACCTCAAGACCCTCGGCGTCGTCCCCGACGAGCTCGAACACCTGGAGCTCCCCAGCACCGTCGACGTCATGCGCGAGCGCTTCGAGTTCCTCCAGAAGCTCGGCCTCACCGTCGACGACATCAACGCCTACCCTCTCACGCTCGCCTGCAGCGTCCGCAAGAACATCATCCCCGTCCTCGGCTACCTCGAGAAGCTCGGCTTCCATCGCTCGGACCTCGGCGCCTTCGTCAAGAGCTACCCGCAGATCCTCCACATGAGCGTCATCGTTGAATTGGCGCCCGTGGTCAAGTTCCTTCGCGGGATCGACGTCGAGAGAAATGACGTGCCTTTCGTGCTCCAGAGGTACCCGGAGCTCTTCGGGTTCAAGCTCGAAGGGACGATGAGCACTTCGGTCGGGTACTTGGTGAGCATCGGCGTCAGCCCGAGGGACATCGGACCGATGGTGACCCAGTTCCCGTTTTTCCTCGGAATGCGCGTTGGGACTGTGATTAAGCCCCTCGTCGATTACTTGGTGTCTCTGGGATTGCCCAAGAAGGTGCTCGTGAGGATGCTTGAGAAGCGGCCGAACGTTCTTGGGTACGATTTGGAAGGGTTGGTGAAGCAGAATGTGGAGGCGCTGGTGAGCTTCGGTGTGCGAAGGGAGTCTCTCGCCTCGGTCATCGCGCAGTACCCGCCGATACTTGGGTTGCCTTTGATGCCCAAGTTGTCGTCTCAGCAGTATTTCTTTAATTTGAAGCTCAAGATTGACCCGGATGGGTTCGCGCGCGTGGTAGAGAGATTGCCTCAGATTGTTAGCCTTAATCAGGGTCTGATTATGAGGCCTGTTGAGTTTCTGAGGGAGCGGGGGCTCCCCGATGAGGATGTGGCGAAGATGGTAGTGAGGTGCCCGCAGTTGATGTTGATACGGGAGGAGTTCTTGAAGGAAAGCTTCTATTTCTTCAAGAGCGAGATGGGGTGGCCGATGAAGGAGCTTGTGGGGTTTCCGGAGTACTTCACTTATAGTTTGGAGAGGAGAATTAAGCCTCGGTATCGGAGGCTGGCGGAGAAGGGGATTCAGTGTAGCTTGGGGTGGTTCCTTAATTGTAGTGACAAGAGGTTTGAGGAAAGGTTGCAGGCGGATCTCATTGAAACGGAGATGGAGGTCCCAGCCTTTGTTATGGGTGGGAAATTGGAGATGCCAGGCGGTGATGATGTGTCAGGGGATGAGGATGATGAGAGTGAAGATGAGGTTCTTTACAGGAGAACGGTGTCCCTGTAGTAAGTTTTGTTCAATACAGTTTTTGAATATCATATAAAGAATGTTTATTCAATTATATCTTTTATCTTTGTCCTTTTTGTTTAGTATAGTTCTTGACATCTTGTTATGAAATTTAAAGGAATATGAAAATTAAACACTGTAATAAGGTAAGACTTAATAGAAAAAGGAAGAATAATGTAATCATGGTTGTCTGGGTGATGCTTCACTTGGGCGACTAGGCGATCCATATGCGCCTAAGTGTTTGTCTGCCTAGTCAGTTTTCAGTAGCGTCTAGGCCTGTATTTGCGCCTAGGCATGCCTGTCCCACCTAGGCATCGATGCCATCGGGCAGTCGCTTAATGAACATGGCTCATTTATTGTGAACGTCTTTGATTGAAACAAATAAATAGCTAGAACTCATTAAAACAACATGTAGATATTTGATGTAAAATTTAATCTAATTAAAAACACTTTTTCAATATATCATTCATTGACTTATGACAAAGAAAGTCAGAATATTCATTTAAAAAATATAGATGAAACTATTTTCAATAGGGTGATTTTCTCATTTTTTACTAGTCCAACAAGGCACCACAAATAGAAGAAGTAACATTATGCACAAGTAGTAGCTTGATGGGAGCTTTGTTTTGCCTTCCCCCAACCCACTTTGCATTCTAACCTTATACTTTTCATTTATATATACAACATTCTCATTTTAGTTTCACTTGTAAAAAAAAAACACAGCATGGATATTTAGAGAATTATCATCATCTTATAACATGCATGTGTAATTAAGCGTCACCTAGGCAGTTAGGCGCATGGCCACCCTATGCTCGCTTGGCCGTCTAGACAACTAATTATGTAATATAGAGAAATGAAAAAGATACACAACTTCATGTCTGAATTCATGTGATCATAGTCTGAAGCGTAGCTGAAACTAATCCCAGCTATGGATGGTTATAAAAGAAGAAATTATTAAAAGTAATGGGAAGGTGGAATTTCCATTGCCATTTGGGGAGCATGTTTCTGAAGTCTCATCCCTTAGTATAAACTCATGTGGCTTAGATATTTCAAGCTACACAATCCATCCATAAATGCAATACATGCAAGATACTTTGTCTTGTCTTTGCTGCTGAAATAAGGTGAATGTAATGGGTGTAAAGCATCCAGTATAAGAGGCAAACAAATGTAAAAAGAATGCCAGATGTGGGCTAGGGTGTTGTGATGTGTACATGTGGTCAGTTTAGTGCTAGCTGCCTTATGTTATTTTGTGTTTGATAAGATTTTCTTCATCTCCTTTTTTCGTTTATTCATATGGAGATAGGATCTTGATTTCTCTCTACATATAAGGATTTCGCCTGGCTCAGTTCAACTTTTTTTCCCCAAGAAAGTAGCAAAACAACTAAGGAATTGTCAAAAATTCTGTCCTTTATTCATCAATCTATCAAATGCCATCGAATCCCTTGAATGTGTATATATCAAGTTTTGATTTGGTGATGATGCTTCTACTCTGTGAATTAATTTCTCCACGGAGTGAATTAATTTTTAAATTAGCAGGCCCTGCTCCTATAAATATTCTATTATTTGCCATGTAAACTGACCCACATCCTCTAATCAACGTGGTTCCCTCTCCAGCTCTTACATAAGTTAAAACTACACACAATGGGCACATGGGTCACAATCATTCTCTGGCATGATTGTCAACTGGATGTCCAAGTAGAGAAGTAGATACAAGATAAATGTTTCAAATTTATTTGCATTGTATATATGACTGATAACATTAAAGTTGTATGATTTGGATTTTGGAGGACAATAAACATCGCAGTTGTGAGTTGTTACAACGAAATATGCTTAAAATCTGAAAAGTAGCTCTGACAGTCTATTCTATTCTGATCCTCATGTATGAGCTGACTTTCTTCTTCTTCTATAAAAAAAAAATCTGAAAAGTAGCATCTTCAGTATTATGCAATTCATGTCAAGGTTGAACATTTTACTATTTAGAATCACATAAAAGAAGCCATCATACAGCCTTTGGATGAATCAGTTATGATGATGCCTTATAATAACACTTTTTGGGAGTCAATATAGATTGTCTGTGGTCTCTTTTTGCTCTTATAACTCAGGTTTCCTATATGAGATTCAGGCATTAGATATGGCACTAGAGAACATGCACACAGACTTATGAATTATGATCCTTGTTTCTTTTTTATTTTTTATTTTTGTATGAATAGTTGATCAAGGATAAACATATTCCCTGCTTCCATCTAGCTATTACAAGGAGAGGTAAATAGGAACTGCAGAACTTGTCAACAAGCATCAAAGCATTCTACTTGTTTTCAGTGCAAAACTCACTTTATGCTGTTAGAGAGTGATAGATAGCAACAGATCTTGTCCAGCTAATTTGTTAAGGCAGTGTTTGACACTGCATTTCATCAGCGGCGGCATCGGCGGACACTGGCGGACGTGACCGCACACACAAACGGCTTTTATCCTTTTGCGTAGATAACCCTGCAAACCCCTGTCGTATATTGTTTTCCGCCGATTTTTCCCACGTTTCCTGACTCACGGGCCCAAGAGTGATGGATAGAACGTGGGGAAAAACTGTTTGGATTTTTCAGGTTTTTCAACCGATGTGTTGATACACCTGGCCCCAATTGAAACTTGAAAGTGTGGTGGCCAATGGGGAAGATGGTGGATTTTTAAATGATAATGTTATGTACAGCCTCATTTTCAACTCTGATTCCAGTCTATATGTGTTTTGAATTTATTAAAAATAGTATACCTCATCTAACGAGGTGTATGTTCCCAACAGAGGCGGAGTAGAGGGTGAAAGATGTTTTCGATGTTTGGGGGTGGGTCATCGTGCCTATGCCTGCCGAGAGCCACCAAAATGTTGGAGCTGCGGGAGGTGGTCACCGAAGTTGGGTCTGGACGGGGAGTAGCTGGGGAGGGGCGAGGGAGAATTCTGAACGGGGGGATAGTCGGATGGGGAATGTAGGAGCGGGGCCTCAGGTGGCTCTGTTGCAGGAGGGAAGGAGGGCGGTGCTAATTCCGTGGACGACAGAGTTGGAGGCGAGGGAGGATAGGTTCAGCTGGAGCATCGTTTTGGAATGGCGGGGGGCTGGGGCGGTGGATTGGGAGGAAGTGGAGCAAGTCATTCATTGGCCATAGGTGGAGAGATCTACCACCGCTTCGTTGGTGGATATTAATCCCTTGTAGGGCTTTAGTTGGATGTCCTTCTCTGTCGGTGAGGGATGTGTTGCTAGGGGAGGGACGTCTGGCTTTTCACAAAGGAGTGGTCTGGCTGGTGAAATATGACTGCGGAGTGGAGGGGGAACGAGGTAGGACGCAGGGTGGGGGTCATCCTTAGGGGTGTTCCCCTTCTATGGAGGACACCGGAGGTCATAAGGAGGATGGTGGGTTTTTCGGGCACCTCCTGGAGATCCGGGAAGTGGATGGGGGGGCTTTTCTGGACCTCAAGGTGGGGGTGTTGATGGCCGGGGATGTTGTCGTTCCGGCGATACTAAAGGCTTCTCTGGATGGCTGGTCCGTGGAGATTAAGGTGGAGGTGGCGGATGTGGGAGCTGGTCGTACTTTTGTTGAGGTGGTAGGGTATTTAGAGAGTTTGATGGCAAAGGTGGGGCTGGGGCTCAGGGAAGGAGGGCGGGAGAGATGAAGTGGGCGATGGAGGTGGTCTGCGATCAGAAGGGGAAGAGCGCGGTAGGGGCTGAGGGATCGAGAGAAGGAAGGGTGGCCACGGCAGAGGTCAAGCAGGTCGGGGGGTTGACGGTTGGGTCACGGCAAGTCTTGGATCAAACTCGGTCGTCGAGTTCAGCCATGTCCAAGTCGAGTGCGCCTGCCAGGGGCGGTGGTACGGAGTGGGTTCTATTGCGTAAAAGAGGAGAGGGGCAGAGGGGTCAGGAGGGGGTGGGTGGGAGTACAGAGGAAAGAGTGGAAGAAATAGTATCAGAAACCGAACCTGGTTCTCGAAAGGACGTCCCTGTGTCGGTCCAATCGGAAGGCGGTAAGGTGGGCGTACGTGGCAGCCTCAGGTTGGTCACGCGGGGTGAGCGTCGATCGATCCATCCCTGGTTGGCTGTGCTAGTGGTATGTGGTCCGGGGCGGTCTTCGATGTCCAAGGCCTCTGTAGGTGGTGAAGTTGATTTGGGGATGATAAAGTCTCATCAACAGGAGAGGTGTAGTGGAGGACAGTTGGCAGTCACAGGGGGAACGGTTGGAAATTTGAAAGAGGTTGGCTTGGAGGATCACCTAATGGGCCAAGAGTAGGCCCAGCCCGACAGAGTCAAAAGGGATTTTTCTGGGCTCAGTTCTGAGTGGGCCCAGCCTGTTCTCTTTGGTTCACTCTACCATGGATCTCCGAGGTGTCTGGATCGGTCAAGTTTGAGTGGGCCTTCAGATCCGGGTTCTGAGCCGGACAAAATAAATGGTCCAATTGCATGGACGAGGTGGGCAAGATCAGATGGAGTTGGTCCCCTTATCCAGATCGTTATCGAGCAAGCCCTATGTCTGGGGATTCTTTTGTTGGTGCTGGATATCGAGGGGGTGGAGGGCCGTCTTCACCGTTGAGAAGAGTTTCGCCTGCTACTTGGACGGTGTAGTATCTGGTCAGAAGGTTGAAATCTATTGTGGTGAGCTCTCTGACTAGTCGTGGGGGCTCGTTGATGGATTTCGAAGAGGGGGAAGGGCTGGAGGAGCATTCATCAAGGGAGGGGCACTACGCGGAGGAGGAGGATGCGGTTGAGACTGGTCTTGAGGTTCTGATGGAGGCAGATTTGATGTCCAGGATTGTTGAGACTGAGGGAGAGAGGTCGGAGGCCAATAGGCAGATGGTTCGGGTCTCCGAGCAAGAGGAGAGGTTGAGGGGGCCTAGGGAAGGGGGTGCAATCGTTCATCCGTGGGGTTTCTATGCTGGTTCTCCGGCGTGTTCGAAGGCTGGAATAGTAGGGGTGGATAGGTCAGTCTCTACATGCAAAGGGAGATTCAAAGAATTCATCAATGGTTCCATGGTGGAGGTAGTGGAGGAGGAGGAGACAGACAGGGAGGTCTAAAAGTGGATGGTTGGGGGAGGGGAAGGGTAATGGACATATTATCTATGTTGAACATCTTATGTTGGGACGTGCGAGGTCTTAATGACCAGAGGAAGAAGGCGGCAGTCCAGGATCACATCAGGGCGGAGAAGATATCGATGTGCTATATTTATGGGGAGACATTCTGCAGGGGCAGGAGGAGTTTCTAGGGGCGGTCAGGTGGGACATTGGGTCAGGTTCGTCAGTTCGTTTCTGGGAGAACATGTGGATAGGGGAGGTTTCGTTGGGAGTAAGGTTCCCACATATTTTTCAAATTGCAAGAGATCGAACGGGGAGTGGTTGGGGCCTTCTAGCGAAGACGGGGAGATATAGGTTATTGGGAGGTCGAGGTGAGGCGAAACCTAAATGATTCGGAGGTGGGGAGCTATTTAACTCTTCTTGAGTTGCTTCATTCGACAACGGTGATCCAAGATAGGGAGGACCGCCTAATATGGCAGCCTTCTACGACGGCAGGCTTCTCAGTGAAGAGCTGCTATGAGTGGGTACGTAGAGAGAAGCCGGTGGTACATGCGATGGCGGTCAAACACAAGGAAATTTGGGGATGCAAAATTCCTCTTAAGGTTAAGGTTTTCCTGTGGATGGTCTACCTGGGGAAGACTCTCACAAGGACAGCCATTACGCGATGGGCTCCAGAGATGGTGAAGACTTGTGTTCTATGTAGCTCAGAGGACGAGACGATTGAGCACCTGTTCATCGCATGTCCAATGGTGCGCCGGGTGTGGGGTTGGTTGAGGGTGGCTACGGGCATCGAGGATGGTTTCGTCGATATGGAAGGGATGTGGGAGGCAGGAAGGTCATTGAGACCAGTCGGAGATCGGTCCTTGCGGGCTAAAGTTTCTCAATCTTATATTCCGGCCTTGTTGTGGGCAGTTTGGTTGATAAGAAACCTGTCTATATTCCAGGGTCAGACACCATATGCAGAAAATATTTGGGAGTTTGTGGTCAGCCTAATTCAGGAGTGGGGGATGTTTTGTGGAGGAGCAGCGGCGGTGAGGGTGTTGGTCGGTAATGTGGAGATTCCTTAGGTTGAGGGTGTCTGGGGGTGGTGTTGGGTAGGGAACTTCGGCCGTCTCTTGGTAGATGTCTCTTCTACTTTGTGGGAGTCGGGTTTTAACGCTTTGCTTTGTTTTCTTTTATTTTCTACGTTTATGTAACTTTAATATGGGCTTTTGTCTTTTTTTTTAAATAAAAGGTGATCGCCTTCCATTACCGTAAAAAAAAAAACGAGGAGTATGTTTTTATAAAGGGAAAAATCCATACAGCCCCCTGAAATCTGACTGAAATCCATATAACCTTTTGATTTTTCTTAAAATTCATATAACCCCCTAAAATACATAGTAAATCCAAATAATCCCTGAATAAAATTTTCATTGATAGATGATGAATATTTTGTAAATATTTCATTTGGTTAACCTTGATTGACACAATATACTAAAAAATTCATACAATGTGTTAAAATGTAAAAAAATCCTCTGAAAATGACGATTTTATCATTTCTGGATATATTATAAAACCCTATTCGGAAGGGTAAATTCATCATTTACAGATGATTTTTCACATTTTTAACTTATTATAGGGATTTTTTGGTATACTATATTTTCTGTCAGGGTTAACCAAACATAATATTCACAAAATATTCATCATCTATAAATATAAATTTTAAGCAAGGAGTTATTTGGATTTACTAGGTGTTTTTAAAGGGTTATATGGATTTTAAGAGAGTCAGAGGGTTATATGGATTTCAATCAGTTTATAAGGGGTTATATGGATTTTTTCCTTTTATAAAATATGAAGCATATGCTCCAATGAATTGTATGGATGCATTTATAGAAAATGTAAAAAATTTCTATTGAAGCACATACCTTGTTAATGGGAGTGTATACTTCGTTAATTTTTTATCGATGCATGTAGGATTGAAATTGGGGTTGAAAATAAAACTGTGTGACAACACTCATTTTTAAATGCCGAAGACATAACGCTGTGATTGTGATAGTACAACATTTGGATGTGTGGTTCAAATATTTAGATTATGAAAAGTCAGCCCATTTTTCAAAACAGTGCTGCTACCTGGGCCCTAGAAATTAAGTCCCATTGGTGAGCCCCAATAGGTGGCACTCTCTTATTGGTTTTCTGTTTGATTTTTTCAAACCACCAAAATGACAATGACATGACGACCTTTTAAGATTTTTAAAAATTGGCTCTAACTAAGTAATATCATTATTAATGCTCGTAACGGAATCCTAAAAAAAGAGGGGATCATTGAATCCTCTCCTATCATTAATCCTCGTAACAGAATCCCATAAAAAGAGGGGATCATTGAATCCTCTCCCCCAACTGAACATATTCCAAATTGTTTTTAAAACTTAGGGTTTCTAAATTGGGCAAAACCATACAAACAAAAAAAAAATCGACTATTCTTAATTCAGTGAAACAAAATCTGATTGAATGAGCAATTGAAAATAACCAAATGAAATGTTTGAAATGTCATATAAATGTAGATCATGTATTATTATTATCTTATATTTGATAATTAGAATATATTGGTTTGATGAAAATATCTTAATGTTTTTGTAAACAATGTATGTATCTGAATCAACTGTATCTGTATCTGAAAACCTGTTAACCAAATATATCTGAATCTGAAGCAATTATGTAGAAACAGAGATCCCATTAGTCACATTACATGCTATTAAGAAGTTGTATGTGCCGTGAATCAAAATGTATAGTGTATTAATATCTTCAAACTTATAATTTGGAATACTCAACTGTATCTGAAATGTTGTACTCATGTTCTTTAAAACATATCTAAATCCTCTTATGAAAATGTCTTAATGTTTTTGTAAACACTTTATGTATCTGAATCAACTGTATCTGAAATTGTTGTATAAAACATGTTGATCAACCATGTTCATCAACTTGTTTCTAAAGCTTCACAGTAGCTTCTTTTGTTGCCGCGATTTTCGCATCTTCAAAAACAAGTTGCATCTTGTATACATTTTGCTGACCAGCCACAACAAACAATTCATTCGGTAAACTGGTTTCCACATAACATGAATCATTGATATCGTCCAAATGAATTGAGTCTTCGCATGTGTCCTCCATAAAATCACTGCCTGGTGAAAAATCAGAACATCAACCACATATTATCAAATTAAGATACAGTAATGTATCTGAAAATCCAAATGTACAATTATGGTCTACATGCTACTGAGCACTGCACAGAAAATTCATAAAAGGTCATCAAAATACCAACAATAAGCAATTAGATATTAATCAGCTATACATTAATTAAATCCATGGAAATATAAATAACAACTTTCAAAATGGGCTGGATATCAAATTCAGATATAGGTGTATCTGGAATTTGAATTATCAAATACACATTCTATACAAGTGAATGTGCACTGAATTTGAAAATCTTAAATTTGAATGAGTCGAATAATACTGATACAAAGCTAAAAAATATCATGAATGACACATTATGCATAATTATACATAAACACACAATCATAAAACAATTGTACAGATCATACCTGGCACACAACAATGCATATAAATCAAGATACATGCCATGTATCTGAATTTAAAATTAAATTCAGATTCAATACATGTATATGATGATTCAAAGGAATAACGAAAAATCAAAATCAACATAATTTATTCAGATCGAAAAAAGCCTAGCCTGAATGGATCGCCTTTGTTTATACCACAAACCGGTCACAAATAAAACTAAATGAATCAAATTCTTCTCTTCTCCACCGATCGAACTGAAAAAAAAAAAATTCGATGTTTGTTTTCAAATCCATCTGAAAACCAAAAAATCGCAAAATATTATAATTTTTGGGATCCGAAAAAACGTAATATGGATGTATCAATTTCTGTTTGCACCAGAATCAGATTGCACAGGAAAAAAAAATCGTGAATTCACCTCATATACACCAACCAGATCTGAACAAAAAATGAAATTCATATTTATTTTCCTATCAGCTAATTATTTACAAATCAGAATTGGAGAATCGTGAATTTTTTGGACGTTAAATTGAAAACAAATATTTAAAAACGGAAAGATATCATAAATCATAACTACCTCGAGATTAATGGGGCGGTTATGGAATACTAAAACGATTAATTAGGGAGGGGGATGATATAAATATTTCAAACTTGCCACCTCATAAGGCTTGGGATGGGGTCTATCAATTGGAACCTAAAAATCATTATTGTTTTCAAAATAATTGTTTTTTTGCGTATGTACCAGTGACCATACTCAATCCCAAATCACAATTGCTTTTCTTTCAGCCCCATCTGTTCCAAACATTTTCACTCAAAACATTTTCTTTAGGCCCAAAAACGATTGTGCTGACTAATATAGTATATAAATTCACTCTATCCATTCCAATAAGGATAATGTTACATCCAGCCCCATATCCAGCCTCAATTCCAATCTATATGTATTTTAAATTTTTAAAAAATAGTATACATCATCTAATGAGGTACATGCTTTTATAAAAAATGAAACATATATTCCAATGAATTGTATGAATGCATTTATAGAAAATGTAAATTTTTTTTTTGAAGCATATGCCTTGTTAATGTGAGCATATACGTCGATAGAAATCTATCGACGTATATATAAGACTGGAAATGGATCTGGATGTCGCAGCGTCCATCCAATATATATCTAAGAATTGTGACTCAACCTTTTCATTTCCGTATTTACCTCTCATAAAGTTAATAATTACTTATATTTTATTTATTCAAAATTAGAGACATCTATTAAATCTATATCAATTGAATTATACAAAAATTTATTACAATATTTTTATTATAATATAAGATAATTATATATTATTTTTTAATACTCAAAATTATATTATATGTCGAATTTTATATTCCCAAACAAAAATATTTATCACCTTCGAAGAATTTTTTTGATGATTATTAGATAAGTGTGCCAATGGAAAAATATTCTAATGTATTTATTAACCTTATAACATATATAGATAGGGATTGCCGAAATTATACGGATTTTCAAAAGAATATGGATAAAGATTAACGTAGATTCAATCACCTAAAATCTATCCAGAAAATCAGAAAGCTTACCCTAAAAACCAAAAAAAAAAAAGATTGGAGAGAGCAGTTCAGAATTCTTTCTACTCATTTTCAATGTTTTTTTTTTTGGTGAAAAAAGGTGAGTGTATCAAAGCCCTTTTATTTTATATTGTCAAATTGTTTTTGTGATTAGGCTTTTGTTAATATTTCCTTCTCTTCCAAACCAACATACCCATATACGAAATTATATTTTAACATAATTTAATTGAATGATCTAGGCTTCTAATCCTCTAATCTATCTGATCTCCACTGCCATCCTTCACCATCGAAACAATTTAATATCTTCCTCTCATCTTATTATTTATTTAAATGGAATATTTGATTCAAATTTTTATTTTTGTTTTTACCCTTATATTTTATGTAAATTTAATGCACATTATTTGTGATTATATGAGTTATTAATTATTCTTAAGGTTATAATATTACGAGATAAAAACTAAATGTGTAGATCCCATATGTCTTGAATGAATTAGCGGTTCAACGATTCATATAATGATCTCTTCTCTTTTGATTTTTCTTCTTAAATTTTAATTTTTTTAAATCCTACTGTTTACATATGTTTCCTTAATTATTTTTCATTTCATTGTATTTTTTTTTTTAAATTTCAGTTGAGGTGTTTGATGCATTCATTCATAGAGAGATCTACTCTCTTTTGATTTTTTTCTTCTCAATTTTTAATTTCATTAACCCTACATATTTTTTGTTTAATTATATATGTTTTATTTAATTTTTTTGTATTTCAGGAGAGGTGTTTAATACATTTATCATTTCATCAATATGAAACTAAGGTAAAAAAATAACTCGATCACTTATGTAGAATTATCTTCTGCGCATTTTGTTTATAATATTTTTTTTAATATTTTTATTTGAGCTTCTTGTTAGATGTTTCATTTTTAATGAATTCGTGTTAGGTTTACTTACAAAGTGTTTTTATATTTTATTTTCTTATAATTTTTATTATCTTATGTAAGGTGATTGACGCATTCATGGAGACAGACAACACCTCTCTAATATAGTAATAAGAAATCAAGATATAAAAAAAAAACTTATAATTATTTTTGTGTGTTTTGTTTTTAATATTTTTGAATAGGAAAAAATTAATATAACCCCCTGTAAACTAACTGAAATCCATATAACCATCCTTTGACTTTTTTTAAAATTCATATAACCCCCTAAAAACATCTAGTAAATCCAAATAACTTCCTGAATAAAATTTATGTTAACAGATGATGAATATTTTATGAATATTATGTTTGGTTAACCCTAATAGAAAACACAGTATACAAAAAAAAAAAAAAAAAACCATACAGTGTGTTAAAAATGCAAAAAATCTTCTATAAATGGTGATTTTACCCCTCCGGATAGAGTTTTATAATATATCTAGAGAATGTAAGATTGTCATTTTTATAGAATTTTTTATATTTTTAACACATTGTAGTGGTTTTTTTTAGTATATTGTGTTTTAGTCAAGGTTAACTAAATGAAATATTTACAAAATATTCATCATCATCTATTAACAAATTTTTTATTCAGGGGGTTATTTAGATTTACTAGGTGTTTTCAAGGGGTTATATGGATTTAAAGAAAAGCCAGGGGGTTATATGGATTTTTCCCTTTTGAATATTGTTGTTTAAGATTGCATACATATAAAAATATTTTAATTATTTGCATAATCAAAATTTTTATATCATATTTGTGCGTCCAATAATTTTTTACCTTCAAGACGTATATAAACAAGAGTAAGCCACTCTTTCTTTTTCTTCTTTTTATTATTTAGTCAATAATTTTGATGATTCTAATAAAGTGTAGTGAATGTTCCTATTTTTTCTTATTAAATGTTTCTCAATAGTTCTTATCATGATAAATTCAAGTGTAGATGACTATTGAAAGAATTGGAGTATCATGATATTGAAAGAATTGAGTATCATAAGGTCATCATATAATATCATAATGGAAGAACCATAAGTATCATAATGGAAGAATTGTAAGTCAAATTTAGTATTTGAGATGTGTTAACAACATTGTTCAAATCACACAATCAAAGATAATTCAATTAAACTTGTTAATTCATAATGAGAGATCGACATCACATACCTAACTTACATGATACAATTTAACGTACTAAAAGCATGTGATATGCCATATGGAACTGAATAAACGTGATAAGTTGTAGTCCACTAGACCTCATCTTAAATAGAAATTTCTATAAAAAATAGCCCTCAAATTTTTTTAAATATTTTAAAATATATTTATATGTATTTATAAAAATATAAATATCTATAAAATATATTATTCATATATGTTATACCACGTGATTTTACACGTACATTGAAGTAGTATTTTATTATAAAAATTTAAAACATATGTATTTAATTCAAAAAGTGTGTGTGTGTGTATAGATTATTTTTTAATAAAAAATACTTCATTAGTCTGAGTATAACAACAATTTGTTTTTTTTTTTAAAGCAAAAAAGAAAATCTATGGTCAATAAGTCCATGGGTTTGAATTTAAAAAAAAACACCAAAATTCTAAATCATATTCCCATATATATTCTCTGCAGAAACTGCCTCCTTTTTTTCTTCTCTAAACTGAGTAACAAATATTGTGAAGTATAATGTTAGCAATAGGCGTACAACAACAAATACAATCCCACAGACAGTTTTAATTATATAAAAATAGTAAACTTTGTTTAATATATATACTTACCAAAAAAAAAAAAGGGATTTTTAGTTTTAAGTCTCCACAAACTATCATATTTAGTGATCGATCCCTCCCTTCTTCGTATTTAGGTTTTAGTCCCCAGATTTAAATGATAGTTCCTTTTTAGTTCCTGAGAGGGACTTATCCATAAATTATTTAATTTACTTTTTAGTCCCTGTGAGGGACCTATCCATAAATTATCCTTTAAATCGGGGGACTAAAACCTAAATACGAAGAAGGGAGGGATCGATCACTAAATATGATGATTTGTAGAGACTTAAAACTAAAAATCCAAAAAAAAAAAAAGTGTGTATAGCTCTATTTTAAATTAAACAGATACATTTTTAGTAAAAATAAAAAAAAATTAATTCTACATGCAGGGACTGTGTGTAACAACCTCCATAAATGTGAATTATTTTGAACAAAACATGTGCACTTCAACCCAAATATGGTTCAATTTATATTCCCTCAGAAGAATATGGACCCGATATTAAAAACAAGTGTCAAATATAAACATTAATTAAATGATAACAGCTCACATTGACCATGCTCACTGTGACTCACATTTTTCTCACTCTCTCCGCCCTTTCATTTTCTCAAGGCATTTAATTTGGAAACCCAATTCATTGGGGGATACTTATCTTGTTCTCAATAATCCCCACTTAATAGAGGGATATCAAAATAAAATCTTTTCTCTCCAAAATAAAGATAAAAACATAAAGAGGAAACATAAAAACCATGGTTTCTTCTTGGACAGGCACACTGTTCTTACCCTTCATTTTCTTCCTTGCATGTCTGTCCCTCCTCTTTTATTTCTTTATTATTTTTTATATATATTTTGATCTAGATTTTTAATTAAAAATTGATGATTGTTTTATTTATTTATTGGTAGATGGTGCGGATAACAAGGATCCGAATGGGAATATCACTGTCCGATGGGACATCATGCAATGGCAGGGCGATGGATATATTGTATGTCTCTCTCTCTCTATACATTTTTTTTTTTTTGTTTTCTGATAAAAAAAAATGTATATGATTCTCGAACAAAATGGTTGATGGTGATTTAAATTCCCCCCTCCCACCCCCCCCTTTTTTTTTGGTTTATGAGAAATAAAAAAATCATGGCTGATGACAAAGATAATATTCATTGAGCATCTTCAAAAGACTCTTTAAGAGACTCATTATCTATCATAGAGAATCAAAATTTTATAAAAATTGATCCGAAAGACATTTTATAGGACTCCTTACATTTTTTTCACTATTTTTTTTTTATATCGGAGGGTCACATGTGGCTAACCTTACGATCAAGTTGAAAAAGCTACCTCCACCTGTTTGGGTCCCAATACATGTACATGTGTGGAGCCTAAAAAAATGAAACCAAAATCTCTAATTTCTCTTTTTATATCATAGAAAAATATTTTAGTTGGGTATGTTTAATCTTGAAAATAGATTGGAACTTTAGCTGGGTTAATGTTTTTTTATTTTTTATTTTTATTTTTATTTTTTTATTGGTAATCAAACTTTTGTATTACTATACCTCAAAATTTTACAAATACACATATATATCAAAAAGAAAGGAACATTGAGTTGGGGCAAACTTACCACCAACCACTTTTTTAAACATGACTACAGGGGATTACTTCATAAAGAAGTAAAGCCCTTTTGAACTGCCATTCTATGAGTTTGTGGTTTCTTATTCGAATGTCATTCAATGTCCGATATGGATTTGGTCAAATTTGTTGTTTCTGTGATACCCATTTAAGTGTAGTGTAAATTACTTTGTTTTTGAATCTTAAGAACCTTATTTTGGTGTTTTATATGATAAACCCTTTTTTGCCCATCTAATGGTATTTTGATTTTGAAGCAATAATTGAATGATTTATATAATTTCAATGTTTAGTTTATGTTAATTTGTGTTGATACCTATTTGAGTCTTGACAGTAACAAATAAATCCAATGTACAATGTGCTTTTGATCATTTGATATTTTTATTTTTGTAATTTGTAAATATGGTATAAGACTTTTGTTGGTGACAAAAGAGTGAGGAGCTTTTGGAGTACCAAAGACAAAATTATTCTTTATATGTTATAGAAAGTTCATCTCTTCCTACAATGTAGAAAAAAGATAGAAGACATTAAATTTTATATTTTTAAAATATTTTTATCATTTTAAAGGGCCCTGAACTCTGGCATACTCCTCTGAAAAAATGAATCTATGGTTTAATTATAAAATGGAAAGCCTTGGTAGAATGCTGCACATACCAAATAATTTTTTTAATTAAAATATCTACAAATAACAAAAAAACATTAGGATTTAAGCTCTCCTAGGGCTGGGCAGGTTTAGGGTTGATGGGAAGGTAAATGACAATGCTTTTCATTTGTATCAAAGGTAAAAAAAAATTTAACAAGGAATATGTGATTTTTTTATAGATAAATTGTGGTAATTTTTTATTTCAAAAATTTTGAATAGACAATACCTTAAGGGAGTGAGATGAAACAGAGAAGAAGCAAAATAAAATAGCAAAAAAGAAATAGAGAAGCAAGACACAAAACCATGGAATATGTGATTGTTATGGGATATGTGATTGGTGTGGATATGGTTGTGATGGGTTTTTGGGAAAATTACATAAGATCAGGCTTGAAGGGAAATATTAGTGGGAGCTTGTTCTTTTATTGTTACAGTGGAATGGGTGATGAAAAACCTTCAACCAGTAAGGATCAGTCCAAAGCTCACTACTTTAGAACCTGCCAAGCCATGTTGTCTTAAATGGGGCAACATTGTTTGACTTGAAATTCTAATAGGTATGAATCTTTAGATACATAACCATGGTGAAATTGAAGTAGGTGCAAACATTGATCATGTTGGTATTAGTGAAAGAACAACTGTTGATGCATTCTTATTTCTTGGAGTTGATTTTCTTGACTAAGCAAAAACATGCATAACATTGGAGCAAGGTGATGTAGGTCTCTGGTCACGGCGGCAGGTATTTGGGAGTCTGCAAAGTCATTCATCTCGGCCTGGGGTTGCTTCTGTGTGGGGTGATTTGTTGATTGCATAGGAGATTTTTTCTTTGCTCTTAAAATGTGTTTGATTAAACCTTTTAATGGAAATGTGTGCTTTTTTTTTCCTCTTTTTTTCTTTGGCTCGTTAGCTTGCTAGCCAATGGCCTTGTTACTTTTGAGTGGTCTACTCCTTTTATTTATAAAGAAGTAGCAGATCTACCACTTTCATTTACAAAAAAAGCATTGGATCATAGAAGGCATTGACATTCTTATATGAAATCATTTAATGCAATATATCTCCACTGTACAGGCGACGGTGTCCATCAACAACTACCAACTCTACCGACACATCGAGAACCCTCCGGGTTGGAGGCTGAGCTGGAGGTGGCCTGCAGACGAGGTCATCTGGTCCATAAATGGCGCGGAGGCTACCGAACAGGGTAACTGCTCGCGTTTCAAGGGCGCTGTCCCACCCCACTCTTGTGTCAAGAACCCCGTGGTCGTGGATCTTTTGCCGGGCGCCCCCTACAATCGTCAGTCTGCCAATTGTTGCAGGGGAGGGGTCTTGTCTTCCTTGTCTCAGGACCCGGTCCGATCCATCGCATCGTTTCAGATTAGTGTCGGGAGCACACGCTTCAAAGGGGCCAATGTCGTGATGCCGAGAGCTTACAGCGTCGGACTTCCAGGGTATTCGTGTGGGTCGGCTTTCAATGTGACTCCGACGAGGTTTCCTGAGGATGGAGGGCGTCGTTGGACACAGAGTTTGCGTAAGTGGAAGTTTGTTTTGTTTATGCAACTCATGGTTATCGAAACGTCTAGATGTGTAAGAGGTTGTTCATATGTAATCACAGACTCTATCTTCTCTCTCTCATGTCATCTGACGAGAAAAGATAATCTGTGTTTATATATGAAAACAATTTATAATCGTGAGCTCACAAAAAGACAATGCAATAATAGTATACATTCGTGTATTAGGTAGAGTTTGAAATGAATTTGGACGGTTTTTAGAGATCTTGTTTTTGCATAAATCATATGTAATAAAAAAACATTTCAAACGTTTTGACAATCTCAATTTTTGGACAAAAACAAAAAACAACTTTCAGTTATACAATAGCTTTTCATGAGAAAGTTTTTCTTTTTCCAAACTGATTTCCAAATACAACCATACATTGCAATGGGTTCCTTAAAAAAATATGTTACATGCATACATGAATCATACTTTAACAAGGCTATCATATATCATCTAAACAAATCAATACAAACTATGTATTTTGTTTGGACAAGGTTTTGTTTTTTTTTTAAAAAAAAAACAAAAATGTGTTTCCAAATTGCTCCACAAAAGCAAGCTTAATTAAAAACTTTATTTTAATTTTTAGTACAAAAGTATTTTTTAAAAGAGCAAAGAAAGTGAGATTTTTTTTAAAAAAAAAGTAGAGAAAGTGAGCTTTTTTTAAAAAAGTAAAGAAAGTGAGCTTACCAGGAATCAAACTTTTTTTTAAAAAGTAAAGAAAGTGAGCTTATCAAAAATTAAGTTTTATTAAACTACTTTATACAAAAACGTACTTTTCAAACGCATTTTCAAAGGAAGCCTTAATTTGGTGGGAAATTCATGAACAGAGACATGGACTGTGACATGCACATACTCCCAGATGAAGTTCTCATTGTCGCCGACGTGCTGCGTCTCCCTCTCCGCCTTCTACGACAGTAGCATCTCCTACTGCCCCAATTGCAGTTGTGCCTGCCAGAGCAATCCATCATCCAAAAGATGCATACAGTAAGTGTTTACATAATTAAAAATTGTTTTTCATTTCCTTCAAAAGCCGTGATCTCTAGGAGCGTTTGAAATAAGTTTTACATCATACATGATTTCTATAAAAGCAAAATCTTCAAAAAAGCTGTCCAAACATATTTTCAAACTCTACTTTAGACTTTCTGATCGACATGTTTCGGTAGGGCCAACGAACAACCGCCTTATATAAGGCGGGCAAATGAAAAGGAGAACGAGATCTCACCTATCGTGAGGTGCACCCAACACATGTGCCCTGTGAGGGTGCACTGGCACATCAAGGTGAGCTACAAGGCGTACTGGAGGGTGAAGATGACTGTGACTAACTTCAATGTGTTCAAGAACTACAGTGATTGGAACCTGGTCATAGAACAGCCCGGTTTGAAGAACTTGACCACGATCTTCAGCTTTGAGAACAGGTCTCTGCTGAATCATGCGCATGTGGGTAAGTCTTTTTAAGTGTTTTGAGATCAGATCCTTTATTTTGCAAACACATAGGACCTCTACTTGATCCAATGAGAGAAAGCTATCACATTAGCATTTTTATTTTGTGTTTTCTATATAGAGGATCTCATTTCTAGTGCTTTTATGTTGAATCAATCATTTTCATTTTCTAATATAATATATATTAGCATACTAGTTAGGAAGTTTGGAAACTCAATGAATATGTTATATCCGTGTCTGACACGTATTGGATACATATTAGACATGTCCTATGTGTTTTTAGGTTGTAAAAATAATTTTGTAAATTTTAAACTCGCACTAAAGACACGATTGATACAGTGTGGATGCACAATACATGAAATGATTGTAAAGTTTTGATGGTTGATAGTAGAAGCACCATTGTAATTTTTTTTGAGACAAAAAGCACTATTGTAATTATATAGAATATTTATAGTTTATGCACGCACGCTCCAATGTTTTCAAATAATCATGATACAACATATTATTTCTTCATTATTCATCGTCGGGTCATGTTCATAGTCCTAGTTTTTCAAGTTATGTCATGTCCCATGTTTACACCTGAATCCATCGTGCTCTTAGTGGAAGATGGAGACTGCGGAAATAACCATAATACAACATATTTTATTTCTTCATTATTCATCATCATGTCCATGTTCCTAGTCCTAGTTTTTTATGTCATGTCATATCCCATGTTTATATGTCGAATCCATCATGCTCTCAATGGAAGGTGGAGAGTGCAGAAATGACTGACACAAAATTCACTCACATTTGTCTGTGGTTTGCAGATGATGTGGTGATGTTTTGGGGGGTGCGATACTACAACGACATGCTGCTGCAGTACGGGGACAACGGGAACGTGCAGACGGAGATGCTGATGGCGAAGGCGGCGGACTTCACTTTCCGAGGCGGCTGGGGCTTCCCGAGGAGCGTGGTGTTCAACGGGGACGAGTGCGTCATGCCCCTCCCCGATGATTTCCCGAAGCTTCCCAAGCGCAGCGGAGCTCAACCACTCAGGGCGGTCCCCGGCGTAGCCCTGTTGGGGGCTCAGCTGGTGTTGTTTTTTGTATTGTTCATGGTGTGATAGCAGGATTTTTTTTTTTGACATCATGATTCATGGTTCAATTAGGAAACATGTGAAATTGGGTTTGCATTAATATAATGGTTGTTGATCCTGGGTTTTTGTTGTGGCCTAGATGTATGACTCTGGGTGTTTGTGTATGTGATAATGCTGCCTGTCTTTTACATTTGATAACATGTAGAGGCATGCATCAAGAAAATGTAGATGCTGATTTCTTCTTCCAGGTGATATTTTTTTTTGGGTAGTGATACATAAACTGACATTATTAGGATATGAAACTGAAATGACTATCTCTGTTATTAAAATATCAGTTTTTGATACTCAAATAGAGGTCTAATTGATCCACGGTAGAGATATTTTGAGCAATTTTTGGGCAATTTTGGGGGCTAGATATAATATTTTTCTATCATATATGATAAATATTTTATGAAAAATATTTTGGGCTAGATATAATATTTTATGAAAAATATTTTTCTATCTTTTTGTCTCTCGCGACAACTCCTTTTTGAATTTGAATTGTTTCTAAAACCGCCACCATGATTATTTCTAAAACCATCCCGTCCGCGCCAAGATCTCTCAACGGATGCGTGTATTAATTATTAATTACCCGTTAATGTCTGCAATTATTTCAATTAATGTGCGTAATTAAGTGGTCGGGTTACAATTTTAATGCGCGCATTTAAGTGGTCGGTTTTCCTTTTTTGTGAACGTTGTTAGACTGCCTATATAAAGGTGTCAAATTGGTCTCTCTCACATCAACGAAATCACAAGTCCAGAGCCCACCTACAACCACTGTTCTTCTGTTTTGGTTTTTTCCTTTACAGAGGAGTCTGTTCTTTCCACTTTCCTTGTTCTCTGATCTGAGCGTCTGAAAGGATCGCGGCTGTTCACTGTGGTCTCCTCGTAGCTCGCACCCCGAGGAGGCATAACCCTGGTGGTCGTATCTCTCAGTGGTAGGAGCCGTTCATCCCTGTGCGTGGGGGGGGGGGGCCTTATTCACCGAGGACAGAGCGTCTCTGCTCGCTTCCACCAAAACTGATATGTTTTTCTAATCCTCTGTTCTTATTTGCAGAATATTTGCTGTGTTTTCATATTGGTTTGAATCTGTGGCCTTACTAGGTTCTTTGCATTGCCCTGATTTTGATAAAGATTTTTTAACAGCACAATCATACACGACTTAAAATATCGGTTACATACTACCATATTTTAGATTACCTAGATATATATTGATGGTTGCTTAGATAGAAGGATGTAGTTACATATATATGAATTTTCAAACTGTAGGTGGTCCATAATTCAAGTATGAGTTGCTTACATACGAAACAACTGTTAACTTACATAGTAATTGATATTAGTTACAAACAAAGACATTGAAATTTGCTCTTTGTTTTAGACAAATGTAACAAAGTAGATAAAATTTAACAATAAGTTACATATTTATGTTGCATCAAATAATCATTTTTATTAAGATAATTAACTATTTAGTAAACCACACTTACATATATGGACAAAAAATTTCTCTGTGTTTGGCTCCAATATGCTACACATCCATGATTTAATTTTTTTTTTAACGTCAAATACATACTACCATATTATAATTACATAAATATATATTAATAGTTGCTCACATAAGAGAAGTTTGTTACATACATGAGAATATTCAAACTGTCAAGTGTTTCATAATTTAAATATGAGTTGCCTACATAAAAACAATGAATTGTTCAGTTACTATACTTATTTATAAAATAATTGAACTTAAATACATACAATCACTAAAATTCAACTTCAATCTTGAGTTGACATCTAGGTATTTCAAAAGATTAAATATGGAACCAGTCTTCTGGGAGACTGGAATAAAACAGAGCATGTTTTATATCTACATAATCACCATTGGCTAAATAATTAAGTAATTTAAAAAATATGAGTATTAGTAAAGGTAACATGTTTTGAAATTACATCAAAGTGAGACATTAAATTCAAATGTATAACAATTTTTTTACATATATGTAATTAAATCTAATTACTATATGTAAGTTAATGTATGCAAAAATATCCATCTTTGTATGTCAACAACTTATATTTAAATTAAATAGACCACCAACAGTAAAACTTTAATAATTTAAACTCACTGGGTTCATTAATAATAATTATTTTATGTAAATTAATTATATAATTATTTTATATAAGATTAAAATATGCAAGAGGCTCTCCATAAACTGCTACTTCACCAAATTAAAGAGTATCACTAACAAATCTCTTCTCCAACAGACTCCACAAATGACTCCCTTTTTTTGGGGGTGTAGATTTCACTCCCCAGCTATCCATACTCCCCACATTGTTTTTTTTTTTTGGAGAGGGTTGGAGTCCCTAATGATAAATGGCTCCTTTTTATAAAAATGATAATTTAATCATCCTAAACTAGGGAAGAGTAGAGAGCTTTGTTGAAGATGCTCTTACCTTCAAAGTTTTTTTTACATTTGTGGCGGTGTAAGAGCATCTTCAATGGGAGTCTTCATTTTGAAGACTTCTATTGAAGATTTGGACTTTGGAAGATCCACAAACTCCAATGTGGTCTTCAATTTGAAGATTTTATTGTTTTGAAGACCCATCAACTTCAATGATGGATCTTTAAATTTTATTGTATGGATTTTCAAATCACTATTTTTAAAATCTAATATGACCCAACCGATTGAATTTTTCCTTCCGAGCACTGTTACACTCAGTTTTTTTTATAGAATCCAATGAAGCATATACCTCGTTGAATGAAGTATATACATCAGGCATATACCTTGATCAACTAGGCATGTACCTTGATCAACGAAGCATATACATCGTTTAGATCTGGGTAAGCCAAGGATTGAATCAGTGACTGTTACACCATTCATTTTTTTGTTCAATGAATGATTCGATGTTAAAACATTGCTTTTGAACTTTTGAATAAAAAAATTTGTGCAAAAATTAACACACAATTGAATATAAATTTCAACTTTTTGTTAAATACCAAGGATAATTGAGGATTTGTAATAATATAGGAGTTAAATGTCATTTATACAAAAGATGTTGAGGGTATTTGAGGTATTTTATATGATCATGTTATATTTGGAGACCCAAAAATGAGGCTGCAAAATAGAGATTTGCAATCCCGTTGAAGACAACCGACCTGCATATCCAAGATATGCAGGTCAGTTGGAGATGCTCTAAAGGGATGATAGAATAAGGGTGGTGAAATATACATGTGGTGTAATATGGTTCCCTAGTGTCTTTTTCCTATGGACGTCCCCAGGTGATTTTTTTTCCGATGGATCCATGGGAGGGTGTGTGAGATGGTGGACATGATTTAGGGGCGTGAAAAATTGTTGTTGGGATGTGCAAATTAAACAGATCTAAATAGATTTTATGTATCATAATCCATATGAGATGGGCGCATGTTTATAATTTGAGGGGTGCAAATTGAGGCAACCAATACAAAGTTTTGATAACCTCCCCAAAAAAAGGGTGCCTCTAATTGCACCCCTCATTTTAGGGTGCACACCCCTTTACTCGGGTTGTTGTTAAGAATATCCATTTATTTTCAGATCCTTTGCACACCTCTTTATTTATTTTCTGAAACCGGTTCGACACTTTTGTAGTCAAGGGAACTAATTATTGTCGACTCAAGAGGTGTTGATTGTCAGACAACAAAAGCCTGAGTTTTCTATAATCGGTTCGACATACTACTGTCAAGTATTTGCTATTCACTTGACATCCTTAATATCGACAGATATCAAATCGATGTCTCTGA
Source organism: Acorus gramineus (assembly GCA_030737835.1). Taxonomy (NCBI): domain Eukaryota; kingdom Viridiplantae; phylum Streptophyta; class Magnoliopsida; order Acorales; family Acoraceae; genus Acorus; species Acorus gramineus. The sequence goes on from CM060848.1 coordinate 11,834,073, forward strand.
AACAGATCTGACACTTCCGCCGTTGAGGGAACCAATTAATGTCGACACTAGTACTGTCGACCACTCAAAATGGAGAATAAAAGGTAAAATGAACACATGGACACCATTTATGTCGACAATATTCACATCGGTTGACATATTTGTTGTCGACGGACAACCCATATTGTTCATTGATTTTTCTGGGTGTGCCGACAAATGTTATGTTGATGGATTAGCTTTGACTCGACAATATCAGTGTCGATACTAGCAGCAAAATGCCAAGGATCATTTTTTTTCTTAAAGCTTTAGAAATTAAAACAGTGAAACATTATCCCATCTAGCTATTGACCTGTGTCATATAACTTTGAATGTCTGAAAGATTGAAATGTACAACATTAAAACTTTGAAACATTGAAATTTTCAAACATTGAAAAATTGAAACCAGTACATACAGTGTGGGAAACATTCAATGTATGACACATATGGCCAAATCTCAGCCTTCTTTCTTGTGGATTTTGCCTTCTTGAGGACCCTGTTTGCTTCAACATAACTAGTCACAATCACCTTCTATTGTTTCGTGTTTATGTCCATTGATTGAACTCCTCCAAAAAATTAAGATTTCACTGATTATTTGTGGCTTGCCTGTAGCTTCAACATTTTCATAAGTAGAGCTTATATCTTTAGAATGATTCTTCCTATCGGAGACTGTAGGTCAAAGACGTTCTTTAAGAGCCATACTGCACCATTCCCAATGAACTATGGATTAAAACACACATAATTAAGGGAAAAAAAATTCTACATCAGTATCATATGAATATCTTAATTGGCTAGATCATTCTCAAATTATGCAAACCCTAATTAAAATTCCTAAATATGAATCAAACCCTACTAAAGAACGTATGAGATCACATAGATAAATTGGATCTAAGGCTAAACGTGAAAACTATCTTGTGAATTCAACCATTTATGTTTAGGGGCGGTTATTTTAACCTCATTTTTCCTCTGATCCCACCCCGTTAGATGATCCACCCCATTTAAAATTCATGAATTACAAACCCTATATATATATATATATATATATATGGAGAGAGAGAGAGAGAGAGAGAGAGAGAGAGAGAAAGAACTAATATGACGTGGACAGTATACAGCTATCTTATGGTGCAAACACCAAAAACACACCGTCGGATTTATTTCCATCAAATCGGACGTTCATAGGTGGTGTCCACTTGAAATATATCTATAAAAAAGAACCAAGTGACCTGGTTACCCGGTCACTAAATAAAACCCAAAAAAAGCAACTTTTCTCTCTCTCATTTTAAACTCGATTTTCAACCGCATGGTCTAAAAAGGAAGATTGTGGTTTAAAAAATTAAACACTAAAAATGTGTTTGGATATGAATTTTAAAATTTTTAATTTTTTAAACACAAAATTTATCAAAACTCGTGTCTCAACTAACCCTAAGGTAAGGTTTGATGCGGTATCCGAGCCAAAAACAAACACAAGATGACGCGTCGGTGCAAACACGCGTTACGTACGTAGTCCGAGGGACCACGAAAATAAAGGATCACCAAATCAAGGGCGAACGATTTCACCTAATCAACATTCAACGACCAAGATTTCTCAACCTTGGACGTTTTATTTTCCTTCCATCTGAAGCAAAGCCCGTCCCATCTCCCCCTATTTATTCCTTCCCCTCCCCCCTCTGTTTTGATAGTCTTCTTTTGAAATCTCTAACAAATCTTCAACCGTTCGATCTGTAATTCGTTTTCTTCTTCTTCTTCTTCTTCTTCTTCTCTTTCTCTCTCTCTCTCTCTCTGATGTCGATGCTCGACGCCTTCTTCGGCAGGGGCTTCAAGGCCTCCAAGTGGTAATCTAAAATCCTCTCTTTTTTGTTGGGTCCATTCAAAATCTATGAATTTGTTGATTTGCTTGTTCAATTTATTGTTTTTTATGTGTTTCAGTAAGACATTGTTGAAGCTGACTTTACCACGGATAAAGCTATTGAGGAATCGGAGGGAGATACAGGTGAAGCAGATGCGGAGGGACATCGCCAATCTCTTACAGAACGGCCAAGAAGCCACCGCTCGCATCCGGGTTTGTTTTGATTTCTTCGTTTGGTTGTGGTTTCAAGTGAAAATCGAAATACCCATTTGAAGTTATGGCAAAAATATGTTTGTTTTTGGAGCATTTGAAGATGACCCATCACCTAAATTTGGCATCTTTTGATGAAGGTTGAGCATATCATTAGAGAGGAGAACATGATGGCTGCGCAGGAGATACTCGAGCTGTTCTGCGAGCTTGTCGCTGTTCGCATCCCCATCATCGAGACCCAGAGGTTTATCCATCTCTCTATGTCTAAATTTTTACCACATGAAGTATTGAGTTTATATAATGTCTTGGGTAGACCAATGATTTACCCACAAAGAGTCACTAATTTAACTGTTAGATTTGGAGTGCGTGCAACCCGTTTAATGACTTGTAATTTGTCTCTAGTATATGGCATTGGAAAAAACAATGAAAGATCGATAACAACTGAGATTTTGCATTAGGAGTGGGTGATGCAAACACTAAGTCCATCCACGTTTTTATGATGCAAAATTGATTTTTTGCTTGATTTTATATTTTTATGTGCTACCAGTCTCTTAAATATCCAGGTAGTAGAGTTTTTGTATGTAACAGTGTTGTTTAGATATGCTACCCAACTGAACATACACCAATGTTGTCCCCCTAAAGAACCCTTCAGTCACACGGTACCCTCACTCAATAATGAAAAACCTTGTCACGTTCATTGATTTTTTGCATGATGAAATTATGATCAACACTCCTGAACAAATAGGTGAGTGTTACTCTTGAATTATTGCATAGGGCGTTGTTGCACTCAATTCTTTTTACAGTTCAAAATGTAGTTCTATATACATAGCATATAAATCATTAGACAATATGTATACCTCGTTATTTTTTTCTTATACTTATTAAAATGGATTCATTCAACTTGAAGTAGAGAGATATACATTTTTTTTTTATCAAAGTATATAACTCATTAGACAATGTTTACTATTTAAAAATAAATAAAAATGTGTGGTGACTGAGACTAACATCTTCCTATTGCATAATATTTTGTCTTTGGTAACATTGTTTTAAGCGCAATCCTCGATGTTATCAGCACATTGTACTTAGCCCATGATGATATGATGTGCATTGTGATATGCTTTCAATTACGTTGTTACTATGTCGGTGTCAAGTATTTGCATGGTTTTGCTGATGCATCTCTCATCTCAAGCTTTACACCAATTATCTTTTTTTCCCCTTTTTTTTTCTTTTGAAAATCTGCTAGGTATCCTACGACCAAATTCATATTATTAAAATTTGGGGTACATCCATTTTCCTGTTAGAGAGTTTCATGTCAATATCTTCGTGTTTTCTCATCTTTGCATTCTAATGTATAAAACTTTATACTGTTTCCCTGTCTCAATTATGTTTCCCTGTCTCAATTATGTATATCTTAGCATGATCTTTCATGGCTGAAGTCAGAGATGCAGATGGATCTCTCTTTATTTTAATTCTCTTGAAAAATCTGCCCAGGAATCTGAGGTTTTATCAACTCCAGGAAGCCAGCTTCATCTCTCTCTTTTTTTTTTTTTTTTATGAAACTCCATTTTATGAGCCACCTCATGCAACCAGTTCCTTTGCTTTCAGAATTCCAAACTTCTATAGATGAAAGTCCATTGGCTGTCCAATATGCATCCTCACAAGCTATTTTTACTTTCATGCACCTTTCATATGTAATAATATTCTTTAATTGTTGATTTCATATGGTTAATATTTTTTGGAGTAGAGAAGCATCAAGCTATTTCATGCAAGTGTTATTTTCATTATTTCATAAGTTTACCTTTCTTTTGAGCTTTGATAAATATAAAAAAAAACTGAAAAACAAAATTACATTTCTATAACATTAAGCTCAGTGGGGAGTCCCTTGATAATGGTTTAAAACTTAAAATATAAAATTGAATGGTCAGCGAGAATATGGCATTAAATGAGGACATATAAATAAGAGGCTTGCTAAGATGGACTTGATGCTGATTTCTAAAGACTGTTGAATTCAAAGACATTGAGATATATTCAAACGATTCTAGAGAATGTAATTCAATCAGTAAGAGTAGGAGAAACAAATGTGCCTTCATTGATATGGAACAATTTGTTACCTGATAAGAACCGGGGGCTGTCTCAGAAGAGCAAAACCTTATAAAATAGTACAGTAGTACCTGTGTTCGCAGTTATAAAAAATAGTGACACTATTACTGCATGTTGCGTTGACCTATCAATGGAAGACTAAACAAAGTCTTTTGTTCTTCCCCTAAGCTTGTTAGAGAGAAGACACATCAACACAGTTACCCTTACAAAGACTACTTTGCCGTACTAGAATGAACCTATGGGATAAACCCACCCAACATTCATCTCAGCTTTTGATTCATTCAAAGTGAGGTGAAAGGAAAAAGGCCAATCACTGATTTGACATGGATGGTAATGATAAACTCTAATTTGAGCACTTAATTAGAGGCCTAACGTTGGCATGAGATGCTATATGTCCAAAGGAATTTGAGTAGGATGACATGGTTAGTTATTTATATTATTAACTCCTTGTATTTTGCCACTATACAATGTACGAGGGCAGTTATGTGTTTGCAAAATGATACTTGGGTATGACCGTCGCCATTGAAACAAGAGACTAAGAAAAAAAGGTAACATTGTTTATTTCATCTACAAAAGAGGGAATTTGCTGTTTGTGGTTCTCCATGTTCATAAGATAGGAGCTATTACACTAGTTATCAAGGATTCATTCGGTACAAGGGCATGCAGTGACCATAGCTTATCTTCAGGAACAATACAATTGCTGTTATTTACTATAAATGAAAAATTACAACAAATATCCTTTCATGGATCTATTGCAAAAATTCAACTTCATGGAAAACCTTTTAACTTCAAAACTTGAGCATATAGTCGACTCACTTTTAATTTAATATGAAAGGCTCATCTATATACTATTTGGTTGTTTACAACCTTACACTGAAGCTGCTGATATTTTATGAAGTCAAGAATTAGACCCCCTGACTATCCATTCTTCTTTATTTATTAACCTGAATAGCATTCTGCCAAATTGTTCAGGGAATGCCCTTTGGACTTGAAAGAAGCAATTTCCAGCATATGTTTTGCTGCTCCAAGATGTGCAGACCTGCCCGAACTACAGCAGGTTCAGATGCTTTTTGCAACCAAGTATGGAAAGGAGTTTGTTACAGCTGCCGCCGAGCTCATGCCAGATTGTGGCGTTAATCGTCAGGTTTGCATTAATTTCACTTCAAGTACCACTTGAATTTATTATTTTCAAATTTTGTCCTAAAACAATCTTCTTATATTTCACCTTAGATAATTGAATTGTTATCCATTCGTGCTCCTCCTGCGGAAATAAAGTTAAAGTTGTTAAAAGAAATCGCTGAAGAGCACGAGATAGATTGGGATCCAACTTCCACGGAAACAGAATTTCTCAAGCCGCATGAAGATCTACTGGTCAGTAAATATCCCACTTTTTTTTTTCTAGCATGACCCATTCTTGGTACATAGTGATTAAATCAACTATTTGGAATTATCTCAGAATGGTCCAGTTGATATCATCAATGGCTCTAAATTGCCTCTCCCCAAAGATAAACACGAAGAACAGTTATCTTCCGCATCTGTCAATGATTCCCTTGATCAGGATAACTCAGATGCGGACTCAGATTTCTTAGATCTTCCAGAAGTCCCAAAAACCGCACCTCGCCAAAGTCCAGAAGCCCCATCAGCGCCAGAAATACTTCCAACCTTTCCAGCCTCTCCTGATTTGCAACCTGAAAATGAAACCACAAACGATGCTTCCGCAGACGCGAATGTTTTGCACATTACAGGCTCCAAACCTGACACCTTTACGCCCGATCCATCGCTTTCTTCTCCACTCCCCTCAGCTGATGCTTCATTCAGCACAGTGAAGGACAATAGGCATCATGTCCCATTTGTGTCTTCACCAGCACCATTTTCAACCACCCCTGCAAAGAAAAGTGAACCTGCCCCCACTTTTTCACGTAACCAAAGTGAGATCAACATAGACTTCCAGGATGTGTTGGCAGCCGCCCAAGTAGCTGCAGAGTCTGCAGATCGTGCAGCTGCTGCCGCCCGATCAGCTGCAAGCCTTGCACAGGTCAAAATCACAGAGCTTGTGATGAGGAAAAACAGTTGTGCACCTGCAACTACTGAAAATGAGTTCCATGTGGATATTGATGATCGACCACCCGAAGAAGAAAAGCCTGTCTTTGATCGCGATCACAGACCTGTTACGGATTTCGATGCACCAAACGCATCTGAGACGCAATATCGGTCTTCTCTGGACCCTGATGAAAAAGCTGTGGAGTTTCAGCCTGCGTTCCAGCCTTCTCGATCCACTTCAATGGAGGATGACCCATATTTATCGTACCCAAATTTATTCAGCAGGCAGGAATCGGACCTGAATCGCTTTGCTTCGGATATTTCACGAATGGGACCATGAGTGGGTCTGTGAAGTTGAAGATTACATTTTGATGATCATGTGTTCTTGCCATTCTGGGGATCTTTTTAGTCATTTTGATGATGTGCAAGGAATATATGTATTCGCAATTCAGTTCCAGGAATTTGAGTGTATATTATATTTATGTGTCCTCTTTAATTAGTTTGGTTTGGGATCTGTGTTGTGTGATACCATTTTTTAAAACATGGTATTATACATATTGATGTGTAAAGGTCCTGTAAGGGTGCAACTTTTTCACAACCAGAAACTACTGCATTTGTTAGCTTTATTTTAATACATTAATAAATGACAAAAAGGAGGATTTCTTTGCATGCCATACAACTATGAGGGGGTTGAACCTGACTCAGACCAGATACTTGGATGGGTTCGAGTTGGAATTGGGTTAAATCTGAACCTAGCAAACCCGACCCAATTTGGGTAGGGTTTATTGGTGCAACTCTTAACATGGTGGATTGAGTGAGTAGTAAGTTTAAAAAGGAAAATGATTGACAAGTCTCATTTTGTATACCTCTGATAAGTTCCATGACATGGCAAGTTTGGATTACCCAATATACCCCTTGAATGTGTTTGTTAATTTTCAATGTAATTAATGGGATGGTTTGTTAATGGGACCGTAATTAATTCATGGAATCATGCGTCTGGGCATTCATTTTCTGTTTTTTTTTTCCTTTTTTGAATTTCAGTATTTGAATCATGCATTCATTTACGTGGTAAAATTTGAGATTTTTTTTTGTTGAGGCCGTTCATAATCGCATTTGTTCTTTAGACGATTATCTAAGCTTTTTATCTGATCGAAAAATAACCATTGAATTCTTTTGGGTATCATTTGAAATGTCTGTCGATTCAGGTGTGGTGCATGTTTATTGTATGTTTTTTCAATTATTTCAATTTTATATATTAAATTATGGTTGTTTTTTTTATGTGAAACGTGGTTTTGAGCATGGTACATCAGTTGTTTAACATTTGAATGTCAATTACATATTTATTCTCTTTTTGGTCTTTTTTTTGCTTTTTTTTGTGATCCGGCTACATTTTTGTGAATGTAACTGACTTATTAAATGCTTTTGTTAACAATATTAGTTACATTAACAAATGTAACTAACTTTACAGCAATATATTTGTGAAACAAAGTTTCATTTCAAAATATTAACGACTCTTAATATGATCTTAGTGGAACTATGAGTCATATTATTCCATTTTTAGTTTTTTATATTTATCTGATTTTTAGTGATTACAATAGTACATTAGTTTTATTGAAATTTTTTGGCATTTGATTGTAGGAAATACAGTGGACTCAGTTACATTTTCTGTAGAAGGCACTCTGTAGAAAGATTTCATTGTTGAAGTTGAACAGCAACGTGTAGAAGCAATTGCGTCATGCGTTGGAATAACATTTGATACAAAAGAAGATGTAACAATTTTGCTCGTAGTGAATGTTTTGGCATTGCAAAGATCCACAGGAAAAAAGGATGAATAATAGTTATGTTGTTTACATTCCTCTAATAGTTAGTTATATTTGCTGTGCAGTTATACACAGTTAGTAACATTCTAAAAATAGTTACCTTCAGTATAGTAGTAACATAAAACAAACTGAAAATACATATTAATTTAAAAAATGAATTCAAAGAAATTTACATTAACATAATATAATTACTGTGAAGGGATGTTAGGTACATTGTGCTATATTAGTAACAATAAAAATAGGGAATATTAATTAGGGGTCCCTGACCCTATCTCTATAATAACAATAAGTTCCTGGACTGTTTTAATTTTTTTTAGGTCCCTCAGTTAGTGGTGGTATTTTGTTTAGGTCCTTCCATCTTTTTTTCCATCCAATCTATTATTTTTATTCCTCTTTTACCCTCAACTAAACCTAACATGAGTTTGTTTTCTCCTTCTTTTCCAACATCTTTCTTTCTCTCCCAAAACTCAACATAAGGTTTAAATGTGAGACCGCCTCCACCAGCCCCTCCACTGTGCCTTCCGCGCCCCCCATTGCATCCCCCGACCTCCCCGATTGCCTCCCACCCCCTCCCGCGATCCCATCCGCGCCTCCCACCCCCTCCTGCGACCCCATCTGCGACCCTAACCTCCAGAGACCCCAACCTCCCCAGACATCAAAGTGTGAATATTAATAGTGTGCATAGTGAACCTAACAATGTACTTTGAGTACATTGTGTGTTTTCTATGCTAACTAAGCAATGTGTATGCATGTTACAATATGATGAAAACATGAAAAGACATTCTTTGTAACAATGTACACAATAACAATGGATTATTGTTAGTTTATGTGTGAAAAGTGGTTAAATGTACATGCATGTTATAATATGTTGAAAATATGAAATTCATGTTAGTTGCCTTTTAATATTTGCATTAATTTATCATTGTTGAATAATGGAACCAATCATGGCAGCTTGTACATATATGGGAGATACTGAGGTAGTTAGCATATGTAGAACAACAACGTATGCTTACATTGTTAATGAATTAGTGGAAAGTTATTTTCAAGTATGAAATTCCAGGGAAAACAATTATTAAACCCACTATTGGGAATGATAAGGCCGTAGAGAAGATGTATGACATCCATAAGATGTGTGGGGCTATGGTTGTCGAGATCTATGTTACCCTCAATGATGGACAAACTTGTGATGGAGATGAAGGAATAAGGTAAAAATATGTTATACTCTTTCATGGTCATTTTATAAGAATTTTATTAGTGTACACAGATTACTAATAGTGTACACAGGCAGAGATAAAAGTGTTGTATATATTTTTATACCTAATGCATCCGATAATTGAAATGAATTGCAGGATGTCCAACACAGTCCAAGTGAACATGGCAAATACACCTACATCTTGTAGCATGGTCATCCAAGGGGAAGCCATTTGGGGGAGTACGTTAAATGGGATTTTCACAAGTTTTTGAGATAATTGCATTCATTCAATCAATCAACAGTTTGAAGATGTCGAAGATTTTCGAATTCAGCTGACCAATTATGTCATAGCACATTCATTTGATTTTGAGTACGTGAAAAATGACAAAGCAAGGGTGACAGTTAAGTGTAAGATTCCTTCATGTGGATGGCGTGTACATTGCTCTAGAGTGGGGGTGGGTCCTTACTTTCAAATCAAGACGATGAACAATGTTCACACATGTGGTGGAGGAATATCAACAAACGATCATCCTAGAGCATCACAAAGATGGGTGGGTGAGATTACAAGAAATAAGTTTATAGATTCTCCGTTATATCGATCTCGCAATATAGTGAAAGACGTATTTAGAGATTATGGCATCAATTTACTTTACCACAAGGCATGGCATGGAAAAGAAATAGCTTGTAAGGATTTGCATGGAGATGAAGCACTTTCATTTGATCATCTCCGATGGTATGCTGTAGCGGTGATGAATACGAATCCTAGAAGCTACGTGGAGTTGGAATGCACTCCTGAAGATCATAGATTTTGAAGAGTATTTGTAAGTTTTGGTGCTGTAATTGCTGGCTTTGAGACTGGGTGTAGGCCGATGTTGTTCTTAGATGGAACATTCTTAAAATCTAAGTACCAAGGTATTTTGCTTGCGATCATTGCTAAGAATGGGAATGACGGCTTCTTTCCATTAGCATTTTCAGTTGTGGATTAAGAGACAAAAGATAATTGGGCTTGGACATTAACATGCCTACGAGGGATCATATCTCCGGATCGAAAAATCACATTCATTTCTGATAGGGGTAAGGGTTTAATGTCAGCTGTCCCTTCAATCTTTCTAGACTTATATCATTCTCATTGTCTACGACATTTGAAGATGAATTTTAAAAAGACGATAGCTGAGAAATTCAATATTTTAGTTAGAAGGAAATTACTTCAACTAATAGATGCTATAGCTTATGGATTGAAAATCGAAGATTACAGAAAAGCCATAGCCGAAATGTGGTGTTTCTCTCAACAAGCCGCAAAGTGAGTTGAAGATTCTGATCCAAACCATTGGGCAAATGCCCTATTTCCAGGGGAAAGATATGGAGAATTGAACTCCAACTGTGCCGAGTCTTTCAATTCATGGATACTTGAAGCCCGTGATCTCCTAATAGTTCAGATGGTTGATCATATAAGGTTTTAAATGATGGAGATGATGTATAGAAGACGCAATGAGGCTAGCGAGTGGGAGACTTACTTATGCCCATCAATAATGGAATAAATGGAGAAGCATCAAGCAGGGTGCCGTGGCTTGCAAGTGTTGTGTTCAGATCGAAACCATTTCGAGATCTGTGGGCGACGAGGTGAAGCAGTCAACCTCAATGATCGCACGTGCACATGTAGAGGTTGGCAAGTGTTTGGGTTACCCTGTGTCCATGCTTGTGCTGCAGTGTGAAAAATAAACTACTCCATCAATGATTATTATTCGCCATATTTTCTATCGGATACTTTCTGACAAACATATGCAGGTGCAATCCAACCTGTGGTGGGTGTTCAGAGATCGGCTAAGGAGGAGGAAGGAAGCATATTGATCAAACCTCCGTTTATGAAGATCAGGCCAGGGAGGAAGAAGAAAAAGAGAATAGAGTCACAGGCAAATCCAGATACGATAAGTCACAATCGATGTTCGAGGTGTAAGGGATTTGGACACAATAGGAAGACATGCAGGAATCCAGTGACCGTTGAAGAATGATGTATCTTCCACAATCTAATATTTGAGAACTTTATGATGTATAACATTAATGATATATTCATGCATGTTTGAATCTATACGTATGCTTGTAGCGCATTATCAGTTTACACATACTGTATAACATACCATACTGCAGAACCTGTAATATTTATAACAGTGTACATATGATGCATAACAGTGTACACATTCTATATAGCAGTGTACCAATGCTGCATAGCAGTGTACACAGTGTAACAGACATAACATGTAAAATCTACAATAGTGTACATATGCTGCATAACAGTGTACACCATGTAACAACACATTTTGTAATATTTATAATAGTAACAAACATAACCTGTAACATATATAATCATGTACATATGCTGCATAACAGTGTACACCATGTAACAGACACATTCTGTAATATTTATGACAGTCACAGACAGAACCTGTAACATCTATAACATTGTACATATGCTGAATAACAGTGTACACCATGTAACAGACACATTTTATAACATTTATAACAGTAACAGGCATAACCTGTAACATCTATAACAGTGTACATATGCTGAATAACAGTGTACACCATGTAACAGACACATTTTATAACATTTATAACAGTAACAAATAGAACCTGTAACATCTATAACAGTGTACATATTTGTATAACAGTGTACACCGTGTAACAGATACATTCTGTAACATTTATAACAGATGCATTTATAACATTTATATGAGTCTTCGTGTTCGTGGGATTTCCTCCTCCATCTCTAGATGATGATGCCCTAGTCTTCTTGGTGGAGGTAAAAGGATCATCCTCATCAGAAATTACTGCCTTTTGGTTTCGAGGACTTCGTCGTGGTGTAATTTTCTGCGGACGAGCCATTCTGTTTCAACCTAACAACGTGAAAAAAAATGTTAGAAACAGTGGTGTACAGTCCCTCATACTACATAATTAGAAAAATGAGAAGATACACAGATACGCTGGAGCAAAACATAATCATATGCAACCAGCAGGTTTGACTCAACTCCCACAATTTAAACTTCACTTTCCTCGTATGATTTATTCTTGGCTAGAAATACTAAGCACGTGGGAAAAACATACACAAATGAGCACAAGTGTTCAACTCTAGAATACAAATTGATAAAAACAATAACAAAGTTATTTGTAACTGTAAAGCCATATGTCCATGACCATTGCTCTCATGCTGACAACTACCAACTTAAGATAGATGCACAAGAATATCCTTCAATAGTGATGTTTTATTGCAATCAGATTTCAAAAAGCTCAGCCACTAATCTCGGAAATTAATTAAATACTGAAATTAAGCAAGAAAATTAAAAAAAACTAGCAATCTTGATCTCAAATAAGTCAAACAAAATATCTTCTCAAGTATCCTTATGGAGGCTGACATAGTTCCAAAGATTTCTCAAGGATGATAAAAAAGACATTTATCAACAGTAACACCAGCCTGTTAATATTTCTGATAGTAAAATAGACATGAACCAATCCTATTATATAATATAACTAATAAGTATGATTTTTATATAATATAACACCAGACTCACAGTATTATATCCATCATGCCCATTTTAATCCAATCAAATTTATCTAAAGCAGTAGAATGTCCTAGTTTTGAAAATTATGATCTGGTGAGGCCTAATGACATGCAAATAGTTCACAGCATGAATGATGTGAATTAAGATGATGCCAAAAAGAATTAAGCAAATTCCAGACAACATATAAGTAGCAAAAACAACTCAGATATGACATTCCAACATCCACCATCAATGTGGTCTTCCAATTTATTCAAGTACAATCACATGCAATTGGAGTGAAATTTCTCAAGAAACACAGCTCTGTTATCATCCATCAACAACGTGGGTGGGTTTCCAATTCTTTCAAAATACAATCAATCATATGGAGTAAGTTTTTTTTGAAAAAAGAATAATGAGAACTAAGAAGAAAGGCAAAGTAAGGAGCCGCATGGTTAATTCTTCATGATCTATAAAAAAAAATTCCACAGGTCACATGATAAATTGATAATCATGCATCTCTTAGAACACCACCCCCCCCCCCCCCCAAAAAAAAAAAAAAGAAGAAGAAAGATGATATTAGGTGGCAGCTTTTTTTCCAATTAAGATAAGATGGAGAAAAAATGTCACCTCTTCACAATCGTCTCCCTCACCCTCCCACCCTCCAAAAAAAATTCAAACGGGTACATAAAATTAGATGCCTTTATATGCTCGGGATTTCATCTTATATAGTTCTCTCTATATTGACAATTCCCAAAGAAAAGAAGACCTATTTTCATTTTAAGAGAGGACCTTGGTTTGAGAGAACCCAAACTCCCTCCCGAGACATGTTAATCTCTTGCTATGTTTTCAACTCTTGCTATGTTATTCCAGATACGACATAATGACTTAATACCTTTGGAATCACAGATAACCTAAAAAAATGACTAAATGACTATGGAAGACAGATCTATCCAGAATCACAAATAAAATGATTTAAGGGTGTACATATCAAGAATATCAGTGTACACAAAACATAAATCTTGCAAGCAAACACACCCAAGTGATGGATTTACATTAGAAATTAGAACATCCACAACAACAGATAACAACAACAATTTACATTACAAGTAGAACATCCACAATGAAAAAAAACATCCATCACCATAGCCAAACCCTTTCTCAACAACAACAATAACAACAACAACAGATAACCAAACCAAAACGAGGTACAAAAACTATGATTTTGATATAGAGATGCAATTTTTAATTTTTTTTTATGTCCCACTCAAGAGGAGGCACAAAGGATTATCAGACATTCCCAAAATGTCATCCACGATTAAATTGAAGTTATCAAGAGGTTTTTCCAAACAAATCTCATGTATCAAAAGTGAAAGAGGGGTTTGTAATGCTTACGGGTTGACCTAGCCGTAGAAATGAAAGAGGAGAGGCTCTTGAAGTCGGCGAGGAAGGGCTTCGATGAAGGGGGTTTTGCCGGAGAATGAGGTGAGATTTGGGAGGGAGATAGTCGGCGTCGACGGAGGGACCTTGGTCGTCAAATCTGCCAAGAATGGGTGGAGAAAGGAAGGGCTTCGACAGAGGGAGCTTGGCCAACGACGGGGGAGGGCATTCGTCTTCGGAGGGGAGAGCTAGTCTGCCGGGAATAGGTGTTCGTCTTCGACGAGGGGGTTTATCTTTGACAAGGGTTTTTCTCTGGGGAGAGAGAGGGTAGTGAAGATGGGCTTTAAATGAAAGGGTACAATAGGAATAGGTAACGTCCGTTTGGATGTCCTTTAGTCACAGGGACCCAAAGATAATAGGTTTTGTTAGTTAGGGACTTATTGTTAGGTTCAAATGTTGCAGGGACTTATTGTTATTATGGAGATAGGGTCAGGGACCCCTAATTAATTTCCCCATAAAAATAATATAATGATAAAGAAACATAAATCATGACATACATACATAAAAAACTAAGAAACTATTAGAATCACTAAAGAAAAGTGGTTACATTCTAAAAAAATTTACATTCAGCAAAACATACTAATAGTTAGTTACATTTGTTGAGTACTTATATTTACAGTTAGTTTTACATTTAAATATGTTACATTGCACATAGCAGTAACATTAAAAAAACAAAAAATATATGTAACTTAAATCTGGTTACATCCATTTGATTGTCAGTGACATTTTATTATAAATAAGTACATAAATTGGACATACATTTCAGTTTTCTCTCAAAAAAAAAAAAAAAATTAGTTACTTTGTGTATCTATTCGAAAAAAAATACATTGGAAAAAAAAACATCATATTCATGTAATCATAAGATCTTGAAATATAACAAAGAGGTTTTTTCAAATACCAAAAAATGGTTGCATACCCTTTTTTGGCTAGTGTTGAATCCTCATGAAGAACATTGTTTTTTTTTTAAAATCGATTCTGCAAAGAAATCTTAGGTTATATTCATCGTTTTAGATTTAAGGGAGATTCTTTGTTGGTTTGATTTCGATTCAGATTTTTGTTTTTGAAAACCCTAAAAAAAATTTGAAATTGTTTGAATCGCGGAGAGGGACATAAAGACTGAGTGGGCAAAAAACGGAAAAAGAGGGAAATCACGACCAAGGAAAGTGGGATTTAATGAGAGCTACTTTGGTATTTAGCTTTTTTGTGCTTTTGTAAAAGTCAACAAGATAGCCAATGACATTTTGACAACTCATGGGGCCTGTGGGAGGGGCCTATATGATGGAGCTTGTGTAGCAAAGCTCATTTAAAAGTATAGTTTAAATTTTATTGGGAAAAATGCACATAACCCCTCAAAAATTATGAATATCCATATTGACCCCTTATTTTTCTTCAAATCTATATAACCCCTTAATTTTATGGCTTTAATTGATCTATCCTCCTACCGTTAATAGTCTGTAGCTGGGGTATAGTTAAGTTAACCACATGGTTAAATTACCACATTACTTCTGTTTGTTTTAACCTGAACTACCCGTCTCTTTCACTTAAACTAGACTCTATTTTCATCAAAATAAGTTGAATCATTTCCTCTACAGTTCTCCACGGCCTAATAGAACCGTTGGAAGAAAGAACTTTGATTTGGTGGTTTTGTGTAAGCATGAGTATTTTGGTTATTTGTTGGGACCTTTTGAATTTTTTTTTAAATGTCAGGGGTTATATGAATACGTATTTTTAGTCTGCCGTTAAATCATGGAATATTACAAGAATATTCTTAAAAAATGGACAGCAATTTAACTCAGGGGGCTATATGCTTAATCATGATAAAAATCAAGGGGTTATATATATTTTTAGAAAAATGAGGGGTCGATATGGATATTCCATTGAGGGGGCTATATGCATTTTTTCCAATTTTATTTTGAGATAAAATTTTAATCATTTATCATAAAATTTACCACTCTTTCATGGTTTCGTTTCTTCATTCTCTCTCCTCTTCCTATTTCTTTTTCCTTCTATTTGTGGACTTCAAATTGTTTAAAATAGCACAAAACTAAGAGCCAAATCTGAATTTAAATCAAATCTATAAGTTGGGTTCATATTGAACTCCTCGGGTCGAGTTTGAGGATCAGTTAGGTTGACCTTTTTCACATTCAGGTTAGGTTCATAAACAAAGTTTTGAAAACTAATGTCCAAAACCTGAATTTGAAACAAATCTGACAAGTTGGGTTCAGATTGAATCCACGAGTCCAAGGATCAATTAAGCTGACCATTTTCATATTCAGGTTAGGTTCATATTCTGATACAACCCTTTGTATACAAATAGGTTTTATTTAAACAAATAACTAGTGCTTGG
Source organism: Acorus gramineus (assembly GCA_030737835.1). Classification (NCBI taxonomy): domain Eukaryota; kingdom Viridiplantae; phylum Streptophyta; class Magnoliopsida; order Acorales; family Acoraceae; genus Acorus; species Acorus gramineus. The sequence goes on from CM060848.1 coordinate 11,850,613, forward strand.
AACATTTACCCCCCGTTTGGGGTGGAGCATAAACGATAGATAGGGAAGAATACAGTAGAATAGCCCCCAAACAGGATAGAGGAGAATACAGTAGAATAACCCCCAAACAGCTGTTTGTTTGACAAGAATAAACATTGATAGCTATGTCTGGATAAGCTAGGATAAGACCTGATAACCATCTTCAGGGGTATTTTTGTCTTTTACAGGGACCAATTTGTCTTTATGATTGTTTATAAATACTGTAATGTCTATTCAATTAAATGTAAAAGTTTTTCAGGGACAATTTTGTCTTTTGCGGGGATTAATTTTCTTTATGATTATTTATAGGGACAACAATGTGTACACAATTTAATGTAAAAGTCTTTTAGGGACAATTTTGTCTTTTGCGGGGATTAATTTAAGCCTGTCCATTATCCGAAAAAATATCCGTATCCGACCCGAATCCGTATCTGAAAATGCAAAAAATATTCGATATCCGAAAATCCGTATCTGTATCCGAACCAAATAATCCGTATCCGAAAATTTTCGGATCGGATCGGATATAGGCTATATCCGATCCGAACAATATCTGTATCCGAACTGTTATTTTATTTATATATGTTAGAATTAGTTTCAACCCTTAGATGAAAATCCAATGACTCATGATTTAGGGCAAAATACAAACCTATTTAACCATGTTGGATACTTGTTTAACTATATTAGAATTTGTGTTTTTATGTCTTTGGTGGATACCTATTTAACCATGTTAGGACTTAAGATTTTATAATTTTTTTATATTTTAATCTGGTTCGGATATTTCGGATATTATCCGAATCCGTATCTGGATTTTCGGATCGGATACGGATATTTTTTTGGATATCCAATTCAGATACGGATACGGATATGGGCCTATCCGATCCGTATCCGTCCAATTGACAGGCCTAGATTAATTTGTCTTTATGACTGTTTATAAGGACTTCAATGTCAACACAATTATATGTGATGGAATATTATGAAAATATTCCGTTAAGTTTGGATGGAAATTTAATTCAGGGATGATAATTAGATTTTTCTGAGTTTTCAGGGACTCGTACGTCTGTCCCAATTTTAATAGGGACTTATATAAGTTTTCTCATGTTTATAGGGACTTAGATGTCTTTTAACCCTAAATAAAAACAACAATTCAGTTTGGTTTATAAGCGATCACTAAAAAAAAACTGATTTGACAAAAAATTACAATCCTTTCAATTCATACAGAAATCAAATAATATCAATCAATGGATCTCTTTACACAATAATGAAAAATGAAGATTTAGCCTTGAGTGAAAAAAGGGCTTTAGACCCCATAAAAATGTGAAATAAAAAATAATAAAAAAAACCACTCAAAACTAGTCCCCCAGCACAAAAATGTACAAATGATGTTACATGGTTATAGAGCAGAGATCTTCATAGACTGTTCTCATGTTAGGCCTCTCATCTACAGGAAGAATACATTTAAGAGACACAGCGAGCAATTCTTCTGCCGCTTCGGGTGCTTCTCCTAATCCCATAATATCACGATCAAAGCACTCCATCCCCCGCCCTTCTCTCGCACACATTCTCACCCAATCTGTAAGATCAACCGCACCTGACTGACCTGATATTATATCACCAGCGCTCCTCCTTGTCAACAACTCCATCACTATCACCCCAAATGCATATACATCAGCCTTAAATGAAGGGAATGGTTTGGGTGTATTGGCAAGCTCTGGTGCTCGATAACCGAGTGCCCCCATGTTTAGTATCTGCTCGGCTACGCCGGTTGGTGTCATTAGGCGATGAAGACCATAGTCTGTAAGCTGAGCTGTGTAGTCAGGGCCTGCTAAAAGTATGTTTGTTGGTTTTAGATTACCATGAGGCAGGCCCCTATCGTGGTGCAGAAAATGCAAACATCGAGCGACATCGACTGCAATTTTCAGTCTTTGGCTGAATGCCAGCGGGGAGTATCTCCTCGGTGTACTTTCTGCGATTAAGTCATTGAATTAATGTGAGAATGTTATCTACCAATGTGAGCAAGGGGAAAAGGTGCATGAACTTTAAGGCCTAGTTTGGTAAAGAGATAAATTTTTAGGATAAGTTAGCCTACTTCATAGAGATAAAAAAACCATTATTTTTATCCAGATTTGCATTTGGTAATGCTTTTTATTATCCTCATTTTTTATTTTCTTATCCTCAATCTTGCATTTGGATAACTTCAAATTTTTTTAAAAAATATCAAATCTACCCTTCCTATTAATGGGGCATTAATATTGTTTAGTGGAGCACATTCTTTTTTTTTCTTGGAAAGGGTAGTAATAAATGTTATCCCAATTTTACAAAATTGGGATAAAAAATTGGGACAAAGTTTGTTCCACCTTTTACCCAGAACAAACTATCACAATTTTTTATCTCAAAACGTGAACAATTGTCCATATTTTATCCCCATTTTTTTTTATGCCATATGAAATAATAAGTGATTTAGCCCAATTTTTTCCTTATCCTAACTCTTTATCCCCATGCCAAACTAGGCCTAATATTGAAGAGATGAGAGAGACCACAATATAACTTGAAAATGGAATAAAAATAAAAAGGATTATTAATGTACAAAATATTTGGCAGAACTAGGGCAATATTTAGTATGACTATAGTTGTATTTTTTTTTATTTTTTTTTTTGCTTGGTTTTTTACTATAGTTGTATTGATAAAAAAGAATATATATGGTTCTGAACAAACTTCTGGAGGGATCACTCTTAACAGTCAACAGCCCAGGCATGACAGATCACCAATTGTTCACTTCTGTTAGCAATCAAACAGTGCCCTTGAGCAGGCAGAGCAAAAATGAACTGATCGCAACACAAACACTAGTTGTGCTGGCAGCAAACCAAGCTAGTTTAAGCTGGGAGGCACCTTAGCTAACATAATGACATGCTATTGTATCTACCTAGGTATCCAAGATAAAGCAATCACCAAATTCAATCTTTTGATTAATTCATCCATATTCACATGCTCATGTAATTTGTGGATCATATATATCATTGGTCACACGAGACAAGATACAATAATTTATTCTTGCAGTCATACCACATTCTCCATTTTTAATTTTTATTTTTTGGCTAAACCACTTGCCCGTCATTGAACAATTATCAAGGAACTTATAAGGTGCATGCCATATCTAGATATCTGAGGGAATTTTTTTCTTTTCTTTTTTGGAAAGGATAAATACATGAGATTTAGACAATCACTATACTCTATCTTCCATTCTTCCTTAAGGAGGGAAGGAGAGAGGGAGTTAAGGGTATAATTCCATGATCATGGCATTTCCATGAGGGATTGAAAACAAAAGGGCTATGAGGAAACTAGGTTTGTGGGATATGAGCGATCAATACATTTGGGTCTAACTCATGTTTGATAAAAAGTGAGAACACAAATCATCCTCTAATAAAGATCCAATGGTTCCGGGCTTTATGCGTCTGGATAGATGCTAGGAAGTCCAATTTAATTGTGGTTTGCCAAGGCATGCCTTGCAAGTATATCCCAATTATATTTCCCAAATTTCAACGTTCATGGAATAACCACACAGGAGGGGGAATAAAAAAGAAGGAAAAGACATAGTTGTCATGATGAGGGGAAAAGGAGAAATGAAGAAAGATAATGGTTCATTATGATTGCATTCATTGAATTTGGATTCAGCTGGCTGAGGTCTATATAAAAGGGTTGAATCTAAGCCTTGTCATTCATTCTAGTTATTTCTTACATTCATAGAGTTCATGGACAAAAACAGTATAGAGAATCATTAGAAGTATTCCCAGGCATGAAGTGAATATCAAAAATATAACTTTTCTGGAGCATTATGGGTGGGGGGAGGGGACTGTCACAAATTCAACCAAAAGAAAAACAGCGCTTCATTTATTTTTATTTTTTTGTTGAAAAAATCCTATGAGAATGTTTACAACAGCTTCCCACGCTCAACTTAAAAACAGAGATTAAATTCCAATTAACACATGATTTTTTTTTTAACAACACAAAAAAAAAATTCAATAAAATGTTGTCTTGCATTTTAGGCAACAGAGAATGGTTAGTAGTGTAACATCACTTTCTAAATGACTCAGGTCATAAGGTCAAACATTATAGTGTTAATTTGGGAAATGAACTATAAAACATGAATAATCAAGTTGACTTAAGGCCAGTTTGCAATCTCTTTGCAAATTAGTCAGGCTCTTCAAAGAGAGATCATCAGGATACAACCAAAAGACAAGCAACACTTATCCTTGATAATTGACTGTACAAATGTCTTGATGTGTCAAAAGTCACTGGAGCAATTATGTTCCAACAAACATGTTCCATTGTTCAAGGAACATGTTTGCGGGATCAGATCGTGTTCAAGTAAGGTCATGTTTGGTTAATCTAGAAAGCGTACAAGACATCAATTTAAGGTATATCAATCATGGGATCACCACCCTAAAAATAATAGCAAATAAAAATTGAAATGCATAGGACATGAAATAAAATGAGGGAAACAACAGCATAGCTTATCAAGAGGAGATAATAAGAAACAACATATGAAACCAATGAGACTTATATGCAAATTGAATGTAAACCATAGAACTATAGAAGGTCTTACCATACAGATGAAGCGCCAGACTATCTCCATCTACATAATCCGAAATAATCAGCCTTTCTTGCTCCCTGGGGCCCCAGTAATAACCCCTCCATGAGATTATATGTAGGTGTCTGATAGTTCCAACTCTTTTAGCTTCCTTTGCAAACTCTTTTTTGCGTTTCACAAGACCAACCCGCAACCACTTAACAGCTAACATATGGCCATTATCCAATGTTGCTTTGTATGAAGTCCCATGGCTGCTTCTTCCCAGAACTTCAGCTGGGGCACGAGACAGTTCCTCTCCTGTGAACATTAGGGAACTGTCCAAAAAGAACAGCTCTCCAGCCAATCGATCCGGGGAATATACGCTTAATGTCACGGGTTGCTCAGATAAGCACTGCTCGATAAAGCGGGGAGATGAATCCAGTGGGGAACCTGGTGAAGACTTCCATGCTGAACTGGGATGACGATCATCTGCCCCTTCGGGCATTGCAGGCTCTGAAGCAGCTTCCCTGGGCTCTGAGTAACCATGTTTTACGGACTCAGAGGCAAGCAACTCCTTCTGCCCAGAAATTGATCTAGAAGCTGAGGTTAGCAGATGAGAGTTGGAAAAGCTAGTTGAATTTGGTTTGGAGCCATTGCTCCTCTGTGGCCCAAAGATATTAGTATGTGTAAATCTCCTCAGCATTACATCTCTTCCAATTGTTTTTCCTTCAAAACCATTCTCCCCGTGATTTTCTATGTGCCTCAATTTAAAATAAGCCATTAAACAGAGGACAAAAAACAGTACACCTCCAATAGAGCCAACTATGATGGCTACTTTCTTCCTAGAGTTTGGATGACTGCGCCCCCCATTGACCAATGCACCACCGCCCCCATTCTGAGAAGAGACCAAACCGGGGAGGATCAGTCGCACATTTCCAGGATGGAATGAGCTGTCGGGGAACCTCCTCAGATTCTCTGGAACAGTACCAGATAGGTCATTGTTGGAGAGGCTGAGCCCTTCCAGACTCTGTGGGAGGTTATCAGGTATGCTTCCCTCGAATTCATTATTGGATAAATCAAGAAACTGCAACCCATCGAGCATTTCCATCTCTTTTGGTATTTCTCCTGACAAACTGTTCTTCCCAAGACTGAGCACTCTGAGTTTCTGTAAGTTACCAATCTCCGGGGCCAATGGACCAGACAGCGAGTTGCCGGACAGATCAAGAGACTCCAAATGAGAGGTAGAAGGCAGATCCAATGATTCAGGGGAGGAACGAGCGCCCCGAATAGGGATCTCCCCAGAGAAGCTGTTTCCCGAGAGATTCAGATCCTTCAGTGTTGAAGATGTGAAAAGGCTAGCTAAAATCGGCCCGGAGAGCTTGTTATGACTCATGTCAATCACAGTCAGTTTCGGATAGCTGCCCAGCACAAGAGGAAGAGCACCCTCCAAAGAATTGTTACTTAGCCTCAACAAAGATAGCTTTCCGAATGCTAACGTCTCATTAGGAAGACTACCCAACAATTGGTTCGAGCTCAAATCGATAAACTCCAACATATCCCCACCCCAACTCCGCATCACCGACAAATCCCCTCCAAAACCATTCCCACTCAAATCCACAGTCACGCAATTCCCTAGGCTAAGAGGCAAAGACCCCGTCAGCCCGTTTGAAGAAAGATTCAGAACCCGCAAGGTGGTCGAGGTAATATTGCCTATAGAACCTGCAAATCATGTACCTCCAAGCTTCACTAACCAACCAACAATATTTTAAAAAACCCCACATTTTGAGATAAACGAGCATAAAATCAATTACCTGTAAATCCATTCAAGCCGAGATCAACCTCTGTCAGATGAAAAGAATCCCCCAGTAGCTCATCCGGCACAGGCCCATAAAACTGATTGTCCCCCAAACGAAAAACCTGAAGACTAAACAGAGTCCCGAACGGCACCGGCATCTGCCCTGTGAATTCATTGTGCCCCAGATCCAAGACCTCCAAGTTCCTGAACTTCCCCATCGCTGCAGCCGAGAAAAACCCGCCACCGAGTCGATTCGAACTCACATTCAAGTAATGCAAAGTGTTCCCGAGCCCCGTCAAGTCCTCCGGGTCGGCCGGGAACCCACCATAGAAGAAATTCTCGCTAAGGTCCACATACTCGACGCTCCGCATCGATGCGACGAGCGGGGCAAGGTCCCCCCGAAGCTCGTTAGACCGGAGATCGAGCGCCCTAAGCTGCTGGAGTTTCCCGAACCCGGCGTCGGGGACCCAGCCGGAGAAGCGGTTGAAGGAGAGGTTGAGGTGGTTGAGGTTGGTGAGGTCGGTGAGGATCCGGGAGGGGATGGGGCCGTAGAAGAGGTTGCGGGAGAGGTCGAGGTGGACGAGGGAGGAGAGGGAGGCGAGGGAAGGGACGAGGCGGCCGGAGAGGGAGTTGGAGGAGAGGGAGAGGTTGCGGAGGCGGGAGAGGGAGGTGAGGGTGGAGAATTTGAGGTCGCCGGAGAGGGAGAGGTTGTGGAGGGAGAGGGAGACGACGGAGGCGGAGGGGAGGGAGGGGTCGCAGACGACGCCGTGCCAGGAGAGGGGACAGCCGGAGGGGGAGAGGGAGGAGGGGGACCAGGTGGAGGTGATGAGGTTGAGAGGGTCGGAGAGGATGCCCTTCTTGAATTCGAGGAGGGAGAGGGCGTCCGGGGAGGGGAGAGGGGGTTGGGCGGCGGAGGAGGAGAGGAGGAGGAGGAGGAGGAGGAGGTGCATTGTGGAAGAGAGAGAAACCCTAACCCTAGAAATGGTGGAGGAAGGGATGGAGAGATTGGTCCATCAATGGAGGTGCTGAAGAGAGAGACAGAGAGAGAGAGAGAGAGGGACAGTGAAATGGTTGGGGGCAAGTGGGGGAGTGTGCGGGAATCCAGAAATTAGAGTGGTCTTTTAATAAAAATAAAAGGAAATATCCAAATAACCCCCTTATACACTGCATGAATATATATGTAACCCTTAACTTTTTTTTGAAGTTTATATACCTCTCTCGAAACACCTCCATAAATCCAAATAGCCTTTTAGATTAAATTTTTATTGGTAAATTAAGATTATTCAGTAAATATTATGTCTAGTTAACCCTGACTGAAAATACTGTATCCTAAAAATCTCTAAATTTGTTAAAAATAAAGAAATTCCTTTATAAATGACAATTTTATCCATCCAAGTATATTATAAAACTTCATCAGGAGGGATAAAATCATCACTTATAGAGAATTTTTTTTTTTTTTTTTTTGCATTTTTAACATATTGTAGAGAATTTTTTTATACATTATGTTTTTAATCAGAGTTAATCAAACAGAAAATTCATATAATAATCTTAATCTGTCAACAAAAATTTAACTCGTGGGGTTATTTGGATTTAAATAGGTGTTTTTAGGGGGTTATGCGGATTTTGAACAAATTCAGGAAATATGGGAGGTGGGGTAAGAGGGGTAGAACATCTATATAAGGGTGATAAACGAGTCGAGCGAGCCGAGCTTTAACATGTTCAAGCACGGCTCGTTTATAGAGCCGAACTCACGAGCCTCAATGAGCTTAGCATTCTTCTTCATTTTAGTATTAGGGGTTGAAAATAAAAGTTTAGCCTAAATGAGCTAAGTTCATGAACCTAAACGAGCATAATTTTGTATTGATTTAATACTCTGATTCTAAGTTCATGAACCTAAACGAGCATAATTTTGTATTGATTTAATACTCTGATTTTACAAATGAGTTGAGTCAAGCTTCAACAAGTTTTTTTTATAATACAAACGAGTCGCATTTGAACACAAAATGAAGCCTGATTCAGGTCCCAAGCCTAACCGAGTTTTAAAAATTGTTCAAGCTCGCTCATTTATCTAATTGAACGAGCCTGAACGAGCTCAACCCGAGCTGAGCCCGAGCGACTTTGTTCGTTTACCAGCCCTAATCTCAGATCTCCAATTAAGTATGTCAATTATCCAAAAAAATATCTATATCCGATCTGAATCCGTATCCGAAAATTCAAAAAATATCTCATATCTGAAAAATCCATATTCGTATCCGAAAAAATTATCTATATTCGAAAATTCTCGGATCGGATATAGATATGGCTGTATCCGATCTGAAAAATATCCGCATTTGAAAATATTATTATATTATTATTTATTTAATTATTTATTTATATTTTTAGGATTAATATGAGTTTTTATTTTTATTTTTACTCTAAAGCATATAATGTTTGATGTATATACTTCCAATTTTATGTTTTATACTAGTTAATTATTAGATTTTTTTACATATTTTAAATATTACATATATGGTTTTTATTTTTGGATATTGGATCTTTAGATATTTTAATAATTCCATATTTATTTTGAATTTTTTGATATTTCGGATAATTATCCATATCCGAATCCGTATTTTCGGATCGGATACGGATACTTACTTTCAATATCCGTTGGATATCGGATACGGATATTTTTTTTGGACATCTAGTTCGGATATGGATACGGATATGACCCTATTCGATTTATATCCGTCCGATTGACAGGCTTATCTCCAATTGATTCAAATGTATATCTAATTTAAATTTGAATAAAAGCCATCCAAAAATTTCTTCAACCAGTACCAAGTTAAGTTTTTACTCAAATTTTTTTCAAATAAAGGGAGACTCAAACATCTACCTAAATTTTTAATGAGTGTTTTTGTTTAACTCCATAATTTTTAGAAGATTTGAGTAAAACATAAAGTAATGATAATGATGAGAGACATCATATCAAATGAAGTTTATTCTCAATTTTCTAATAAAATTTGAGTATATATTTGAGTAAGGGTTGTAAATGGTCTAAAATGGAACACTATGGTAAGATATCGACGCATTAAAAAACTAACATGGTATATCTAATGCTAACATTTTCAAAACTACATTCGACTGGAAAAATGAATGGGTCAGATCAACTATTGAACCAATTTTATTTGAACAATAACATTATCATGACATAATAAATATCTTAATTATTTTAATTATCCCCTTCATCAACCTCTCTCCTATTTCTTCCTTTCCTCTCTTCCCCTCCTCCGCCTTTCACCCATCAACACCACCCGTTACTGCCCTCTCTGACCCGTCTCTATCTTTCTTTCTTTCCTCCTCTCTCTTCCTTTCTTTTCTTCCAATCAGTCACCCCACCCCAACTGTTTTCAGGGTGGGGTAACTAAAAAACTAGGAGGGGCTAAACACACCCCCATGATTATCATATTGGTCCTTAATTAGTTTATTACATACTAGGTTAAGAAAATGACATTTGATATATTCAAACATTTTTTACAGTCATAAGTATATGAACTCTAATTAAGTATATATTTGACTACGTGTGTATATACTCAATAATGAAAAAGAAAATATATACATTCAATTCATGTAAGCATATTTTGTAAAGACATGGCTTGCGTTGGTGGCTGTGATAGAGGAGGTGGTTGGTTGGCAATTGGGGGGGGGGGAGAGAGATAAAGAAAGAGTTATGAAAAAGACAGAAAGTCGATTAGCACCCCCTCTTAGTAAATGATGATCAATTATCAAATCTTGAGAGTAGCAATCTTAGAAAGAAAAGGTCAATCTGAATATTAAGCATTTGTTACTGAGCTGGATGCATTTAACCTATTATATATTGTATTTAAATTTTATAATATATAAGCTTTTATTTATTTTTATATAAAAGTATTAAATGAAGTATATTGATCAGTTAAAATCACTTGAAACATCAGAAAAATAACAAATCCAACCTACTTACCCTGCTGTTTAAATGAGTTCAAATCAATTAGTAGAATAAATTAGACAGAGCGAGTGTACCTTGAATCTTACGCATCACTTTAAATCATATATGGTTTTCCTGTAAATAACAATTTAAATAACAGATTAAATCTTATCTCAATATTTTAATCTCATCTTAAAAAACCAATTATTCATAAAAAAAATCTTAGGTTAACTCTGCAAACCTTATCCTAAATTGTCCAAGAAAATTTAAACATCATAGTACTCAGCTCAGATAGCATTTTATTTTATAGTTTTTTTACTTTACATATCTATTTGAGAATATATTTAATAATTTTTCTCTATTATAATATAAACTTAATTGGTTTATAAAAATACTTAATAATTTTGTTTTATCAAATATCAAAGCAAAAGTTTATATTTACCTAAAAAATAGTTTAGCCCACCCAAAAATAATGTCATGTCTCCTCCCTTAACTGTCACTAACATTTTCTATGAAAATACAAAACAACATGCAATTAATTCCTATATTTTTTAATGAAATTTTGTATTTCTTTATAAAAGTATATTTCTGTTAAAAGAAAAAAAAATGTTAGAGATGATCATTTTTAGTCATTTTAGCATCTCCCATCATGTCTTGAAATTTTGAAAAATGTATGTTATTATTTGATGAAGTATACACATTCATAAAAAAAAATATATTAAGAGCATACTTGTATATACTTTTTAATCAAGTATACACTAGCATAACCATTTAATGAATGGAGGCTATAATAAGTAAAATGATTACATGAATGACTGTCTGTGTCAATTCCACCTTAGAAAAATTGAAAACATGTTAGTCACAAACATATTGGTTACAAAAGGGATCCCTATTTTCCATATTAAAAATTATCATCCTTTTAAAAAACATGTAGGTGTATCCAACATTTTTCATATTAAAAAAGGGAAAACATGCTAGTTACAAACATTCCATATCAAATAGTATCATCCTTAGCCTAATAGTACTTTATAATAATAGTCTAAACTTCATAATATAAATAACTGATTATCAATAATCGAATTGATTACTTGTTCCGTTCTTTTGGTTTTAAATCAAATAAATATATTGTTTTTTCTTCTCATAACTTTATTATATCACAATTGGTATATGGTTATTTATATATATATGCCATATTTTTTGTAAAAATATGTATGTACTGTTGAAAACCTAAAACATTTCCATAACCAAATATTTTAAATTGTTTTCAAATAAAGATTAGAAATTTTCATTGAAAATTTTGTTCCCTCTAAAATGTTCAGTTCCACATCGGTTAAAAAATATAATAACACAGTCTTTAAATATGCCGCGTGTAGATCTTGGATAGTGATCCAAGCAGGGTTGAAGCTTATGAATTTCGGATTTCGGACATGGTCATGGGTTCGGGTATGAATTAAATAGAAAAATAATTTTTGACGTCTAATTTTATATAACGGCTGCAATGTTTAAATTTTTAAACATTGGGACAACAAATAATGCTTTCCATAAATGACGTAACTGAAAAATTACACCTCCAAGAGTCATTTCTTTGTTTTTATAAAAATGCTTCAATACCAGACAATCAATGTATGTGAAAAAATCTAGGGTTAAAGACATCTAAGTCCCTATAAACATGGGAAAACCCATATAAGTCCCTATCAAAATTTGAACAGACGTACGAGTCCCTGAAAACTCAGAAAAACCCAATTATCATCCATGAGTTAAATTTCCATCCAAACTTAACGGAATATTTCTAAAATATTATGTCACATATAATTGTGTTGACATTGAAGTCCTTATAAACAGTCATAAAAACAAATTAATCCCTGTAAAAGACAAAATTACCCCTGAAAGACTTTTACATTAAATTGTGTACACATTGCAGTCCCTGTAAACAATCATAAAGACAAATTAGTCCTTGCAAAAGATAAAATTACCCCTGAAAGATTTTTACATTTAATTGGATAGACATTACAGTCCTTATAAATAATCGTAAAGACAAATTGGTACATGTAAAAGACAAAAATGCCCCTGAAAATTTTTTACATTTAATTGTGTAGAAATTGCAGTATTTTAGAGGGTATTTAATTTTTAAATTGCAATGTCCGCACAATTAAATGTAAAAATCCTTCAAGGATATTTTTGTCTTTTAGATGGACCAATTTGTCTTTACGACTGTTTATAAGGACTGTAATGTCTATTCAATTATATGTAAAAGTCTTTCAAGGACAATTTTGTCTTTTGCGGGGACTAATTTATCTTTATGATTATTTATAGGGACTACAATATATACACAATTTAATGTAAAAGTTTTTTAGGGGCAATTTTATCTTTTGCAGGGACTAATTTGTCTTTATGACTGTTTATAAGGACTTCAATGTCTACACAATTATATGTGATGGAATATTCTAGGAATATTCTGTTATATTTGGATGGAAATTTAATTCAGGGATGATAATTGGGTTTTTCTGAGTTTTCAGGGACTCGTACGTCTGTCTTAATTTTAATAGGGACTTATATGGGTTTTCCTATGTTTGTAGGGACTTAGATGTCTTTAACCCAAAAATCTATATGTGTTTCACCAAAACTCTTCCATGAAGATCGTTTTTTTCCTTGTTCTTTTAAAAAATCTGTAACTGGTTTGACTTCTCTTCTTACTTGCACCAAGAAGAGAACAACGAGGTTGAGTGGTTTTATCTTAGGAATAAATCGTCTAGAACCTTGTGCGTATTCAATTATGAAGACAACATTACCATGTGCTTTCATACTAGGCTCTCATAAATCTGTCTCCTTAATATTTTTGTACTATGTTTTGTCTCATAATCATTATTTTTCAACATGTATATCATTAAACAGGTATATACTTTTAAAAAATTAAAATCATGTTGAAACTACTAATGTAGATGCAAGAATGACTCTCTCTTAAGTTTATCAAATGAAAAATAAAGGAAATAAATAAAAAGTTGATGTGAAGTGGGAGCTGGAAAAGTGGGGGTACAGTTTCTGAATTGAAGGTGGGCTGAGGTGTTTCAGTTATGGTGGGGCTGAGGTTGTAATTGAGAACATTGATTTTCTAGCTTGAAAGAAAGGAAACAAGGGACTTGAAAACAAGCTGAACTTGAGCAACTTGAATACAAACAGACTGTAAAGGATATGGAGGGTATGACTGACTTTCCCATCAATTGCTTTATATCTGTATATCTATCCCTATGCATATATATCTTCACTAGGCCTTTATAATTGTTATGCACATTTATTCCTTCTCATCAACCTACCACCATCACCTGTTGTCTTTGATGCTCTCATCTATTTTGTTGTCCCATTTTTATTGTGGGACCTTTGCCTTGTGTGGTTCATTGTGATTGATATTTCTAGATTTAAATGATCTTCTAATTGATATACGTGGTTGTCTATCTGTTTGGTTTCTATTTGGATAAATTTCGTCTTTTATGTTTGTCTTTTTAAAATATGGTTTATCTGGTTAATGACGAATAAATTATATTTATTTCTTTCATTCCTGTTTAGGTAAAAGAATAGACGTGAACTAGGGTGATTAAGCCTAAAAAAATGTTTATTTGGAAGATATTGGTGATATAACTATGCCATAGTATGCATGAATAAACTGGTATTGGTATTCCAAATCACCCTTGAAATTGTGTTATATATTCCATCCAATCTATTCTAAGAGAGGGATATCTCCATTAATATATTATCTATACAAGAATAATTATCTATTCTGAAATAGCTTATGCCTCTAACTAAACAATGTTAGGCATAACTTTCAGAAATTATTAGAAATTTTTTTGTAATAACTATTACAGTTTATATTCACTTTAAACAAAACATGTTCTTTTCCTCGAGATTTCATTTTTTTTTATCCACCACCTTATCCCAACGAGGGAATAACAAATACCAGGATCAGTCTAGTTTAATTGTTTGGTTGACCTTCAAATTGATTTAAGTGACCTTTAAATTTGAACTCAGAGACATTTTAATCATAAAAAGCGCATTTGTTTGGTTTTCATTGATTATGAAATGTAATATCAATGCATTTTGGACCAGCAATACAAACTGGATGTCCTCATGATGGATAATTAAAAAAAAAAAAAGGTATATAAACACCAATTCTCATAAATAATTGTTGGAGGAAAAAAAATTATTTTGGGGGTTATGATTTTGAAATTTGTTTCCTTTCTAAGTGGGGTTGGAGAGATAAAGGGTTAAGTTCCTCTGTGTGACAATCATGGAAAAATTCTGCTTTGTCTAATGAAAAATATGTCATGTAGATGTTAAAACTATCATTATTTGTGATATTATTTACAATAAAATCAGTACATGTACTTAAGAATTAATCAATATAGAATTTTTCTATATAGAGAAGAACACAGAGGATCTCATATCAAAAAAGAAGACCCAGGAAGTATTCAAAATTAAACAAAAGAGATTTGATGTTTGTGAATTCAAATAGTGAACAATAGAATTTTTCTGTATAGAGAACACAGAGAATCTCATCTCATAAAAGAAAGACTCAGAAAGCATTTAAAATTTAAAAAAGAGATTTGATGTTTGTCAATTCAAATAGTGAACAAGGGCCGGGAAAGACCTAATTTCTTTTTTTCCAGACCATTTTCTTATACTAAAAAAAAGTAAAAAGTTGGAAAATGACCATGGTCAGTTCTCCCTGAATCTATTAAAACAAACGAGGCTAGAAAGATAAGGGGATTTTTTAATGCGTTATTGAACTGACAAGATTCTTAAAATATTTGTTTTTCAAATTTAGTTTTTGAAAATAGTGTTGTTATGTATAATTTTTTTTCAGCCCAAATTCAAGTCTCATATGGGTTGATAGAAAATCATCGAGACATATACTCACATTAACAAGCTATATACTTCAATATTTTTTTTTCACATTTTTTATAAATGTATCAATACAATTCATTGAAATATATGCTTCTTTTTTATAAAAATGTGTATCTCATTAGATAAGTTATAATATTTTTAAGAAATTCAAAACAGGTGTTGACTAGAATTGGACTAAAAAATGATTGTATGGAACATTATTGTTATGAAAATCATGGTATGATAGCAAAATAATAATTATTTTAGGTGAAGTTTTGTTGATTTGGGTACATTGCAGTTACCATATTTTAAAAGAGAAAGAAATTGCACTATGATTT
This sequence comes from Acorus gramineus, assembly GCA_030737835.1. Lineage (NCBI taxonomy): Eukaryota > Viridiplantae > Streptophyta > Magnoliopsida > Acorales > Acoraceae > Acorus > Acorus gramineus. Next base: position 11,866,146 of record CM060848.1, read on the forward strand.
TAATGTCACTACTACCCATGATGTTTCTAGGTGGGACACTTGGACCCTTTCAAATTTTAAAAAGGAGCATTGGAATCACCTAATCCATGCATATATATATATATATATATAATTTGATTTTCACAAGCTGGGTATGTTTGTTAAGTGGTCCTCGTATGTTTGTTTATACTTTAAGTTTCATCACTTCCAACAGTGTTTCAAACTCTTAACATGTGAAATATCTGTCCTTGTCTCCATTGTCTATCTATTTATGTATATATTATTAAATGTACAAGCACAGGATTCCTTTTCACTGTCTTATATAATTTATTCAAAATTAATTCCGAACTCTTCTTCAGGTTTAATTGAGGCAGTCAATCATAGTATATTATGGGGTGCATGTTAGGCAAGATAGTGATTAATTTTGTATATATTATATTATATATATGGAGATGTTCTCTAGAAACTAGACAAAGTCAATGTGAAGATCATGTATTAATATAATATGACAGCTGAGGCTCCACATCAATCAATATAAATGGGGTGTCAAAGACTCAATATTGTAGTTTAATATTAAAACCAGTGCAAGTTTAATGTAGCATTTTATGTCACCATGTATGATCCACTTGAGGTTTTGTTATCAGAGTTTATTTGATGGTGAGAACTTAATATTAAAACCAGTTCAATTTTAATGTAGCATTTTATGTCACTATGTATAATCCACTTGTGGTTATGTTATCAGAGTTTATTTGATGGTGAGAACATATCCTCCAATTCATTGCTTGCAGAACAAAAAAAAAAATTAATAAAGAGAGAGTTCAATTTGTGAAGATTAATATGTTTGAAGTTGGGGAATATTAATTCAAAGTTGTTTTTTCAACACTTTGTTTTCTGAGATCCATGGAAATTTTCAACATTCCCCTAGGTTAATTGTTATATTCTATAGTTGCATATTCCATGAATACCTTTTGGAAGTTGTTATATACATTTTGTGTATATTGTTAATGGATAATGTTATATTCAGCTCATTTTTCAATCCAATTCCAATTTTTGATTTTTTTTTAAATTTTACAATGTTACACATCCTATGTATTCTGTTAAATCTCGTACACTGTTAATTATCTTGTGTGTATTATTAATTAATATGCACATATGAATAGTATTGGATGGAAGGATATGAAAAAGTATAACCTCTAATGTGGGGGGTGTTTGGATATTATGATAAAAAAATTGAAAGACCTAACTAAAAAAGTAACATATTAAAAAAATATTTGAAATTAATTTTTACTTGGAGTTATTACATACAACAGCCATTCTGTGAAAAATTGTTCATTTCATTATTACATAAAAAAAAGGTTTTTTGAAAAAATTAATTAGAGGTCCTCGAGGACACCTCTTTAATAACAATAGGTCTATTGACTTTTTCTTATTTTCTTTAGGTCCTTAAAGTACTTGATGTATTATGTTTGGGTCCCTGGCACTAACTGCCATCCCATTTTTGGTTTGTTCTCTCCATTATGTCCTTCATTAAACCCATGTTCTCTCTCCCATTGAAACCCAAAGGTTTTCCCCCAAAAAACAACTCCATCTTCCTTCCCTACCATCTCCCAAACCCTAATCTCCCATCCACATGAAGACCTTTTCCGATCCCTCCATTCTCGTCGTCCACGCTGTGAAATCCGGCTCCGAAGAGCATCGACGGCGAAAAATCCGGCTCCTAAGAGCATCGACGGCTCAGAAGGTATGTATGGGAGAGCTTTATATGCTTATATGTACATTGTTCCCTTAGAGTTGAAGACAATGAAATCTGTGTTTACTCTTTCTTGATTGTATAAGAAGATTATTCTGTGACTTCTCTCTAAAATATAGTTTTCATTGGTAATCTTTCGAGGTACACTGATATTCTTCATATGTGCACCCTAATTTATTCTTTTGATTATGTAGCTCTAGCCCCAGGTGACATTTTGATTGGCAATTAAATGTTTTTTATTTATGCCCTACGAATGCTTGATTGGCATGGTAAATGTGAGATTTATGAGATATCTCATCTACTGTGCACTGTTAGTTTTCATATATACACCCTTATGTATTCTTGTCATTGTGTATCCTCAATCCTAGATTACTATGGAATGTTATCTAAACCTAGATTACATATAGATTTGTTTATTGAGGTTTGATTACCCTTCAAAAATTTGGCTAAGCAAATGTTAGTTGTTTATAATTACACTGTATTTGTACACTGATATTCTTCCTATGTGATCCCAGGTAAACTCATAATTCATTGTCCTACAACTATTTTTTATCTTATTGCCCAAAAAATATTTTTTTCATTACTGACATCTATTTTTGTTGTCATGGTGTGCAGAAGACACTGAAGGACAGTCATCCCTTTACAAAAGACCCCGTGTCAGCTGAAGCTTACATGGGTACTTTGTCTGGATTCTTCAGGGGATGCACCGCAGAAATGTTGAAGGACATTGACATGGTTCTTATGCCCGTCCACTCTGCGGTCAAGGAGGGCCAACATTGGCATCTATTAGTGGTTGATTTTAAAGGCCATCAATTCGTAGAGTACAACTCGATGAGAACTGTTGCTGGGTTTGTAGAAACGACAAGAACAATCTGAAATATATAAACAACAAATGTAATTGATGTGATTGTTGAAATTCATGAACAATCTGAGATGGTTTTTTATAGTTTAAAGGATATGTGATTGTTTAAAATATGTTTATGAAGTTTAATTTATGTTTGAAATGTGTTTATGAAGTGAAATTTATGTTTGAAATGTGTTTTACAAGTTCTTTGTGTTACATTATGTACACTTTTATGATAGTATGTACACTGTTATACCTGTTGTATGTTCATATCAGATTCACAGGTGACCATATGTACATTGTTATTCTCAATTTGTACACACTTATACCTGTTACTGATTCTGTATGTTATACTATGTACACTGTTATCAACAGTATGTACACTGTTATACCTGTTACAGGTTCTGTATGTTACATTATGTACACTGTTATGAACATTATGTACATTGTTATACCTATTATAGGTGAATATCAAAAAAATATATCATTATAAAAGAAACACAGATTATTCGCCAATCTTTTAATATAGATAGATGTTCATACACTTTCAATAGAATACATCATTGATAAAGACAGACAGATGTTTATAAACTATCAATAGAGTACATCATTAATAAAGAAAGACAAATGTCCATAAGCTTTCAAGAAAAATACATCGTTCTTCAACATCTACTGGATTATTGCATGTCTTCCTGTTGTGTCCAAATCCTTTGTACCTCAAACATCGATTGTGGGTTATCGCATCTAGATCTTTCTTCCTCATCGAACCCCCATCTTTCCACTAATTCATTGACAATATAAGCATATGTTGATGTTCTACATATGTAACCAGCTCTACATCTCCCATATATATACAAGCTGCCATGATTGGTTCCATTGTTGAACAATAATAAAGTAATCTATAAATATTAAAATACAACTGACATGGATTTTTTATTTTCATCATATTATAACATTCATGTACACTGTCTGGTACGCATAGAAAACACACAATGTGGACAGTGTACATTATTAAGTTTTCTATGCACACTGTTATTCAAAATTTGAGAATCTAATAATTTAACAACATACACAATTACAAAAAGAGTGAAAGTTTGAGATTTTCATAAATGTAGAACATGCACGACTACATAAAATGGACAAGCGCCGCACACTATACCATGTATTGTATATGTACATTGATAAGTGCACTGTGTACACCCTTACACTTTGAAATTCTGAAAACTCCCTATTTGTGGAACATTCATATAAACATCCCACATTACAACATCTAAAAAGAGGAATACAACATTGCATCAATATTCCATAAAACATACATTGATACCTCAAGTGGGTGAGATTGGGGCTCAGGGGAGGTCGGGTCACGATAGGGGGGTTGGGGTCGGGGAGGTGGGTGAGGGGCGCCGTGGGGGACGGGAGAGATGGTCGGGGGGGGGGGGGGGGGCGATCAGAGTTGTTTGGGGGGCGAGATCGGTGCAATGGGGGCTCGTGGAGGTGGTTTGACAGATTATTGAGTTGTTTGGGGGAGAAAGAGAGAGGTTGGGGGAGAAAGAGAGAGGAAATTCATGTTTACTTGGGGGTAAAAGAGGAAGAAAAATAACTAGAATAGATGGAAGGACCCAAACAAAATATCACCACTAACTTAGGGACCTAAAGAAAATAAAAAAAAGTCAATGGACATATTGTTATTACAGAGGTGTCTCCAGAGACCTCTAATTAATTTCCCCAAGTTTTTTAAAAGATCATCCGAGGCAGAATCAACTTCCAACACTTCAGACTGCATTTGGAAATACAATTTTTTTTATCAAATTCTGTTTTTTTAACAAAAGTTTGATTTTCAACTCAGATTTCATTTCAATAGAACAAAAAAAAAAAATCTTGTTTGATACAAGATACAAAAATTATAAAGCAAACTTGTAAATTTTGGTTGTTATTTATTAAATAATATAGTAAAGAAGATTTAAAAATGTAGATACATGCACACACAGATAATTATGTTGAATGATAAGGAATAAAATTAATAAAATTTGGTTTATATCCATGAAAAACATTCTTTTATGGTTTCTTGAAAAGCTGGTATTTCTTCAAAATACATTGTAAGCTAGAAGGTTGTTTTATAAAAAAATGATAAAGAGGACATGTTAGGTACAACTTTCCCAAAAAAAAAAATCAATTTCCTAAAATCAAGAATATCCAGAGGCGTTTACTAATGTAGTTTTTGGAAACTAGTTTGAAAAATTTGCACTTAAAACATAAAATGGCTTTCTAAAAGTCATACTTATAAAAGAAATTCAAATTGGATTTTTCACTTTCTTCAAAATATGTGACCGCAGGGAGTTTTTTTTTAAATTCCAATAAAAACAAAATCTCTAAAAATTGTAAATATTCATTTTTAGTATCTTAGTAAACGTAACCTAATCAAGCTTCATTTTTGTGGATATCGATACATGTAACTCTTGAAAGTCTATAGGACCAGTTTAACATTTATTTGCATTTCCCTTTTATCATAAAATGAATAGAAACGATGTTTAGAATCATTCATTTCTGTATTCATTCCATAAAATTTTAGGTAAATTTTTCTTTATTTCTCATTTTCATGATCCATTAGAATTTAGAATTGAATTTATGTGAATGAAAAATCTCATTCAAGATTAAAGTTATTAAACTGATCCTTCAATCTCTTCATGAGTGATTTCAGTTCTCAAACACAGGAGGATAATTTCATATTTTATACACCCATACATATACATATGATAATGGTGAAGCATGTGCTCACTTGATAATACTAAAGACAAGTGGGGGACATCAAAACTTATTGAGAGAAAAGGCTGTAGGATCAATAAATAACCAAAGTGAGGCCGTTTGATACGGACATAAAGTGATCCTTCCAATGGAGAAAGAGAGAGAAACATAACACATAAACAGACAGAGACATATACCACACACAACCAAATAAGTTGTACAGTTTTTCATTCACAAGTGTGTGGTGGAGATAATGCATGTGATGCTCCTTCCATTTGAGACAACACGAAGATAGGGAAGTTGGTGATGGAGTTGTCCCTATCCACTGTTGTGAATTTAATGCACTTGTTTAGATTTTTATGATTGGGGGTGGTGGAGGTGCATAAAATGACGTATCGGGTTTGGGTCGTCAGAATCCGTCTGTTCCTGTCTCTTCCGACGGTACTATCTAGTTATCGGAGATCCTCCTCCTTGAATGGACCGGACTCGAGGGCGGTCCAGGTTTGGTTTGATTTGGACTGAACCTGATGTGACCTCTCAGGCTGCCTACGTACTCTTGTAAAGGGATCAAGTCACATGTAGTTCCTCTTTTGGTGTAGAGAACCAGTTTCCTATTTATAGTGCTTTGATGAGTGCTTTAGAATCAATGGTGGATCTCTCTTCCATCGAACGGATGAGAAGAAATCCTTGATTTAGGTGATAAAATATATGTATATTTAAGGATTTGCATAATCAGTCATTGATTATTCCTGATTAAATATACATATTTTGGTTGGGATCTTATGTAATCAATTAATAATGTTTTCAAATTTAACATATATTATGAGGATTTGATAATCAATTACTGGTAGTTCAAATCTAAAATATGTGTTTGTTAGATTTTGGAATTTTAACAATTGATGGTCGATAATCAAATATATATTGTTGGGTTGATGGTCCCAAATCAAATATATATTACTGGGATTTGAAAAATCAGTTAAGGATATTTACAAATCCAACATATAATCTAAGATTTGCATGAGATATTGAGATCTCTGCATTGATAATCTTAAAATCATATTTACTGTTAGGATTTGATCTTAAATCTGATTTGATATTTTCTGGTGGTCAGATATGGAGATTTCAATGGGTCGGATCCACCCATGGTGGGCAATCCGGATTATGGGCCCTCGCTAATCAGGTCATGGACCGCTAGTACATGAAGTATAGTTGGTGGGTCTTATTTTTGGACCCCACAGGTGGGTTGGGTTTTCATTGATTACATGATAATGTTGGGGACAATCTACTTGCATTTTTCACTTTTTTTGGTAAATGTAATTTTAAATAACAAAGTATTAGAGAGGGTCTTAGCTGCACACTTAGATTTGAGGAGAATTTATCATGGATATAAATTTTATCTTTATCCACATTCATCAAAATCAGGAGAAAAAATGGGCATAAATGTTATTTAAATTTTTTCATTTTAAAATCAGGATATTTGTCCGCACTTTATTTTAATTTTTTTTTTAAAATAAACGGGATAAATTGTCTTTATCCACATTCATCTCCAATTTATCTCATTATCTCAATATTGTTCCCTTACCATACTAGCAATTTGCTTAGTATGCTTAGGATCAGAACCGGCTCTATATGTAGCCTTTTACAAAAAAAAAAAAAAAAACATGTTTAATCTCAAAAATCACAAAAAATTTAAAATTCACAATCTTCTCGTATGGAAACATATATCCTGTTAATTAGCGAAATGAGACTGCATGTAAAACTGCATATAAGAACTGACATCATCATCTTATTTATGTTACATGTATTTTTTTTTTTTGGATTTTTAGTTTTAAGTCCCTGTAAACTATATGATTTAGTGATTGATCCATCACTTCTTCATATTTTGGTTTAAGTCCCCAGATTTAAAAGGTATGTTCCTTTTTAGTCTCTCCCAGGGACTAAAAAAAAATCAAATAATTTAGGAATAGGTCTCTAGGAGTGACTAAAAAAAACATTTTCTTTGAATTTGGGTACTTAAACCGAAATATGAAGAAGTGATGGATCGATCACTAAATCATATAGTTTATGGGGATTTAAAAATAAAAAAATTTACAATTTTTTTTAAATTTATCTTGGTGGTTATTGCAGGTGATAAAACTACAGTAACCCATGAAATCTTGAACCCTGACTCACACGACTGGAGATTATAAATTGATGCAGATAATTATACATGGGCCATGTGTAGGTTCATGATTTTGTATACCTTCTTTTTTGCTGGTGATCTTGTCCTCCCTGCAATGGCATCTCCATGTGCACAATGTAAGATCAAGAAGGAATATTTTCCATGTATGTAGTGCCAAAATTGGATCCAATGTCAATTATATCTAAGTTGAAATTTTTTTTTAATGAAAATGGGAATGTTTGTGCTGTTGGAAAATTTCATATGAATTTTGATATATTCACACTTAAGTTGGCCTTGACATTATTAGTTGGGAAATAATATGTTTAGCCCTGGAACAAACAGGGGAAGATAGCCTTCCCTTGACAATAAAGTCAGTCACGGAAAGCCCCTCTATCATAAATATAAAAAAAATGTTTAGCCCTATGTGCAATCCCGTTCGCAGCCTTCACCTTTTTCTTTTAAAAAAAAATATACACTCGCTTATTGAACTACATGCTATTGTAAAAATGAACTATACGCTGAGAGCATGTCAACGGATCGGGTTCAGATCCGGACCCGACCTGGACCTAATTACACGTGTAATTTACCTGACCCGGTAGACCCAAACAAAAAATCGGGTCGGGTTCGAGTCCACCCCAACCTAATCTTATGGACACGAGACTCGACTGTTTTATATATAAGCACATACTTGCAAGAACTTAGCTATTTAATATGTAGTAAACTTAATAATGCAATGCATTTGTGTAACTTTGGTTAACTTATTTAAGTGTTTTAGACAATTAACTTTTGAATTTGTATAATTTGGTTGGTTTGTTGCATGATTTTTTTTTTTTTTTTTGGTTCTCACTTGTAAGATTTTAAAATGTAGATTTGGTTTTCAGCATTTTGAACAATTAACTTTTGAATTTGTATAATTGGTTGATTTGTTGCATAATTGTTTTGAGTGTTATTTTCACTTGGAAGACTTTAAAAAGTAGGTTTGGTTTTCAATGTTTTGTACTATTAACTATTGAATTTGTATAATTTAGTTGGTTTGTTGCATTCTTTTTGAGAGGTGTTGTCACTTGTAAGACTTAAAAAGTAGATTTGATTTTTATGTTTGTGTTAATTTATTTTAAATGGTCCGACCTACGCCTGTCAATGGGTAGTCATACACATGTTATTTCCATTTACATTTATCAACCTCTCTAAGTCCGGCCTTTCCTAGTTCAATCTAAGCCTATCAATGAGTCGACCAGTACCCGACCCAAAGGAATCGACGATTAAAACAAGTCAGGTCTGGGTCCAACCCCAACCCGAAGGATCCGACAATCAAAATAGGTAAGGTCTGAATCCACCCCAACCCAAAATAGACCCGACCCATTGACAGGCTTAATTGAAACACACTAGTTCAATTTTTCTTTAAAAGAAAAAATTTATTTCATTTTCATATACTATAATAGTATAATATATACTATGCTATTGCAATGTATGGATGTTGGAGGATCGCTTCAAGACTACTTACTGGCAGGTCCACATCAGTGCTTTGTGAACAATGGATACAATTTTCCAACTCATATGAACTTAATGTAACATTCATGAGTATCATTTAGATGACTCATTGCATTTGAGTATGACCTTTTTAAGTAACAAAGGTGGTATTCATAATTAGTTCAAGTAAAAAAAGCCACAAAACCTATCAGGCACTCCAAATGTGGATCTTGGGATGGGCTCATTTTGTCTGGGATGGGCACTTCTACTTTCCCCAATTTGTAAAAAAATGCAAAAAAATGCAAGATCCAATCATCCATTTTATTAAGTAGTAAACACGATTGTTAGAATGTAATACCACCTTTTAGTTGTCTTTATTCTTGTCTGATGTGCAATATATTCCATGAAAATGATTCACATGAGAGTGGGTTAGACCATTCATTATAATATGGAAAATGTTAGAAAATGATATATCTAGATATGTATGCACCCATCCATAGTTCACATCGAGTTTTTTTTTTTTTTTGTTTAAAAAAAATATACACTCACCCATTAAATTACATATAAATTTGTTGTCACATAATACTAAAATATCATTTTTACATGGAAATATCATTTTTTATACCATAATATATCAATAAATTTATAATGAGCTTTGATATACCCAGTCCTAAATATCTCCTCCAGGTCATATGCAATTATAGGACATCAAACAAATGGTAAGGCTGAGTATAATTTTTTCATATATATTTCTAGGCCCCAATTGATAAACCTCATCTCAAGTCCTATGAGGTGACAAGTTTGAATTACTCACTTTATCCCCTATCTATTTTTAGCAATTTTTCCATAACTGATCCCATTAATGTCGTTGTGGTTATGATTTGAGAGATTTTTTTTTCCCTTTTTGAAGATATGAATTCAATTAGATGACAAAAAAAAAAAAAATATTTTACGTTTTACAATTTTTTCTGTGGAAACGAAAACAAATATCAAATTTTTTTTTTAATTCAGATTGATCAGTGGAAAAGATAAGAATTCACGATTCTTTTTTTTTTTTTTTTGCGAATTGATTGTGATGCAAACAATGGCGATTCATCCAGGTTAGTTTTTTTTCGGATGCAAAAAACAATCACGTTTTACAATTTTTAGTTTCAGATTGATTTGTGGATCTGAAAACAAACATCGAATTCATTTTTTTATTCATATTGATCGGTGGAGAAGTGAAGAGTTACACGATTCACTTTTTTTTATTTTAGACCTGATTGTGGTGTCTACATGGCAATCCATTCATGTTAGACTTTTTTTGATGTGAATAAAACATGTTGATTTGATTTTACATTCATCATTTGAATCATTATATACATTTTTTGAGATCGAATTAATTTAAATTCAGATACATGGTCACTGTATGTGGATTTTATATGCACTTTGTGTTTATGTATGATCTGTATAATCATTTTTGTTGTTGTGTATATGTATAATTATGTATATTGAGTCATTCAACATATTTTTATCCTTGGATGATCATTATTCAACTCATTCAAATTCAAGATACACTTGTATCTAATGTAAAATTATTAATTCAGATTCCAGATACACGTGTATCTGAATTATTTATGCAGCCCAATTTGATGTTTGATATTTTTCTTTCTATGGATTTGATTAATGTGTATCTGATTAATATTTAATTGCTTATCGTCGTGTATATTTAAAGACTTTTATTAATCATCTATGCACTGCTCATTAGCATGTAGACCATAATTGTTTCATTTGAATTTCAGATACATTACTGTATCTTAATGGACAGGACATCATCATCATTTTTCTTGGTCTTGCTGTAATCGTAGGACTTGTTGATGAAGGACTTGAATAGATTCCAGAAAGGATTTCTCTTGAGCATGTCCAAATGCATTTTGCTCAACTCCATTGTTGCAAATGTTTCAAATATTCTGTGTACCGTAAATCTGTACTGGGGATATGCTCGGTTTCTTCTTTGTTTAGCAACTCTGTCTTTTTAAGCTTCTGTATAATACGCATTTGAATTTCAAATGCAAAACAATCTTTATGAAATCATATTGATACAACATCCAGATACAATTCAAATGCCTAATCAATTGACATACATATGCACTTTGTTTTTATAAGATACAGGTGTATCTTAAAAAGTAAAATCAGCGATACCTAAAACAAATGTAGTAGAGAGTTAAATCCAGAGAAACAATCTATATTTCAAATACATGCATAACAACCAGATTCCACACCAATGAATGCCATCAGTTGTTTGTTATTTCAGATGCACCAAAGGGATTTAAATATGTTTTACAAAACACACGGTACAACAATTTCAGATACAGTTCAATATTTTTAGATACTTGTACCCCATGTATGGCATGGAACATAAGTCAAAAATAATGAAGAATAGATGAGAATAGCTAAAAAAAAATTGTTTGTTTTAATAGAATAAACCTCGATAGTTATGTCTGGATAAGCTAGGATAAGGCCTGATAACTATTCTAAGGAAATGGTGGAATTGCTTATCAAGGCTTATCTATGCCAATGGATAAAAATACTCTTCTCTGTCATTTTAAAAAAATTATCTCACCTAACAGACTCACACAGATTTCAAAAACTGTCACATCTATCAAATCAATCATATATCTCACACTATTCCTAGGGGGTATAATTGTCATTTAAAAAATCATAAACTCTTATTCATCCCTTATCAACCATTTATCATCACTTTATCCAATGTGAACCAAACAACAAAAAAAAATCATTTTTACGTTTCACAATGAGAATAACAAAAAAGACAACCAAACAAAAAGTTGTTTATTCAGCCTGGATTGTTATCTATCCCAATATAGCTATCAGGAGCGAATAACCTAATGTCACACCCCATACGGGGGGGTAGATTTTTAACACAGCCCATCATTGTTTTTTCAAATTATAAAATGGAAGGTATTAATACACTATACACTCTTATTCATGGTATAAACAACTTCTTAATGGCATATAGTGTGAGTAATTTGATATTCTGTTTCTACATTATTGTTTCAGATTCAGCTACATTTGATAAACAAGTTTTCAGATACAATGACCATCTGATTCAGATACATACAGTGATTCATCAAACCAACAATGCTAATTATGAAATAAAAGATAATAATACATAATCTACATTCATATGAAAATTAAAACATTTCCTTTAGCTATTATCAATTGTTATTCAATCAAATTCTGTTACATTGGTATACAAACACAATGCACCATATAGATTTCCCAAAATCAATTTTATAATAAACAAATGCACATTATTTGGATTTTCAAATACATGTATCTGAATGCTATATTCATTATATCATTTATTTTCATACTCAGAAAATAAACAATGTGCACAAGAAAACCTACAACAAATGAACAATGTCAAAAAACAATTCTCAAAGCTAGATACATTGATAAACGAAGACAATGCATCAAAAACAATTTCATTATCTATTTAACATAAAAGTAAAACCAATAAAACTATTAATGAAATAAAATAAAAAATAAAAAAAATTGTTCAAGTCAAAAGTAGAAGTAAAAACAAAAAAGTGGCCCAACACGAAAATAAAAATCGTAAAAATTAAAAGTGGATGTCAGACCACCCATTAAACACACAAAAGCGGCTGACGCTCAACGAGAAAAAAAAAATTTCCAGAGGGCTATGCTTAACCGTCCGATGAATAAAAGAACTTGTGATGTTATTTGAATAAAAGCCAAGGAGATCCTAGCATAGTACAGGTCAAGAAGAGAATCCCAAAACAGTTTCAATGATGCCACGTTTTTTGGGATTTCATTATGAGGAATTAATGATGATATGATTAGTTGGAGCTAATTTTTTAAAAACCTCTGAAAGGTAATAATGTCATTATTTTTTTTATTATTTAAAAAAATCAAACAGGGACCAATTTGAGGCTCACAAATGAGACTTAATTTTTGGGGCCTAAATAGCCACACTGATATATATATTCATATATAACTAACTGCCTAAGGGGACCTAAAAAATTCCTATACCCTTACACAGGTTCCTGATATCAGAATGTCAATGCCAGGGAAGATGAAGTCCCTTTTTACTTGTGCCCTGATAAGATTTTTCCAAAAGAACAAATGGGACTTACCTAACAAAAAAAAAGTTCAGTGTCAACACATTGTGGAAAAAAAAATGCATGGAATGCCAGTATGCCACCCCCTGTCAAACTGAAAATTCATTTTTAAAGTGGCTGGCTTTCTCACATACCTCTCTTTTTTCCATATTCTCTCACAGTGTCTGTGTCAATGTTTCCATCTTAAACTTAACTTTTAGCAAGATAAAGCTGACATATTGTAGGTAGGGACATTAAAAAAAGAAAAAGAAAAAAAACAAAGCAGATGATGCTTTGAGATTCCATACAATCCCCCTTTGCAGGAAGACATGTTGGAATGTCTTTTTGAGATTGGAAAGAAAATAAAAAAAAGAGATAAATTGTCTATTGAGGTATGCCTAATAAAAAAACCTGAAACTTGGAAGGAAAAAAAAAAGGAACTGTGTGTGTGTTTTTAGATCAAATGCAAATGCTTTATGAGTTTGTCATGTGGCTATCAGGAACTTTTTGGCTGGAGAGGAATCCTGTGCCTTCTGAATAAAGGTAATTGGTTGTTGATTTGCATAGAATTCCAAAACAATTGACCCCATCAACATCGAAAAGCATCGAAAAGCTACTTTGTTTTTGCTTTTGTAAATTTTAAAAAAATGAATGAAGTCTTCTAGTGTCTCATGTGACACGTTTTTTCTTAAAAACTACACCATCCATTAAAACTCAATTCATCTTGTATAACTTGTTTTTTTTAATGCAGAGCACAAAAAAAACATTAGTTTTATGGAAAATGATATATCCAACTTGTGTGCAGCTCCGTTTGCAGCTCTCAACATTTTTTTTTGTTTAATATAACTCGTCTATTAAAGTATATACTACTATAAAAAGTAAAATATACACTAGTATATTTTTTTTGTTTTGAAAAAATAAAAAAAACTTACAATTCTTAGGGTGCGGCTATAAAAAACATTAGTTTTATGGAAAATGATATATCCAACTTGTGTGCAGCTCCGTTTGCAGCTCTCAACATTTTTTTTTGTTTAATATAACTCGTCTATTAAAGTATATACTACCATAAAAAGTGAAATATACACTAGTATATTTTTTTGGTTTTGAAAAAATAAAAAAAACTTACAATTCTTAGGGTGCGGCTATAGCCACCCTACAAACTCTCCTACCCACCCCTTTTACTTCCCCACCCACGCATATATCTCTACTTCATAAGCCCACCCTTATATAAATATTCAACCCAAATCATTTCCACCCCACCATCCACTATTCCGGAATGCTATAGACCATGTTGAACGAAATCAAACACGAAAAACATGGAACATGTCAAACGGGATACAGAAAATTTCAAAGGTTTTTTATTCCAGAAAGCCATGGTCCATGTCGAACCAAATCAAACACAGAAGACATAGAGCATGTCGAATGGGATACAGAACACTTCAAGCCTCCGTTTGAAACGGGAATAAGGGATACCCTTGTATAAATGGAAATAAGGGATAAAGGGTGTTTGGAAACATATAATAGGCAGGGATAAAGTATGTCAGAATAAATTAGTATAAAGTGGTATATGGATTCCAACCTACCCCTAGAATTAAAGTTATCTTAGGTTATTCCACCCAAAGAATATGTAGACCCACTGTCAAATCAACTGTCATCACCTCTTATAAATTACATGTCAAATCAACTATCATTATTTTTTCACCTTTTATAAATCATTATCCATACTTTATTCACATTTTACCCAAACAACAAAACAGTTATTCTTACGTTTACCAACGAGAATAATTCAAAACACAACCAAACATAAAATCATTTTATTCCCACTTATGCCAGAATAAATGTATATCCAGGAATAAGTCTTATTCCCGTTCCAAACGGGGGCCAAAGGTTTTTTTATCCCAGAAAGTCATGTACCATGTCAAACCAAATCGCACACGAAAGACATGGAGCATGTCGAACAGGATACAGAACACTTCAAAAGTTTCTGATTCCAGAAAACCATGGACCATGTCGAACCAAATTAAACACGGAAGACATGGAGCATGTCGAACGGAATACATAACACTTCAAAGGTTTCTGATTCCAGAAAGCCATGGATCACGTCAAACCAAATCACATACGGAATACGGAAGACATGGAGCATGTTGAACCAAATCACATACGAAAGACATGGAGCATGTCGAACGGGGAGAGAGAGAAAAAGAGCGAGGAATTTATTATTTTGATCGTGGGGTGGGTAATATATTTATGGGGGATGTGTGGGGTGGGTAATGTTTGGGGTGGGTTGGGTGCACCATTGGGGTGGGTTAGGTGTGAGAAAAAAATGTAACACAACATTTTTATTTATAAATAAAAGGGGTGGGTAGGAGAGTTTGTGGGGGTGGCTATAGCCGCACCCCAATTCTTATAGCAGTGTACTAGGCGGCTAAAGGGTTGCTTCTAAGCTGCTGTTAGAACTAGAATGCATGGACAACACAACATGGAATATATTATGAAATTGATACCTGGATAAAGAGATTGTGAAAATTCTTAGAAGGTTAATTAGAATTTAATTGGGAATCTTATGCCTTGTTCAAAGGGGTAATTGGATTTTGGTTTGGATATGATCTGGATAGAATTCAAAAACCAAGACACTATTGATATCGTCAACATTGAAAGTCACATTGTTTTCCTCATATAATTTTTTAAAAAATGAATGAAATCAGTCTTCCAGTGTCTCATGTGAGAGATTGTTTTTTGATAACATTCCCTCCCCTCCCACTCGACTCATTCATGCAGCATGAACTTGTTTTTTTTAATTTACAATTAAATCACAGCTGGGGATGCAAAGCATAAAAATTCTAGTTTTATAACAAAAGATTTGATGATCACTCCAGCACTAAACCTTGGAGGATTATACTTTATACAAAAATGCATTAATCATAAAGCAGATGTTAGAACCAGCATATATGGTTGTTAGAACCAGAATGCATGAGCAATAGAACAGGATATATTATTTCACAATACATAAATTGAACAACGGGTAGTTCACTGTACAATATCATACATACCAATTAGTAGGAACCGGTACAAATACAGCAGTTGGAATGGCCTGTACCTCGTTCAGTAGAGTGAAAACGAAAATCTCTCCAAGATTATTTTGTAAAGCCTGCATAAATTAATACCTATAGGTGAAGCTTGTAACGAATTTGTTCTTCCTCAGGCAGAGCATCAGGGCAGATCCCAGAAGATGATGTCCAGCCAATGACCAGAATTGCAGGGCAGAAAGCTCACATCTTCTTTTGAGTTCATCAGGTACTTTTTGCTTCAAGAGTATACACCACCCCCTCCAAGTTCAGCTCGGATGAAGTTTTGATTGTCAATCATTAACTATTTGGAAGTCAATGGATGTGTATATTGCAAGATGAAGTCAAATGAATGCATGTGTAACCTAAAGACAGGCATCAATCTGCTGCATTGTTATTGCCCCCGTTCTGTGCACATATATTGGTCTTCAAAGTCGGTTTCAAGACAAAATCCTTCTAGACCCTGCAGGGTGTAAAAGAACAGAAATCGGGGATCATTATGCAAGAAATTGTCAAGTGGGTTGGCAAGAGAGTTTCCTCCAAGATCAAAGAACTAGAAGCATCAAGATCTGGTATCCTAGGATTTATATGTTAATAACAACTTGTTATAGTGGAATGAAGTACAACCAAGGAGAATTCAACTTGGAAGTCCCATGTATTTTACAAGAGGAAAATACAGTAACTCACAACTACACATGGCATATCACATTCTGTAGATCAGCTTTCTAACTTACATAAAATATAATAACAACTTGTTAAATTTTCGCATAAAAAATAGTGAAGGTTATAGAAATACTAAAGAAAAAAATTACACATTAAATTGTAGGGTTGACTCACCTGTATTCTAAGCCGTGCCTGTAATAAGCCTCTCTTGCTTGTCTAATTTTTTGACCTTGAGAATTCCAAAGAGAATTTGTGCTCCAAAAAATACACATAATGTATATGCCACCATTGCAGGCCCCTGTACAGGAGAACCGTTTATGAGAGAGGCAAGGGGAAACTGGAGAAGGTGAATGAAATTATACAGAAGAAATATGGAAAACTTCATTGCAGGAAACTTATTCCGCAAATAAATTGCTTACACGAATGGAGTTGAAGTACAAAATCGTAGCAAGGTTTATTAAGCTTCCTGCAGCTACCGCCTGTCAAACAACAAAATATGCAAATTGTTAAAGAGTCATTATTATGAGATTATTGACTCTTTATTATTATTATCGGGATATCATTAGTTTCCTAGTTTTCTTAGTTTCCTTTTATAGTATTTTAGGGTTTTCTTTGTGTATCTATAAATAGAGGCTTTAGCTCCTCTAATACAATAAGAAGAATTCCCTTTTCATTTATTCTAACATGGTATCAGAGCCACCCCAAAAACTCTAGATCCACAAAAGCTTTTTCTTCTTCTTCCCCGCTCCGATTGAGGAGTATTCAATTGGAGCGGGGAGGATTTTTGGTACCCATATCTTTCTTTCATTACTTTATTTGCTCTTCGCATGAACCCTATTTGTTTGCATTGTCATTCTCCCTCCGCAGAGCCATCATCCGCGCACCCTCTGTCCGCGCATCCTCCATGGAGACTTCCACGTCCTGTCTGCACTGTCCGCTTGGTCCACAGCCGAGCCGCTGTCGTTGCTGTCCAGCCCGCAAGATCTGTGTCACCAGATCTGACGTTGTGCTCGAACCATCTCCGATGTCCGCTTCAACCTTGTGATCCCGTCCATCTATCTCTTCCGTTGGCCAATTCATCGACCCACCACGGTTGATCCTTCATAAGCCCGTTTGAAGGAACTTTGGAAATTAAAAAAAAAAAAAATGAAGAAACCATCGAATCATTGGAGAGACAATCACAAGAGACCAAATTCGGTCTTCACAAGTTTGTGTTTTGGTACACCGCGACAACCGTCTTGCCGCGGAGCACGCCTTTGAAGACCCACGAAAAGCTCCCCTTCCCAACCTGCGATGACTCCACATCTCGTCCGCGCGCCATCTGATCTAGTGGACCATCGACTCCGACTGACTTAACGAGCGGGAGTGACTCCGACTGACTCAAGAAGAGCGGGAGCGACTCCGACTGACTCAACGAGCGGGAGCGACTCCGACTGACTCAAGAAGAGTGGGAGCGAAGTAATGGATTCCAAAAAACAGATGACGACTATCAATTCACAAAATCGAGTTCTTCGATTATTAGAGGTGTTTGTTATTTTTGTGCAAACTCTAATGGTTCTACCATTCAAAGTTTGGGAGGGGGTGTTAAAGAGTCATTATTATGAGAATATTGACTCTTTATTATTATTATTAGGATATCATTAGTTTCCTATTTTTCCTAGTTTCCTTTTCTAGTATTTTAGGGTTTCCTTTGTGTATCTATAAATAGAGGTTTTAGCTCCTCTAATACAATAAGAAGAATTCCCTTTTTCCTTTATTCTAACACAAATGAAAGTTTACTCAACAAATTACACCCATATTTTTTCTTATGAGAACAAATCATCATCATTTTTTAGTACTAACACAGCTATGCAAATTAAAATAATTTATGAATAAATTAAGTTAATATAGGTAAGTTGCGCAAACTAAGCTATAGAAACCTGAGATAACGGATATGTATAGATAACCCGATATCTGGAAATAGATGTTCATTTTATAGTTGTCGGACAACCCCAAATTAAGTCTGCACAATTATGTATATGGTTAAGCATCTGTGATGTGTATCTTTGGCATATTCAGAAATGTCGCATCATTTCAAATCCATAACTGTCCTTGTTAGCATGGCAATAAATGGATGGTGAATATGACATCTATTTACAGCATTGACCAATTAGCTTCACATGCCAGAATGGCCACTTGCATAACAAAAAGTGGGTATAAGATAGGCACAGCACTGCAATATAAGTTCAAATTCTGATAGCCACACTCAGAAACTAAAAGAGAACATCCACCAGACTTACATTTCCGATAGTCTTTTGGACTGCTGCAACTCGCTGGAAGGCTCTCTCAGACTCGAGAGTGCGGACCCGAAGCTTAAGATCACCTTGCTCCTGCAAGACAGCACAGGATCCAGAGAAGTTCAAGCAAGCACGTAGAAAAACCAAATTGTATAAATATATCTATTTAAGATAGCATGTTTCCATTGTTTAGATTAGGCTGAAGCACATTGTTCCAAATCAACTAAACAAAACTGACAATCATTCTTCACTACCAAGCGTTGAATAATTTCGGCAAGCTTTTCAACTCTGTCGGCTTGTCTAAAAAGGTTTTGGAATGCACGAGACTGTCGTTCCCATCTCTTCTTGAAGTCCTGGAACATCAAATATTTGGTCAAGTGAAATGCACTCAAATTGTTACAAAATATGAATTTGCATTTGCATAACAGTTATGAAAAATGCAATATACTTGCCTTCACAAGAACTTCATAACCAGCCTCTCGAAATCTCAATAGCTCCAATGCATATCTAGACATACGGATAAACAATGTAATTTATTTCAGATAAAAAAACAGTCGTCAAAACCATTCATCACAAAGAAACATCCATCAACCAGCTATGCGAGCCATATGTTTTCAGAATTACTCACGGCTTTGCAATCTCTGTAATGTCGAATCTAGGGTCAAGGCCTTTTCCAATACCATCTAGTACTGCAAATTAAATACAACACTTAAAAAAATGATAACAGCTGACAAATAAATCATGTAGATTATTTTTAAACCATCATACCTGAAAATGCCCTAACAACAAATGTGAAAGTGGCAGGGAAGCGAAATGGTTGATCAGCAGCAATGGCCAATAGATCTTCCCCTGCAAATGACATCATATTAGAGCACAATTACAAGAAAATGAGAGATCTTTTCCTGGAAATCTATGAAATTAATCTCAGATGGGGGATGAGTTGCATTTGCTTCAATAAAGCTGAAAAAAAGGACATTACCAATTGCAGCTAATCGCTGCTTCTTTTTTTCAAGTTTTTCTTCCCGGCTCAATTGCTTTTTGAAACCAAGTTCAGCTGTGGCCATCTCTCTCTCTGCCCTTTGTGCAGCAAGACGCTCTTCAAAACTGTACACAGCGGCTTCTCAAGTCAGTAAGAACCATTGAGCCAAACAAAGAGATCAAGGAATTCACCAGTATTTTATAGTTGTTAGTGTTAAAGCACCTATTGAGAAAGAACTGGGCAGTCCTTCTGACAGCTGTCATATCTCCGGTAGGTACAAGGACACCCATCTGAACCATTGATTGAAGCACCTGTAAAAAAAAAAAACAGGTACACATTGAATGGATTTGAAATCAAAGGACTTAATCTAGACTTGACATATTTCACTTACTATATTTTTATTGGTTCTGCCAATAATCAGAAAGAAATAACAAAAAATAACAACAATAGAAAGAAAACAAAAAAAAAAGACCAAAATAGATCTCACTTTGACAAGTGACGTAGGAAGAGGCTATTTTATGATGGGCCTTGTATGGAATACAATAATCTGGATAGTGAACTGAATGCAGATATTTTCTTCACAAAAGGGTTTTTCAGACTCAAAAAGAAGTTACACGGAAGTTTCAGCACCCATCTTCAAATAGAAAAATTGCCAACAAAAAGTTTCAATGAAACGACCATCAGAAATGCGATGGATAATTTCTTTGTGCACCAAATATACAAAACATACACATCACATGTATAGCACGAGTATTACATCCATGTTATGCCAATATTCTTGTCACATGTTTTTAATATTGTCCAACAAAAATACATTAAACTCATACCTTTACACACATTAATAATTCTTCATCGGTCTATAATATTACTGTAGATGTAGCATACTTATGCATAAACAAAATCTTTTTTTTTACTTAAAAAAAACTCTTCTCAAAATCCAATAAACTAGTAGCATATAAAACCTAGAAAATTGCTTTTATTTTAAAACATACAAAACTACTTACTCTATCTGGGTCCTTCTCATATACTCCATAGAATGCTTCAAGTAATCCTTCCCTTATATTTGAGCTAATACTGCAAACAAGAAAAAAAAATCCTGACTTGAGTAAAACATTTTAGAATATTTGTACTAATACAATTAGGGAAAACTGGAAAAGAGATGTGGTATGGAAGAATACAAAGAATACAGTAACGAGGACACAATTATATATAGAAATGAAAATAAGATAACTCTTCTATTTTTTTAAAGAAAATTTAGGAGCTTCTTATTACCGATAAATAGATTTCCTGTGCATCAAAGGAGACGGGGATCTCCATGCAAAATTTTATCATCAAAGGAGACGGGGATCTCCATGCAAAATTTTATAAGAAGAAAGATAGGAAAGGGATTACGAAGATGACCAATTGGAAAGGGGGAGCCCCTTCCACAATTTCCGAGGCTTCAACTCTCAAAAACCATAGATTGCCCATAATAGTTGAAGGATTGTCCACTCCTAAAATCATAGTAACCTAATCTCTAAGATAACTCTTGGATCTTGGCTTTTCATTTTACTTTGGTTTGGTAAATGAGATTCCAATATGGTAATGAGTTTAGGGCAGATAATCAAATTAAACATAATAGTCAATCAGCTTTTCTTTTCTTTTTTTCATTTTTTAACGATTTGAAACGTAACAGATCATTATAAACCATAGTTCAGCCAAAAAATGCAACGTCCTTTTTTTCCTAGTAAACATGTATAACAAGATTTATTTTAGTTCGTAAATTTAAGAAAGAAATTTCTGTGTCCCACTCATACACGAAGGTCTCTACGAAATAAAAACATGGCATACAGCTACTGGAATAACTAGAAACTACCTTCCCATCATGCCAAAATCATAAAAGATTAGCCTTCCACCATTTACATCATCTGCAGCGATGTTTCCTGGATGCTGCAAGGAGATAGATAGATAAATAATCATAACCATTTATATGCTCTGATTAAGTATTAGATGTAAAATATTGACCCAAAACATCTACATCTTGCAGCTTTCTATTGAGAAAAAAATCACTACTAAGCATAAAGTGTGTCCTAACAACCATGGGTTTGATTCTCATTTTTATATTTTAAAGCATTAATTTCATCATATTTCACCATAATTTGATAATATATTACAAAGGGGGAGCATTGCATATGGACAAACCGAGCTTTGGTTAGCCGGTTATGTCAGGGGGTCAGGGGATCAAACCTCCCCACACCCACACCCCAACACCCCCCCCCAACCCAAAAAAAGGTCAGGGATCAAACCTCGAGGGCACCAATTTTTTAAAAAAAAAGGATGAGGAAATAAGCATTGGTATAAGCAAACATGGTGTATGATAGTCAATTACTTAAAAAAAAAAAAACTCACTGGATCAGCATGAAAAAAGCCATGCGACAAAATCTGCTCCAGGTAAGATTCAACTGCATAACGACCCAACCTAATGACAAAACATCAATGTACAACAGTAATTTCCAAAAAGAAAAAAAAATCTACATCGTGTACCATGTGAATGTACCTCATGGAGGATAGCAAAAGGTTTCTTACCTTTTACGATCAACACCCAATTTATCCAATGCTTTAATTCTGTTTATTTTTATTCCTGGGACATACTCCATTGTCAAAACCTACAACATGAAGTATCAATTTTCAATAGAAGTTCAATAACTATTTGTTGCAATATTTCAATGTAAAACCATTGTATTACTGAAATATACCTGTGGTGTTGTGTACTCCCAATATATAGCTGGCACTTTCACATAATCCATTTCTTTAAAATTCTTCGCAAATAGCTCCGCATTTGCGGCTTCCGTGGTATAATCTATCTCCTGTACATAGCTACATTACTGTCAGATCTACAGGCAGCCTAATATAGCACACAACTTTCAGAAAATTCCAGAAAGAATGATTAGGATAAGATCCTCCAGTTCAACAACAAAAAAAAATAGAATGCATTAATAAAGAAAATCCTATGTTTGAATTATACATGCATACAGGTGTGCAGATACTTCAACAACTGTGATTTCAAGATAAAATGGGCTATCATATAAATGTTCACAAGAATTATTTCAGTTAAACTGTTACAGTGATTCACATGCAATCATTGCATCCATGTCACGTGGAGAACCATCAGCCAAGAAGGATCACCTGATATAGAACAGTAGCACACTCATCATAAATAGCAACCCAGTCCCTCTTAGCGCCATCTGACTTTGGGTCAATTTTCTGCAGATATTCAGCAATTACCTGAGATCAGAGGGAAAAATGCGTAAACATCCAAATCTTGTATTAAAGCTACATCTTTCCATATGTAACAAATATTTGATCTCCGCAAGTATGCTATGTGAGGCACAGATATTATGCACCAATATGATGGGGAGGGAAGGAGGGAGGGAGGGAGGGAGATGGAGAGGGAGGGAGGAATAATTAATATTATTATTCATCAAGCACAGCAATCTAGACACCCTAAACTAAAAATAACAAAAATATCCCTAGACATCAACACCAATGGGAGCTCATTCATTTCTGTACTTGTTTTAATAAACAGAAAAAGAAACTTCACAGAGGCATTCCTTTAGAATTCAGTGAGTTTGAATGACACCTTTTTTAGAATCACAGATGTAGCAATGACACCTTAATTCAGAAACTGTCCAAATTGACACACGTATCCATGTTCCTCCGAGATCTAGATATATAGTCTTTGGAGCTTCTTTTGAAAGGTACAAATGCATCAATGTGAATAATAAATATTCAAGTCTATGTTAGAAAAGATGAAATCCCCTGTTGATGGGTTGGCATCAGGAACTGATGGAAGGTGAACTCTGTTGCTAGGTATCGGTGCATAATTAACATCCACTACGCCCAACTTTACCCAGAACTTCTTTTCAAAAAAACTTTACCCATAACTTAATCATCCATTCATATTTTAAGAACCTTTCTACAGTTCTTTTGGACATTCTTCATTTTCTTTGATCTTGCAAGCCATCTGTCTATGCACTTCATCTCCAGAGTCACTAACCATGTGAGCGTTTCTGATACATATAACCATTAACCATTGACTGGGTTGATCACTTCAACGGGATTTAATAGACAGCGAAGTTGTGCATGCATGCACGAGATTTCAATAAATAAACAATATGTTTAAAGTTAATTCACTCTTGTATTAACTTACCCTCAGGTTCTTCAGATCTATGTCAAACAGATCTTTAAGACCAGGTCTCTGCACTTTAATTACAACTTCCTGGCCCTTAAATCTTGCTCGGTGTACCTGTCCTGCATGGGAAAGAATCCAATTTGAGCAGATAATCTTAGTATGCGGAGAGACATGAATTAGAAGGCATTGAAAAAGAAATGATACATAATACAGATAAATAAGGCCATAAGGGGATACCAAGACTAGCAGCAGCAATTGGTTCAAGGTCAAATCTATCAAAGAGATCTTTGACAGGAGCACCAAGTTCTTCTTCAACAATAGATACAGCAGTCTCCGAAGGAAATGGAGGAACTTGATCCTATATGGACGTAAAAAAATGGTATAAATGTCCCACAACTTCAGAAAAGCAATCTTTGCACCAGCTTTATTTATATTTTTTCTCAAACAAAAGAAAATAGAAAAAGCAAGACATTAGATGGAGTATATTTTTTTATTTAAAAAGATATCCTCCATATAAACAAAATTATGAGCCAGTGGCCTTTGGAAATGGAATTTTAAAAGCTGAAAGCTAAAATGATCAATAAAGTATATTTTGCACTTGTTAAGAAAATAAAATAAAGATACTACAGCATTTACTATACATAAATATCACATCCAAAATCTTCAAAACAATAAGAATCCCTAATAAGATTGTTAATAAAACAATTATGGGAAACAATGGAGAACATCATCTCCAAATGGTAGATAAAATAATACAACTTAAAATCATGCTCATGAAATTGAACATGGTCCTGCCGACACCTGAACCCATAGCAAAGATTATGAGACTAAACTCACTTTTAAGGAAGGAGAACAAGTCTCTGATCGATATTAAATTTAATCCTGATATTGTAAATGTGCACTTGACCTTCTTTGGAAGATCTGCTAATTTATGTTATTCATCATCTCTGAGTATAACTCGTTTGGCCAAGCACAGTCCACAACTCATCTAATACCTCAATGGATAGGAGACTTTATGTTTACAAGCAAACTAATTGGGAAACCAAAATTAGGGGTAAAGTAAACAAAATAACAGAAGGAAGTAATTTTGAGATGGAGGTAGTGATCTTTTGATTATTCTTATAAAGAATGAAAAGCATTCAAGAAGAGAAGGGGAAAAGGAAGAACTAGAGAATTGTGCAGCCTTTCCAAGTCATATTCTTCAATAGAAAATTCGGAAAATTTACAACTAATTGGAAATTCCAAATTCATATACTAAATAAAATCATCAAAATGCAATGGTATTAATGGATGACAAACAATATATTAAGTAAGATCCAGGTGAGAATGATGTTTCTACATGTAGGAGTGTTCTGACCTGAAGCTCTGACAACTGGTCGACATATTCTTGAGCAAGAATGTCAACCCTAGTGGAGAACTGCTGTCCTATTTTGATGAACGTAGGGCCTAATCTTAATATGCTTTCCTTTAACCACTTCGCAAGGGCTTTCCGCCGTTGGACTTTTTTCTCTTCAGTCACTCCTCCTACAAAAAAACACAAAATCATATGTAATATATGACAGATCTAAATGTCAAAATTGAATTGGTTATATCCTCTGTACACATGGATGGAAGTACTGGAAACATATTGGTTAGGTCCTATGATTCTTTCATGCATCTTTGTTATTGATTATTAGTATTTATTTGCAACAGCACAGACTTATAATATGCAGTTAGATTCCATAGCCAACCATTCCTGTTGCACCAGGTAATATTACTTAACATGGATAAATTGCGCACAGAGATGTAGATGGACAGAAGTAATGGGTGTCAGCCCTGAAACAAAATAAAAATTATGATATTCACAGTCCAGACCACTGGTTGTGTTCCTTGAAAGCAGCAGAAGCTCATACTAATACACTTGTCTTGGTAATACTTTGAAGCAAATTTTACAGTGCTAACTTATGATCAGGTCCAAACAGTACCAAGGCATATCTTTTTTTGAAGTAAACAGTATGCCGACACCCTCATTATATTAATAAAGGAGAAAACCCAAAGGGAAAAACATAAGGGAAAACACAAATCAAAACAAGAAAAAAGATCCGTCCCAAAAATGGGGACCGACCCATAAATGAAGCAAAATCAGAAACTACTCATTATACCGTGGCATATCTTATTTCCTCAAAATTTGAAGCGACCATATATGAGATCTTGATATAAACACAGCAGCATTTTCTTATTAATAAAAATGTTGATAAAATAACCCCAAATACATGACATTTTTAATTGTGGAAACAGATGCACTAGAATCTTCAAAAACAAAAATGGGTATTTGAATGAAATGTTGAGTAGAACATTTAAAAATCTGGAACAACCACCTATGTCCACTGTAATATAGATTACCATGTCATAAAAATAAGTGTCATACCTCGATAAGCGAACTTCTGATTGTTGAGCCAAGCCTTGAATATAAATGTAAAAACAAATCCCCAAATCTCTAAAGTCCTTTGTATTGTTGAGTAGGTTTTAAATCTATTCCACCGCCCACCTGGAGCAACAGAGACCTACACGAAACCCACATATTACAATTTGAAGAACGCCAAAAAAAAAAAAAAAACTCTTGTTGGTCTGATTACAGCTAAAATGATATCTTTCCAGTCAAAGAAACTGTAAACAAAGGCCATTAAAACAATCCTACCATTAGGCTAAACAAGAAATGCAGGAATCAACATTTGAAGAACAATGAGAAGTTTATAATATAGTTCTCATAACTTTATTACTTATATGTAATATTATTCAAAGGTTTAAATACACACACATGCATATACGACTCTGAGTACTCTCCCATTAAATCAACAAGCACATAATCGTTCATTCGAATCAAAATCAACAGAAAAAAAATCATAGTCTCAGCTTATTGAACTCTAAAACTATCACATATCTTCGCCAATAATTATCATCGTCCAATTTGAAGAAAGATTTGATTTTGGATTCAACCCATGAAAATGTAAATCATCTCCAACTACTAAAACCAACAAATCAAAACAAAAAAAAAAAAAATTGATAAAACAAGATCACCTGCGGCTCTTCCTTTCCATCCTTCTTGAACCAAACATCCTCCTGCCCAATCTCCTCGATTGTCATCTTCTTCGCCTCCAACCTTGGCACCTCGGCCTCCACAACAGCCTCCACCGTCGCCGCCACCGCTCCGTTTCCATTCCCATCAACAAACTTCGCCAGGCTCCCGTTCCCCGCCCCTTTCCCGTTCAAGTACAAGTCTACACTCCCATTCGAACCCTCCAAAACCACACTCCCGTTGCCGTTCAAACCATACTCCCTCAAACGCCCCTCATCGACCTCTGCAACCGCCACTCCTTCATCACGAACCGCTCTCCTTACGCTCCTTCCGAGCAATCCAAAACGTCCGTTCCGCAATCGCAGTATGGATAATGGAATCCGTACACGATTCCGCCTCACCAAACCGAATTCCTGGATCAGAGGTGCTGACGAGGCAGTCAGAGACAACGCCATTGTTAGGGTTTCTTCGTTGGATATCCGGATCAAACCCTAGAATTCATGGAGGATGAGTGAGAGGCTATGTAAAGAAAAACGAGTGTCTGAGCGAACAAGTGATGGATCAGACCATCAGAGGGACTTGGAGGGAAATATAAAAAATGTGGAGGGAGTGAGTGATACGTGGTTTGAGATACGTCCACGTGGCAGCTCGGATGGATGGGCTCCTACGTCTCTCATTGGTTCGCGTTGTCGCGCGAGAGCGACTCCCCTCGCTTTTGCGCCACATATGGCTGTGGTCTGGAGGAGCTCTGACGCCCGTCGGATCTGAATGGACTCTCGGTGGACCTTTATTGCACGGTTTTGATCGAATGAATTTCTCGTGATCTCTCGGTGAGAATAAGAGAGGAGGGGAGGGGACTTGTTTGCTCGATCTGTGTCGGTGGGGAGGAGGCGAAACAAAGTGCGTGTAATATAATAAAATGACCGGAATACCCTTGAAAGGGCTCCCTCACAGTGAAGGCGAAGCCGACACCGATCCCGATCGATCGACGAAAAGCTTCTTCCGCCATTAGAGCACACACATGTTGTTCAGGTTGATTTCCCGCCAAAACTCACCCCCTTCGATCCTCTCCTCCCTCCGCCGTCTCTGTCACGGGCCGTCTCCGCCGCCGCCCCCTTCGAGACTCCGCGACTACGGCTTCGTCCCACCCGACACGCTTTCCCCCAGAAACCCTAACCCCGACTTCAGCGGACGCTATCGGAGCCGATCACAAAGAAAGAGAGAGAAGCCGCACTACAGGCCGCCGTCGTCGCTTGACCGGGCGGGACGGCCGCCTGTACACTCCGATCTCCCGTTCGACTTCCGGTTCAGCTACACCGAGAGCGACCCGAACGTGAGGCCCATCGGGGTCCGGGAGCCCAGGTATTCCCCTTTCGGGCCGGACCGGGTCGACCGGGTATGGACCGGCGTATGCGCGCCGGCCGTCGACCCGACCGTCCGGTCTGTGGACGGGGACGGTGGGGAGAGTCAGCGGGCGGAGCTCGAGGCGATGGCGCGGGAGTCGAGGGAGGTGGTCCTCGGGGAACCGCTCACGGAGGTGGAGCGGAAGAAGCTCGTCGAGAGCTGTCAGAGGAACAGAACGAAGCGGCAAATCAATTTGGGTAATGAAAAAATGATGTCTTTTTTGTCGCATTTTGAATGATGTGTATGCGGGTGATGATGGGTTGTTGTTATTGTTGGTTTAGGGAGAGATGGGTTGACTCACAATATGTTGAATGATATTCATAATAATTGGAAGAATGCGGAGGCTGTTAGGATCAAGTGCATGGGTGTGCCCACTGTTGATATGAACAACGTCTGCACTCAGATAGAGGTACTTCTCCTTTTGCCGCTCTATATGCTTCTGCTTCATTGATTCATATTGTTATGACCACATTCACAAAATTCATGTACAACCCATATTCAGTGAAGATTACATGGATGCAGTTAGTGAACATTTGTAAATAATACAAGATAAGTACAATGAAAATATGGAAACAAGTACAGGTTTTTTTTTTTTAAATGTAGTCTTTGCACATTTAGGGCAAATGACCCCAGTAGATCATGAGAAATACATGCAAAAAGTTCGATATCAGGTATGAAGTTGGCGAAACAATTGGGATTTATCTTTAAATTATGTAGAATGTGGTAATTCATCCAAACTAAATGGATATCCGAGTCATGGAGATATTAAAAACATTGTTTGACAAGCAGAAATTTCTTCGGCTAATATATATGGGAAGCATCTAATGACTGAACCTTTTTGAACATTAAGAAAAGTATGGATTACTTTGTGACTGGTTATGATTTGTGTCCTTGAAAGAAGTTTATTAAGGTATTTAGGTGATGGTCATATCTGCCTATGAATGATTTTGAAGTATTTGCACATTCCCATGTCGCAATCAAGATTTTTAAATCCTAAATTAACTGCAATTTTTTTTTTATTTTTTTGTAGCGATAACTTAGTTCACAAAAGTCTTTTGAAATATGACAGAACAATATTTTGTTCAGGATAAAACTGGTGGAAAAATTATCCATCAACATTGTGGCCTCATTATGTTGTATAGAGGTAGAAACTATGATCCTAGGAAAAGACCTGTGATTCCTTTAATGCTGTGGAAACCCCATGAGCCAGTGTACCCGAGATTGATTAAGACTGTCATTGATGGCCTGACCATAGAAGAAACGAAAGCAATGAGGAAGAGAGGACTTCAAGCCCCTGTATTGACTAAACTCGGTAACGATATCCACAACCAGCATAAAAAATTAACATTTCATTTACTTATGTGGGTAGTAATATAATTGTTTATTGCTGTAGCAAAAAATGGTTATTATAATGGTCTTGCCCCTATGGTTAGAGATGCTTTTATCACCGATGAACTGGTTCGCATAGACTGCAAGGGCCTGGAGAAGAGCGACTACAAGAAGATAGGTTGCAAGCTCAGGGTAAGATCTTGGAGCTTGTCCATGCTAATTATCAATATGCTTTTAGTGGAGAATTAGAAAGTCATGAAGAACACTGATCCTTTTATAGATATCTTATTATTTTCATAATGTGAAACCTATTAGTTATTACCATTTGGGAAGATCCTGTGACCTTTGTTTGTGCATCAGTTTCATACTAACTTCACCAGTCCGTAAACCTGCACTATATTAGAATCCGTGTTTGCCCTATTTATATCCCTTAGAAAGTGTCTTCTAAACCATCTGATTTGTGACTATGAGTGGCCTAAAGAATATTTTGGAAGTTCAATTGCCCTTAGCCTCTGCATTTTTAGTTTTCTGCCTGTCTTCATGCTCCATGATGGTACTTTATAATTTACCATGTTTTGGTTTTGGATGCTCATATTGGTAATCTGGATATACCCAAGATGAAACAGTAATCTGCAGATATTTAATAACACTCTATGATCATGAATTGGGATTTTTTTTAGTTTTAGCCAACAAAATCTCCCACAATGTTCATAATATTTTAGAATATTATATATGTTGAACAACCTCAGGTAAGTACAGGAATTCCAAACTAATGAGATACATGTTTTCCACTTTTCTCCAATTCAAGAGGTAAATGGAAACAATCTTGCAAACCGAGCTTTAGTTAAGTCAGAAAGCACCTCCCATCTCTATAAAAGAGGTCGAGGGAGCATCATTCTTCCCAAAAAAAAGGAACAATCTTCCTCGCTTTTCATATTATGGAAACTAGGATTGTGTACAATCTGTCCTTTCATGAATGAAGTGTAATGAACTTGGGCGATCCACCAGATGCTTTTTAACTGCCATCTGACCTTTGTCCTAACAAACAATAATCTATGTTGTTGCATTTCTCACTAGTTCATTAGGTCTTTGTTACTGGGTCTGTCACTCCTCTATAGTTACTGATGTATTAATATACTCTTACTAGTTCCTTTTTTTTTTTTTAAGAAATGTACTCTTACTAGTTAACTGCGTTTTTTCATGTCTGATACTGGCCAATATAACATAAATAACTTTTATGTGACCACCCTGATCCACTTCAATATTGGTGAAAGGTGAAGTGAGGTTGCTTTAAGTTCGACTTGCGGTCTAATATTTATCAATTCTACTTGAAACTTGCGACCTCAAAAGATGAGGACAAACTGTTGGATGTAATGACTGGGATGGCTTTTACTGGCCTTTTGCTTTACCACCTCTCACCTTGTCATCACTTTAGGTTATTTACAAAATTAAATGGTTGTTTGGGTGTTAAATGCAGGACTTGGTTCCTTGCATCCTTGTTACATTCGATAAGGAGCAGATTGTGGTATGGAGGGGAAAGGAATATAGCACTAATCCTCAACAAACATCACATGATGACACCTTCTCTAATGTCATTGAACACCAAGAGTAAATCTTGAACAAGGACTTTGACAGTGATGGACTGCATCGGACTGGGACTGGAATTTCAAGCACCAATCCAAAGGTAGGCATGACAACATGATGTGGTTGAGTATGTGTCTGTTGGCCGGGGTGGCTTCCTCGCACTCCTGTGTTTCACAGTGCTGATCAAGGAACAATGTCTCATGAAATTGGTGATGATCACAGGTTCAAAATCTATAGCCCCCAAAAGATGGATGGATTATCTCATTGTTGCTCATTTTTCCAATCCACTGGAATCTTGATCCTTAATGTATCCCATTTTATTGGTATGGATGATATTGAACATTTTAGGTTTTTATTTAAATGAGGGTTTTGTGATTGCCATGCTGACCCAGAAAATTAGATTCAGATTCTATAGCAAACTCTGCCTGTTACAAATAATAATATTCAAAACAAAAGCGATTGATGAATCCAAGGTTTGTTACATGACTAGTGTTTGCTTCCCAGAATTCAATATTGTTCTTAAATCAAACAATAGATTTATTATCAAACATTTTATTAGTAGGATGGTAGATGCACCTCTTTCTCTTTTGTGAGGGGACGTGGTTCGGTAGATAATCTTTTTTGTGGCTGATGACTTTTTATATATAAAAAAATGTGTGGTTTGTGTTGAAAGAGTCATGAAACTCTTCCCTTTCTCTGACAGCCTCTCCAACAACTTTCTCCTGCAACCTTTCACTAACAAAATATGAAAATAATTAAGACAATTATTAATTTTTAAAAGGGAAAATCCTTTCTTTCACTAACAAAATATGAAAATAATTAAGACAATTATTAATTCTTAAAAGGGAAAAATCCATATAACCCCTTGTAAATTACCTGAAACTCATATAACCCCTGACTTTTCATGATGTCCATATAACTAGGCCTGTCAACGGGTCGGGTCTGGACCCGACCCGACCCGGACCCGATTACACGTGTAATATACCCGACTCGATTTGGACCCGACCCGAGTTGGACCCGACCCGGCGGACCCGAACAAACAAACGGGTCGGGTCCGGGTCCACCCCGCCCCGACCCGTTGGACCCGAATGTTTTTTTTAATATATGTTCATATATTATAAGACCATTAATATTAGTTGATACATAATTTTATTTCTTACTTAACTTATTTTTGTATCTACAAGTTCATAAATCATAATCATAACAAGCCTATAAATTGGTTTGTTTTGGACAATTAACTTATTAGCTTTTGAATTTGTATGATTAATTAGTTTTGTTGCATGATTTATGTTTATTATTTAGGTTAATATGTTAGTGTTTATTGTTTTGAATGTTGTTTAGGTTAATATTGTTTTGAATGTTGTTTAGGTTAGTTATGTTTATTATTTAGATTAATATGATTTTTATGTTAGTGATTATTGTTTTGGATGTTGTTTAATAATTCATTTACTTCTTTTGAATTGTATAAAATTATATTCAAACATAGTCTCATTAACAATAATGTTTTATTACAAAAAAAAATTCAAATAAAATGATAAGGCAAATACATAAGCTCTTCTCTTTTTTTTTTTCTTTTTTTTTACCCAACCATCCGGGTCGGGTCAGACCCGGACCCGACCTGGGTCCGGGTCCGGGTCCGGGTCCGGGTCGGGTCGGGGTGGACCTGACCCGACCCGACCCGTTGACAGGCCTACATGTAACCCCTTGAACACCTGTGCAAATTCAAATAACCCCTTGAATTAAATTTTTGTTGATAGATGTGGAATATTACGTTTGGTTAATCATGACTGAAAACAGAGTATATTAAAAAAAACCCTAAATTATATTAAAAATGTAAAAAACCATATATAAATGTTGATTTTAGCTCTTTGGATAGGGTTTTATGGACAGTTTTTCATGTTTTGAACACATTGTAGGAGTTTTTTGTATACTATATTTTTAGTCAGGGTTAACCAAAAGAAATATTAACATAATATTCATCATCTGTCAATGAAAGTTTTAACCCAATGGACTACTTGGATTTATATAAGACTTAAAAGAAAATTCGGGTTATATGGATTTCTTGCAATTTACATGGGATTATTTGAATTTTTTCCTTTTTAAAAACTATTGAAAACCAAAATAAGCCATACACATAGGCTTATCCCTACCAATACATGACTATTCCACTCGTATTAGAATTCCACATTTCTAATAATGATATCATGGAAATATAGAAATCTAACAACCTGTTGAGGACATGGATTAAATTTGAAAACAATGTCTTGGCTCCTTAACCAAGGGTTGTTGGGTTAATACAATCATCCATTAAAACCAATTCACATTTGCACCATCCACCAGAATTCGTGATTCTCACCTTACACATGAAAAGTAGACTTTGCAATCTGCAAGACACATTTGACAGATGATACAATTGGCACCCCCATGAAAGATTCAATATGAACAGAAGACACTAATTTTCACTTCGCTACAACACAATGGGCTTATACAGAAACAACAAATATGATAAATAGAAACATTAAAAAAAAAAAATTGACAATGCGAGGTCATCTCGGGCCGGATAACTCGACCGCATGGAGGTTGTCGGTAGAGTCCAAGATCCATTCGGAGTTACGGTGCGGCACAAGCTCCACCTCCTGGCGGACCACCTCGACCTTCTGCCACTCCTCCCACCTCTCCGCCAAGCCGTCCCCTTCGAGCATCCTCACCACCTCCGACATCTTGGGCCGGTCCACAGGGGAGCCCTGGGTGCAGAGAAGTGCGACTTGGATGAGCGCCTCCACCTCGATTTCCACGTAGTTGTTCTGGAGATCTGGGTCGACCAGCATGTCGAGCTTCTTCTCTTTGAGGAGTCCTTTCACCTGAGAATGGCACACATAGGTCATGACAATCCACTATGGATCATGAAATATGCTTTTGATCAAGAACCCCATGTATCACTCTCTTTGTTCATCTTAACAAGTCTTAAGATTTCATTATGCACCCACCAAAAAAAAAAAAAAAGATTTCATTATGCAACTTATGGCATAAGCTACCTGTAGGTCATCATCTTCAGAATCAAGATGTTCAGTAAAAGACGATTTATTAAATTTTGAGAAATATAAATAAAAGAAAAATAAGAATGTGGTTCCTCAAGCATCATCAAGTTTCTCGTAATTCAATGACCAGACATTATTCATTAAACTCAAGAAATGGGTTTCAATCTTCATTGAATATAAATAGTAGAGTATTCTTTGAAGTTCAAATTATTGGTATCTCATAAGATTTTTCCACCCATAAGCCGATTTTCCCACTATCAATAATCAACCTCAATATAAAAAATGGAAAAAGGACATTCACCATCTAAAAATAAATACCTATCATATAATCTATTGGCTTTCAATTATGATTTACATTAGTGCAAATACAATAACCTCGATTTGAGATGAGAAATTCCCCAACAACCTTTTATAAATTTTTCCAGTAGTAATTCCATATGCACGGCCATGCTAATCATCTCCACCTCCGTTTGGAACTGAAGTTCCCCACCCGGTGTACGCTCCTCTTTCAGTCTTTTTACAGCCACTAGTGAACCATCCGCTAATCGTCCCTTGTACACCTTTCCAAAACCACCCCTTCCTAATATATTTTTGTTGCTAAAACTATCTGTTGCAACTTGTAACTCTCGGAGAGAAAACCTTTTAAGCTGACCCAGATGAACCTCGGGATCCTCTTCGGCTGGAATACACACAAAAAAAAAAACAATAAATTTATATGCAAATATGTTTCAGTCTTGTGACTTTTGGTGATCTCACTAACCAGGTACATCAAAGAAATGTTCTTGAGGTTTCCGGCGACGCCACCAGGCAAAACCAATTGCAGGAGCAGCAAATAGCAAAGCAGCACCAGCAGCTACACCACCAGCAATTGCTCCTGTACTTGAAGCACTGCTTCCTCCTGATATACATGTATAAAGCATAATCAGCAAGCAATTCAGAGAAGATACCAGTGATATGATCAATAAAAAGCACCAGCGCATCTAGCTTTCATAAATAATACTGTTCAAGTTTCGACATTATTTCAAAATGAACTGTCATATTTTAATAATCATAATGATAATAATTCCAGATGAGTGATATTATATCAAACAAGTGTACGAGACTGGAGAACAATGCCACAAAACATGGAGAAAAGTTTTGCTGCAAAGGAAAACAACATTTACGTCTCTAGTCCCTGATTCCAGTAGAAAACCAAAAGTTTACATCCATAATCATAAAAAATCATTTCTTGGACCAGAAAGGTGAATGAAAATAAAGTTCCTTTGAGATTATTCCAAAAAGTTTGATGGTTATTTTTTCCTGTATCATTATTCTTTGATGGTTATATTCACTGCAGCTCAATTTTTGTCAACTCTTTTTTTTAATGAAGCTGGTAGGCCATCTACTACCATATATCCAGTAATAATGGAGTTCAGGCTGAAAAAGATAGAAAAACAGTGGGAAAAAATATATAAAGAAAGCAGAGAAAGAAGAGTAAAAAAACTGAGTCTGCAAAATCCAAGTTCAAGACAACACATTTACACACAAATTCTGAGTTTATTTTTTCTGTCAATGTGCATGAAGATCTGAACATATAAAAAAAAATAGTCACCTTGTGTGGGGCTTGGCGATGCAGGAACAAATGGAGGTGGAGGTGAAAATGGTGGATCTCCAGGGCAAGGGTGTGAAGTACCAGGACCACACAGTTGAGGGTTATTAGCAAAACTGCAAATGGAAATGGAGTGTCAGCAGCTGTAATGCTAGATAAGAATGGTGTTATTTATTGAATGGACCATGAAGTAACCTGATGGGAGTGAACAATAAAAAGGAGCCATTTGATGGGACCGATCCAGAGAGATGGTTGTTAGACAAATCCCTGCACATCCAGATTATCAATTTAGCCAGCAATTCAGGCAGTTGTCGAGGAAGGGGAGGAGGAAAGCAGCGACACTATCGACTTACAGAACTTGTAGTGCAGAAACATTGGTCAAGGATACAGGAATATGACCAGACAAGCTATTGTTGTTAAGCCGGCTATCCTTCCATGCAAGTTTCAATGAGCAACAACCATTAAGTTACTGATGAGCAATATAATTGTAACAAATAAAAAGAATGTGAAAGTTGAAAGAAATTTTCAAGTATGAGGCAAAAGATTTAGGCAAATAAGAGAGAATTTGCATGCATGGATCTAGGGATGTTGTATATGTCAGGTTAATGCTCATAAGTTCCCTCAGCCAAACAACAGTGGATAGATGTTATTCACAGTGATGGAATATGGCAACAAAAATTTGCATTGGTGTTTAAACAATTACATGTATGATGTATGTCATATATAAGTCGCAACCTCAAGAAATGACATGCCATTCATCATATTCATATACATGTAAATTTACACCATTCCCTCACCAGAAGCTTTGGTTTCAGCTCCATTACTGCAAGAGTGCAACATCTTTCATAGTTACCTTCAATTGATAAGGGTGCAAACCATTTAATCATATGTTATACAGAGTAACTTCTGTAAACTTTGGAATATTTCTTCTGTCCAGGTTTCCAAGTTAAGAGGGAAAAAAACAACCAACCACATCGTTTATGTAGTTCTGGAAATCCCCAGTTAAGGAAAAGGAAAGAAAAGCATAATAAATAAATAAAAAACAAAAGTTGTCTACTGACAAGCTTTATTCAGGACAGACATTTAAATTAGTCAGTTTTAAACCCACCAGTCAAAACAACATTTATTAACATGAATGATAAAGCTGTTCTTGGTTATTAACCAGATGTTCAAAATTACAATCGTGTTTAACTGTGTAAGTTATAAAAACGAATGGGTAAGTGGACTATCAAAAACAAAGCCGGTAAAAACCAAGGAAGCAAAAAGTAACAGAAGACATTGGCATGTAAACTTAAATGGTGTGTAAGCCCATTGCCAGACATGAAAAACAAACTTCAAAGAGAAAGAACAAAATGAAAATTTTAAAAATAATAATAATAACATAATGAAAGAGGAAAAGTATGAGCATTCTTACAGGAAGCGGAGCTTTGAAAGATTGCCCAATGTATCAGGTATGGGACCACTATAATTGTTCAAGTAGAGATCCAAGCTCACTAGGTTTGTCAGGTTTCCAAGATCACTAGGAATCGACCCACTTATGTTGTTGCTATAGAGTTCTCTGCAAAAGAAGAAGTGAGTCAACAGATATTATCAGTGACCGAGTTTTTCAAATCCATTGTGCCTAAAAAAAAAATTTCATTACTTATAGTGATTTTCATCCACACCACACAGCATACCATGCGCATGCTGTACAATTGGCTAATTAGATGCTATGGCAATTTATACCCTTATACAACTTGTGGGAAGCATTATTAAATAGGATCCCCAATTAATATAGGATCAATTCTATCAAAAATATGTGGACCAAGTTAAACATGAACTGACATAATTCAATATAACATCAAAATTACTCTGTCCTAATTATGAAAACAAGCTCCATGATTGTGCATTTGCATCACCTAAAATGGAAGTGAATCTTCCAATAACATATCAAGAAAGGATACAAAAGTCATCTTCAGGGATAATAGCATCATACTAGATTTACCATGCACATGGTCACACCCACCAACAACCCGTCCCAAAATTGTCTAAAATTGAAACAAACAAAGCCTCTATTTCATATGAGATAATATTAAACAACTCACTTAAGCATGTCCAGCAGGGGAAAAAACAGTAAACCAAATATATAATACAGTCAAGACTTTGGAAGAATCGAAACATTATAATGCATAAAAGCATGACTTACAGATACTGCAAGTTTTTTAGTTGACCGAGTTGGGGAACTAATGTACCAGATAATGCTGCATTTCCAAGATCACTGGAAGAGGGAAGCGCAAGAAATTTGGTGATGCATGTAAATTTGTAAAGCCAAACTAAAAAAGATATTACTACTTTGACTTACACTCTTATGACGCTGTTGTCATTGTTACAGGTTACATGAAACCATGTGCATGGATTGACAAGTGTTGGATCCCAACTTTGCAGCACATTATTAGGATCATTTAAATTTGTTCTTAGATTGTGCAATGCATCACCTATTGACAAAGACATGTAAACAACCATCATATCAGAAGCTCAGTTAAAAGTAAATGAAATAGAGGGGTTGACTTGAATTGAAAAAAAGCAATTGTGAGTGACAATATAGAAGAACAAAGAGGGTGAGTAAATAATCATCCAGGACAGTTAAATGCTTTTTCCTTGTGTGGTGCACACAAAATGATCCTACTCAAAAAACTCATAAAGCTTTAAGGTGGAGACATTCCCAATAACCTCGACCTCTATTCCTTGCCTTCTTGTCTAGCTTTTTCCACTATTTTGAATTTTCAATCAATATTTGATAAAATTGGAACTTCTTCATAAAAGTAAGTTCCAGGGATGAATGGTCAAATTCTGGTCATCTAGATCATGGCCACAAAAAACGACAGAGCTCATTAAATTAAGGTCCTCCACCTCAAGGAGAATTTATGCACCAAACATTACAGATAATCTCCTGAATAATAAACAGGAGAAAAAAAAATGGATATATCACGGGAATTTAGGATATTTTCTTATTTTCCAATAAGGTATTTGGTTTGTAATAAAGCTTAGCAAATGATAATTGATATGCTGACATTTACCTGTTTATTACAGGATTGTAGGATCTTTCTTGTTTGAGGCATTGTCTAATTTCAAGAATTGATCACTAGTAAAAGAAATCTTCATTCTGTGATATAAATTTCCTATTACATTTATCAACCAATCAACTAACACATCTGAACACCAACTCAACTACAGAAACTTACAAAATCTAAGAGATAATACCAGTGAATAATGATGGCAATTCAAACGATCGTACCCATGAGAGACTACCTTCTCAGTTTAAGGAAAGCTTTCTCGGTTTACTTGCGTCAAAAATAAACAGTTCATCCATCAAGACCCCTCTCCCTCTCTCTACACTTCTCTACTTCATCATTACCCAAACCCCCAATCAATGAAACTCCTTTCGGAAAATCATCCATCCCCATCACCATAAAACACTGATGAGCAAATTCAACAAGCAATTGCAGTCGATTAAGGACACAAACCAAAACCACCCACTTCCACTAATTCAACCCATCTCAAAACCCTCCTCAAACACTTCATCCCCACAATCAACACCCACATCACAAATACAAAAACTCTCTTAGATCTCCATCAAAATAATAATAATAAATAAATAAAACACCATTTCATGCTACATAAACAAGAAGATCAAAACAAAACCAACCAAACCAAAACAAAAACAAAAAATTAGGAGAGAAAGAATAGTAAAAGAAGCTAAGAAATCATACCTTCCATGTTGGCAAGAACCCTCGCGAGAGGATGGAACACTAAAATCAGCCATAGAAAGACAGAAGCCGAGATTCCCCTCTCCATCTCCATCACCACCACTTCTACCTACTCACTCACTCATAATACCTCCTCAGATCCTTTCAAAAATGAAATCCCAAAAGACCCACATCAAAAAAGGCAAAAAAACCACTAACTTTCGCTTCCTCCCCCCGAAAAAAATCTTCCAAGTATATCGATCCGATGCAACCCAGATAATAAAAATAAAATCTTTCCAGTCAATCAAACAGTGGGTCCGTTTTGTTCAACCGTAATATCTTTTTTTGAGTTTTTTTTTTTTTTTTTTTTTTCTGTTTGTGATTTCTCAGGGTCTCATCATCTCTAGTGAGGGCGAGCCTGGCGAACAGAGTCTCTTTTTTTTATATTTTTTTATTTATAAATACAAATAAATTTCAGGGGAAGCTGCCCGAGACGGGTGTGCTCGCTGCCCGTTCATAATCAAAAATAATATTTATATTTGGGGATGTTTCATATTTCCTCATGTGAAGTTGCAAAAATCTGTTTTCGTCCTTACAATAATGGAAAAATTCTATATATCTCCCTCAAATTTTGAAAATGTTAATGTAATCTCTGTTATCAGCCTATGAAATATATACTCAAATGAACTAAGTATGTACCTTTTTAGTTTAGTATATACTAAAATAAGGATGCGTATGAATATGAGATTGAAACCTTTAGATTATTGGAATCCTGTATTTCAAACTTAGCTTTTTAAAATGCTAAATCTACTTAAACTCGTATTCAAACGAGTCTTAAAAAATGCTTTATGATACTTTGATGAATCAAATTTGTAGATAAAGGAAAATAAGAAGGTGATTCAATCAAAATCAATAGTGATAGATTGAACCATTTACAATAAGCTCCTACATTCTATTTAGCAT
Source organism: Acorus gramineus (assembly GCA_030737835.1). NCBI lineage: Eukaryota > Viridiplantae > Streptophyta > Magnoliopsida > Acorales > Acoraceae > Acorus > Acorus gramineus. The sequence continues at coordinate 11,907,053 of CM060848.1, forward strand.
GTATTTTGGGTGTGTAAAATTCAAAAGAGGCATGTCTAACGTTTGTACAGGACTAGTTGACTTGAACGGTGAGCATGAGATGCTTTTAGAGGGGTCGATCTTACAACCTTCATAAATGGGCATTACTCTTATAAGTCTTGTACTTTATTTCTCAGTGTCATATCATTAGTCTTTTGGACTTGGACTATATCAGCTTAGGTCATCATATTAATTTAAGAAAAATTAAATTAAATTCTATAAAGAAAAATCATCATTATAGAATTTAATTTTGATATTGTTAATTAACTTTTCAAGGTTATTTTAATTAAGTTTATGTCTAGGTTTGAATCACTTGTAATCACAAGAAAAACCCTATATATGTGGCCCTTTTCCTATGGAATACCACCTAGGAACATTTTATGAACCAAATCCTCCATCACTAATTTATTGTTGATCTAAATTGTACCATTTAAGTAATGATCAGAGCACTGAAAGTTTAAAACTATAAAAACAAAAGTTGAGGAGGAACTTAGAATTATTTAAGTTAGTCAATTATTTTTAAAAATTTTTTATAGCTGATACGAATTCCTATGAAAACAAAAAAAATATGATCATATATTCAAATATCCAAAATGCATATATGGATTTCCAAAAGTATTCAAACACAACATATATTTTGATCTAAATTATATATATTCATATTATATACTATTTAAAATCAATTATTTTGTTATAATCTTCAAAATCTAAATAAAAACTTGAATTAATGTTTAATTTTTTTAGATTGTAACAAATCACATTCTTAATATTTCATGTATCACCTTTATTTATATTTGAATATTTCAATTATATAAAAATATTCACATCCGAATCCGAAAAGAACCAAATTATTCATTGACAAACTTAGAGATTTCCAAAAGTTGGAATGACTTAATTTGTGAATACGAGATATCTGAGGTACCTAACACTAATAAATCATTTTCCTTTCTGCCACGACTAGTCAAAGTCTCCTTATATGGGATCCACTTGCCACGTAGGATCCAGTCAAACTTTCATTTCTCTGCCATGACTTTCCAAACAGACAGAGGGAGTTACATTGACATTTCAATTAAATATGAACATGATTTGCAAGTCAAGCTGTCCCCGGAGATCTAACGCCACCGTTTGTAGATTCTGTTGGAATGGGGACGCTGCCTAACATCGGGTCCAAATCCATTGGCTTCTATCAGTTTGATCAATATCGAACTGCACAATCTATAAATCGAATTGCACAGTCAATTGTTAAAGTACAAGTGTCACTCTACTACTATATACTAATGGTATTGATCAAACTCAAATATGTAATTGTAGAGTGACATATGTACTCAACAATTGGTTATGCAGTTCGATTCATAAACAGTGTATTTCGATTCATTAGTTATTATGCAGTTCGATACTGATGGACTGATCAAACTCCTAACCTCGTGTTTTAAAATCTGACTTGATTCGATATGTGAAACCTTCATTCGATTTAATTCTGTTTCTACTTACTCTTACAATGTGACAATATAAAAAATCAACAGAAATCTATTAACTCATAGGTTAAACCAACAGTTTTTTAGGATTGATCAAACCGTCAAACTAGTTCTTTACTCATACAAATTGTTGTTAGTTATTTGTTTAAATATTAATTTGAATAAAAAAAATTAGATTTTTATGCAACAAAATCACACCGAGCATTAAATCAAAGGTTAAAAAGTATGAAGATTTAAGACTTGGTTTGTTTTCCAGTGGGGCCCATGACTCCCACACAGGGCACCCTAATGAAGTGACCTGGACTTGGTGTAATGGGTGGCAGACCTGAACTGGTTCGGTCGAACTGAATCGTCATCGCGATCTAGTTGTTGTTGCGACTTTTGGTGGGGGTGCCCCTATTTCCACCCCTCAAATCTATATGCACTTCCCTTTATATAGATTAGGCACATATATAAGATACATTTAAATCTATTTAATTTGTACACCTCTAATATAGATACTCTATATCCTTTTTTGGAACTAGCTTTTTTTAGTTGTATGTGTCTTGTTTGAAAAATAAATTTATTTTGTGATAATTTTGTTTAAGGGTGGTATTCATTTACAATAATTATATACTTATTTGAAGAAAACATTTAGGTTTAGGTGAGGATTCAATTTTCACTAGGGTTTACGTTGTTCATTTTTGTAGGATTAAATATGAGAATAAGATGTTGGGGCGTGTAAAGGAATTCAAGTTTGGGTTTAAATATACGGGGCTTCTAATTTTGAAGCTCAATACAAAGGGGCGTACTACAAACAACTGGGCATGCATACAGATTTGAGGGTGACCCTTTGGTGGGCCCGCACATGCTAAGATGTTTTTTTAAGGGAGAATGTCACATGACCACATTTATAGTCCCAAACATTGGTCTCCACCCAGTTTCAATTTTTTTAAATAGTATACATCATTAATTAATTAGGTATGTGTTTTTATAAAGAGCTCTATTACACAGTTTTTTTTTCTTAAATTATAATCTCATATATTTTATTAGCATCGTATATTCACATACATGTAACGAGATATGTAACCTGTTATTAATTTTTTCATATTTTATATAAATGGATTCATATAATATATTGGAGTACATTTAAGTTTTCACAAAAATGTATACTTGATCACTGGATGATGTATATTATTTTAAAAAAATTAAAACAAATGTGTATTGGAATTAAGAATGAAAAACTTGAGTATAAAAAATTAAATATATATTTCAATAAATGTATACGTAAGTAATTTCAGGCAAGGCATGCAGTGGTTTAATTTAACAATGCTATTTATTTTTTAAAGCGTATTTATATTCCACGAATGCAAGTTCAACACGTGTGCAATTTACTCAAAGTTCTACTTTTTTTATATTGTTATTATAATTACTAGTGCACATGTTCAATCATCTCATGTAATTATGGTACAACATGAGAGACTATGATGTGATTACGTATAGTGTGGTCAATTATGTCCTATGTGCTCAACTAAACAGGAGACTATACACTTATTTGCAAATTGTGACGTCTCTGCTGAGTGCTGGCGGTTTATACCTCCTCATCTGTTGCCCCCACCTATGGTGTGGATGAAAAGAACATGGCTATAGGTATTCTCTGCTGAGGAATGGGGTCATTCTCCTCAGTTTGTCACCAAGTTAGTGATATTGTCTACATGTGTTGGAATATTTGGAAAGCCAGAAATTCAATGGTTTTTAACAATGTATTTCTACATCCAAAGAAGGTATAGCATTTCGTGCCCTGAGCCATGCCTGGGAGTGTCTGACATTTATTCTGCAGAAGGAAGTCCAGCCTCTATGTATTATGCAAGGGGAGGACTCCATACCTTCCACCGATGAGTTAAATCAATCTAATGAAAGGGGCAGCAATGAGTCCATTTGTATTTTGACAGATTGGGAGTGTGGACCCAAGTTCTGGACAAGCTGGGGCAGCTTTCATCATATGCAGAGAGAACCCGCATCAAATTCTAGGAGCTGGGTGTTGAGGTTGGCTATGGACTTCTCCTCTACGAGCGGAGGCTGAGGCGATTCGCCTAGCAGTTCGTTTTGCTAGATCTCTTGGTTTACACCACCTATGTATAGGGTCGATCGGATGCCGAGAGTTTGATTAGACTTTTACAAAGCGCAGGAGACGGACCACCACAAATTCAAAAAATTGTTGCGGATATTAGAAGATGGACTTCTACACTGGATCCAGTAAAATTTGTGAAAGTTCCTAGAGTAGCAGTGGCTGCCCTAGAACAGTTAGCTAAAATGGCCCGTCGAACTCGAGGCATCGATTTGTACTCGAGGTCTACATGATCAATAAGTGCGCCGATGTCTTACTGCTTTTGTTTCTAATCTGTTTGAAGGTGTTAGACAACTAAGGTTGTCTAATGTAAATTGATGTATATATACTTTTGATACTTTTTAGTATATATATGTAAATTGCAGCTGGCCTTCTTACCAAAAAAAAAAAAAAATTAAGAGTTTTATTTTTTACATTTTTTTATCCGAATGTGAGATTGAAAACTATTATTCTTATATTCTTGCGCTTGAAACTTTGATTTTGATTTCTTGCATCATATTTTGAAGGGCCCAATTGCCCAAATATCCTGTAGCCCAACCACAATATTTCTTGTGCCCCCACCTTTTGAAAAAAAAAAATTTACCCCTGCAGCAAACACTTAATTTTTTTTCTACCCTCCTCCCTTTAATTCCCCCAGCAACACAAAATCACAGTTTTTCCCTGTAAGTGAATGTATGTTTTCTGTTACTTGTAGAATACAAAATGTAATTTCTGTAAATATTATCTGTAAGTGCATTATTATGCATGTTATGTAAAAAAAAGTAACTTACAAAATATTAAAGAAACATATATTAATGCATAACACCTGAAAATATTTTTTCACAAGCATCAAAACACTTGAATTCATTGAATGTTTGCATTCCGACATTCTTTTCCTACCCTAATGAACTGAGATGTTGTATTTCCTCGGATCATCTTCATGTCATTTTAGCTAAAATAAAATCTATTGTTACACATTCGAGTTAGCAAGCGTACATCATTAGAAAGAAAGCGTAATTTAAATTATATTAGACATGCAACAATTAGTCAAACACCCAAATAAATCAAATATCAATAAGTGTGTATTTCATGACAATATAAGAACCACATATATATTAATGTTATGCATTAATGTATGTTTCTCTAGTGTTTTGCAAGTTACAATTTTTACATAACGTAATAATGCATTTATAGATAATATTTACAGAAATTACAATTTGTGTTCTTCAAGTTACAGAAAACATACATGTACTTACATGAAAAAACTGCAATTTTGTGGTACTATGGGAATTAAAGGGAGGAGGGTAGAAAAAAAATTAAGTGTTTGTTGTAGGGGTAAAGAAAAAAAATTTCAAAAGGTGGGGGCACAGGAAATATTGGGGTTGAACTGTAGAGGTATTTGAGCAATTGACCCTATTTTGAAACATAATTCAAGGTTTTGTTTGACAAAAACTGTGTGAAACAGTTTTTTTTTTTTAAATATAATTGATTACAAAAATATCAATAAACCAGAAATTGGATATTTCATGAGGTTGGAATTTGTTTCAAAACACAGGAATAGTCAATTTTCAGAAGTATATAGTTTTGGCAACTTTTCAAACTTATATATAGATTTTTTCACATGAAAAGCTAAACGTGATGGTCCATTTTCAATCATGATTTTGTGTTTGGATCAGGGTTTGACAGGATAGAATAATATAACAAAAAAGAAATATCATCTCAGTGGCTATCTATACCAAAATATCAATCTATCCTGAATAAGATTACGTCGCACTTCAAACTATGGTAAGCGGGGTGTGGATTAACGATATACTTATGTATTATAGTTGTTATACTTAGGTAGTGTTTGATAGCAAGATTATAAAACTGATTTTCTACAAACACTGAGTTTAAAATTGATTTTGTAGGAAATCACCCCTATCTTTTGAAAATCGTAGTTTTTAGTTACAATTTACCTGAAATCTATCTGTAAGAAACTGCTACAGTAAAATTATTTGATTACACGATTGTCAAAACAGTTTTTTACAAACGTAAAAACTACTCAATTGTGTAATCAAATGCTGCTTTACTGTAATAAAACAAACAATTTTTAAACTATCAAGATTTATCAGTATTCTATCACATGCATGAGGCTATAGAAACTCTATGTGACCCAGTGAGACCGTGCTACAAAAGATTCACTTCTAAAAAAAAAAAAAAAAATCTTCCTATTTATTATGCATGGTGAAAAATCCAAAGTACCAAACCAAATAAGGCGCGTCTATCCCCACCCATCGTTTTTCTTACCCCACCAATCAAAAAAAAAAAAAAAAAAAAAATCGGTGGTTGGCTGTTCCCACCAATCCAGATCGACCGAAATTGGTCGCCATTTCAGGTTTTGGACGACCGGACTTGGTCGCCATTTCAGGTTTTGGGCGACAGTAATTGGTCGCAATTTCAGGCTTTGGGCGACTGTAATTGGTCGAACAGGGTTTAAAACTATATCTACCTATTTTTTGTAAACAAATAAATTTTTGGGTTTATCCATTACATTCTAAATTTATTCTTTGATCCAAACAACAGCTAAGGGGCCGAAAAAAATGTAAGTAGGTATACTTTCAATTAATTCAAATTTTTATAAAAAAATATCTTATTAGACAAATATATATCATTTTTAAGCTTCGTGTGAATTCGTAGTTAAGAGGATTCTTGGTTTGAAAACAAAAAAAAACTATCAGTTGATCCAAACACATTATATATTTGGCTTTTGAAAATTAGTCCGTCACTTATGTAAAAAAAATTGTTCTTATATTCTACATTTAAGAATAATAATTGATTCTCCTTACATTACAACTCAGACTTGAAGTGGTATGAATGATTCAAGGAAGATATACGTCATGGGATTATGTTTCCAAGAAAAAAATTATAAACTTTATTACAAATCCTGTTCGACCAAGTTCGGTCGTCCGAAACCTGAAATGACGACCAAGTCCGGTCGCCCAAAATCTGAAATGGCGACCAAGTCCGGTCGTACAAAACCTGAAGTGGCGACCAAATCTGGTCGACCTGGCCGGATCGGTGGGAAAAGATAAAACATCGATTTTTTTTTTCGATTGGTGGGGTAAGAAAAACCCTCGGTGGGGATAGCCGTGCCCAACCAAATAAGATGGAAATTTGTCCCCTCAGAGAGTCATCAAAGTCCACATTTTATATATTCTCTGATTCAATTTTTCCTATCTTTGATCCATCAAGAATCAACGACAGCGACGTTTTAGGCTTCATGTTTGGTGAGCATTAATAAGTGATGAAAGTCCAGTCAATGCTCCGCGTTTTGTTTTGTCTAAATACATACACACAAGTTGACCATCACCATCACATGCACGTGTTTAGAAAATGAAACTTTCATTTTCCTTCTTTCTCACTATCTTTAGCGTTAGAATTAAATTAGATAGTCCATTGTTAGATACGTATTCTATTTTTTTATTAGATCTAATCAATTATGGGATAAAATATGGATTTTTAAAAATATCATCAGTATTTAATAGAAGAGTGAAACGTGTAAATTAATAGGCTGTGTAGTTCGATACTGATGGGACTGATTGAAATCAAGTCTGATTAGATCTAGACTTGCTACCACGTAGAGGTTTCCTTTATGTTCATGCACTTTATAATTTCGAACTGATTGTAACCGTTATTATTTCAAGTTGAGTGCTATTTCACCCAGATCTGTTTCAAGCCCCAATTCCAGTCTTATATGTGTCGATAGAAAATTAATGAAACATATGCTCATGTTAACAAGGTATATGCTTTGAAAGATTTTTTTACATTTTCTATAAATGCATCCACGCAATTCATTGGAGTATATGCTTCATTTTTATAAAAACATGTACCTTATTAGTTGAATTATATTATTTCTAAAAAATTCAAAACATGTATAGACTAGAATTGAGGTTGTACGTAACATTATCCTTCCAAGTCAGATAAGGTCTATATTTTCTCTCAATTATTTTTTTTTTTTTTTTTTGGATGAGGGGGAGGGGGTTGTTGCTTGTCATTACATGCAGTCCTTGTTTGCAAGCATTTTCAAATACACAATGAGTTATAATAATTTTTATTTATTTTAATAAATAAATCCATACAATCTATTAAAACATATAGTTTAATTTTCAGAATGTACATGTTCCGTTTAATATAAACTATCAAAAAATAATGAAAGTCTGTAAAGACTTTACCATGGACTCTATGTATGGCAATTCACTTTTGCTTTTTTGGTTGGGTAATTTTGCAAATGTTATAAGTACCATATACTTTAATAGCTGTCACACAACATAATATAACTTATTATTAAAAATTTTGATTTTATTAAATATAAATCCATACAATTCATTGAAATATATATTTCACATTCTATAAAAATACACAACTCACTAAATAAGATATAATAATTAAAAAAAATCAAAACTGGTGCAAATGGCAAGTGCGGTTTTAATAGGTGTTAGTCCATTTATCTTGTTGTCATTAAATTTCTCATAGGCCAACCAAAGTTATTTTTTCTACTTGTTACTTCAAATCTGATCCTTCTTGTTATCCAGCATTTAACTTGCTTGTGCACATTATTTCATCCCATTGCACAAAGGAAAAAAATTAATAAGAAAAAAACTCATTCATTCAAAATTGATAACATGATATCATCTTCTCAGAAGTTTAAAATAGACTTGTTAAAATTTTAGTAACAATTTAGGTAACAATTTTAGGGGATAAACAAGCGAAGGTAGTTTTCTTAGCTTGACAGTAAGGTCAGCCACGGGGAGTCCCTCCGATATAAAAAAAAAAAAAATTTAGGTAACTGAATCAACACTCTTTCACTAAGGGTTAGTTTGATAACTTTAGCCAAGAAGAAAATTTTCTTTTCTCATGATTCAAATTCAGAAAGATTCCATGAAAGAAGAAAATTAATCTAGAATATAAATGAATTAGCATAAGAATAAATGATTCTAAACACAATTTTTATAGGTGTTCTAAGAGAATTAGAATAAAAAATTGAAGACCCCCTAAACTCCCATTTACTTAACTTTATGCAAACATATTCTTCTAGATGTACCACTTTTGAAAAAAAAGAAGGAAATATCCAAATAACCTCCTGTAAATGCCCCGAATCCATATAGCCCCTTAACTTTTCCTAAAGTTTATATAACTCCCTGAAAACACATGTAATCTAAATAGCTCCCTCATTTAATTTTTTTGTTGACAGACAATGAATATTTTACGAAAATCAACAATAATATGTTAAAAATGTGAAAAATCCTATGTGAATAATGATTTTGCTCCTCCAAATAAGATTTTATAATATATTTGGAGAGGTAAAATCATTATTTACATGGGTTTTTTTTTCTCATTTTGAACACATTGTGGAGATTTTTTTAGTATATTATGTTTACGGTCAGGGTTAACCAAATATAATATTCCTCATATGTCCATAGAAGTTTAACTCAGGAGGTTATTTGGATTTACATAGCTGTTTTCAAAGGGTTAAATGAACTTCAAGAAAAGTCAGGAGACTATATGGATTTCAGACAGTTTGTAGGGTGTTATTTGGATATTTCCTAAATTTTTTATTTTTTAACAGCTAGCGGATTTGACCCCTCCTCCCCCCTCCCCTCCCCTCCCCTAACCCAATCAACACAAAAGAATATTGGGTGCATTAGAAAACACATTTTGAAAAGCAGTTTTGATCTTTATACACGGTTTTTCATGATGTTACAATGATGACCGTTTTTTAATTAATCAAAGAATAATGTTTGTTATTTATAACAGAAGCTGTTTTTATTAGAATTGTTAAAGAGTCATTATTAGAATAATATTATGTCTTTATTATCATTATTATTATATTATTAGTTTCCTAGTTTTCCTATATTCCTTTTCTGGTATTTTAGGGTTTCCTCTATGTATCTATAAATAGAGCATTTGGCTCCTCTAATACAATAACAAGAATTCCTTTTTCCTTTATTCTAACATGGTATCAGAGCCTCCACCTCAAAAATCCTAGATCCACAAAAGCTTCTCTTTCTCTTCCCCGCTTCGATTGAAGAGTCTTCAATCGAAGCGGGGGAGGAATTTTGCTCACGAGATCTAAAAGCTTCACCTTACACCATCACGCACATTCCCACGCCTTCGCGCTTCTCTGCATATCGTCGCGCCCTGCCGTGCCCTGCTGACCTTGCCGTCGTGCCCTACCAGCCCTGCCGACGGACCTGCCAGCCCTGCCGACGTGCCTTGCTGTGCCCTGCCAGCCCTACCGACATTCCCTGCTCGCTCTACCGTCCAGCCCTGTCGACGTGCCCTGCCAGCCCTACCGACATTCCCTGCTCGCTCTACCGTCCAGCCCTGTCGACGTGCCCTGCCAACCCTGCCATTGTTCCACACTGCGTCCCTGCCGTCGCGCCCTGCGTGCTCTGTCGACATGCCCTGCCGACCCTGCCGTCGTGCCCTGCTGATGCGCCCTGCTCGCCCTATGGTGCCCTGCCGACGGACCTGCCAACCCTGCCGTCGCGCCCTGTCGTGCCCTGCCGACGTGCCCTACTAGCCCTACCGATGTGCCCTGCTCGCCCTGCCGTCGCGCCTTGCGTGCCCTGCCAGCCCTGCCGTCGTGCCTTGCCGACGGACCTGCCAGCCCTGCCGTTGCACCCTGTTGTGCCCTGCCAGCCCTGCCGACAAGCCCTGCCTCCCTGCCATGTCGTGCCCTGCCAGCCCTGCTGATGTGCCCTGCTCGCCCTGCCGTCACGCCCTGCGCCCTGCCGACGTGCCCTGCCAGCCCTGCCGTCGTGCCTTGCCGACGGACCTGCCAGCCCTGCCGTTGCACCCTGCTGTGCCCTGCCGACGTGCCCTGCCAGCCCTGCCGACAGGCCCTGCCAACTCGCCCTGCCAGCCCTGCAGTCCAGCCCTCTGCCACCTCCGACAACCCTCGGCCGCCTCCGGCCTCTCTCCGGTGGCCCTTTGCCGCCCTCGGTGATCCTCTGGCTACTCTCAACCATCTCCAGCCACCCTTTGGCGCTCTCCGCTGCACTCAGCTGCTCTCCACGGACCTCCAATGCATCCGCCCGCGCTCCTATGGCTCTAGCGGCCACCTCGGGATTTCAGAACACTAAATTGGATTTTATTTCCTATCTAAAGATTTGCACACCTCCGCGCATCTCCTTGCGGCATCGACCGCTCTCGCGCTCTTCGTGCAATCTCGCGACTCCTCTTACTGCCTCTACACATGTCTTCTTCTATGTGCGCTCTTTCTCTTTTCGCAGCATTGCGGCCGCCACACGCGTCTTCCTTTATGTGCGCCATCCACGTTCCTGTCCTTTCCCCTCCCGCACCGTGCAGCACCCATGCCACGCTGCCTCTACCGCGCCATGTGGCACCTCTGCAGCGTCGTGCTGTGCCTCACCCCACCGCCCGTTGTTGTCGCCAGCCTTCGTCACCTTCTCATTTTTGTGCAAACTCTAAGGGTTCTACCTTTCATAGTTTGGGAGGGGGTGTTAAAAAGTCATTATTAGAATAACGTTATGTCTTTATTATCATTATTATTATATTATTAGTTTCCTAGTTTTCCTATATTCATTTTTTGGTATTTTAGGGTTTCCTCTATGTATCTATAAATAGAGCATTTAGCTCCTTCAATACAATAACAAGAATTCATTTTCCTTTATTCTAACAAGAATAAACACAATTTTTTATGTACCTTTTTTTTGTTGTAATGATGATAATAACTTTTAAATTAAATCCCTTTTGTTTGGTAAGACTTTTAACTTTTCAAAAAGCTAAGAACTTTTCAATTGAGCTGGCAAACGGGCGCTATTTGAGTGTAACACCATGGCATTCTTTCGTACTCGCAAATAGAGAGAAGCCACACACCACCATAAAAGCACTTCCACCTGAAGACACGGAGAAAAAAAAAGGGTCTACTTACAGCTTTGTCTTTTGATTTGACATCAACCTTAGCCGAAAATTTTTCCCTTTACAGAAACATGAAGCAGGGTCTCCATGAGGGGCTACTTCTTCCTCTTTTATTAAACCAATTATTCTTACTTTTTGAGTGTACGATGTGGTAACACATTATAAAACGGAAAATGTTAGAGAGAATCATATTCACTGATTAAAACTCAGATCTTATATGTTTTTATTTTCTTAAAAATAATAAACATTATCTAATGAGGTATATGCTTTGATAAAAAGTACATTCACTCTGTTTTGAATTGAATGAACTCATTTTTAATAAGTGTAAAAAAAAAAATTTAATGTAACATATACAATATCTAACGAGGTATATGCTTCACTGGATTTCTAACGTGATATATAGGTTTATGTTTTGAACTGAAAAAAAACTGAGTGTAACAATAATGATAAAATTTAATATATTTTACTTTTTATAATAATTTACTTTGACGAATATATATTTAAAAAAAACTAATCATGGTAAAGTTGCACAAATGGCTGATAAATCAGGGGTTTACAGATTTTACCAGATCAAATGATTGAGGTGAACATGAAATTACAGTACTAGCACATACATTCAAATTGGATTGAATTAAAACCAATATTGGCATCCTTATGTGTGATGCATCATCCATCTGTACTAAAAAAGGGGATCTCACGCAAATAAACCTTTGATTATTATTTTTTAATTGTTGTATATACTGTATAGTTTGATAATTTGTTAAGGGTGAAGACTGTAAAACACTACATATAAATAATCAAAGAGCATTGTTACACAGTCCGTGTGGATAGCCTTGTATACAATCCATATACCATGATAGCCTCAATAAGAAGGTTTATACCTCGATATAAATTTTTCATCTTTTTTTATTATACATATGTATATTCAATTCCTCAAATATGTACATTTTTCATGAAAATATATATCTCATTAAATTTCGTTTACTATTTCAAAAATTAAAAAAATACAGAGACTCCGCATGGGGCTGTATGTGACATTTTCCATAAATTGAATGACCGCAGAGATGCACTAATGATGATGACATGAAGCTAGTGATATTTTAGTACCATTTAACAATGCAAAATGTTGAAAATATTTATTATTAAAAACTATCATTTTTATCTTCAATAATGTAAATGCTCTTATTCCAGCTATAGCTCAAATCAGCTACTACAAGAGACAATGGTCTAAACTGTTCTGTATTTTTTTCAGTCCATCAGTGGTCCAGGAATTCTGTCTAGTACCCTATACATGGACAGATTGTTTTTTGAATGAATCTAAATCACCTTGTGTCAACTCACACTGAAGTGACAGTCCAGCATCAAATTAGTTACCAGGTGACAAGGCCCACACCTATGCACAATTTACGATGCGGTTGACGAGGCTTGCTTGACCTAATGTGAGAATCCTACAACATTACAATGCAGCAGATCTACCAGGTAGTAGAAGGTGAATAATATATTACAACTGTATAATTTTTCCTTTACATGTAACATAGCACACTAAGATCAGGTAAAACTGTACGGGGAAGAAAAGTTACAGAATTACTGTTTAACCTTGTTCTTTGTAAGGCGTCCAAATCAACTTGGTGACGTCGACATCCAGACCTCCACGGCCCGCGGCCTTTAAGTGGCGATCGAGGACCTTCGGGTCAGCGCAGATCGCGTGCTGCCCTTTCCTGTACTGGATCAGGTCAAGGTTCTGTAGGGTGTTCAAGATGTCTTCGGCTCTTATCGCTGTCATGTCGCTTAGTTCCTGTGTGTGAATAAGGAAGAATTTCTATTAACTTCAGAGTAATACACATCTCATTCAGAACTGGTGACAACTGAAAACTATTTAGCTATGGCATTGCAGATACGTCATATTAAGACTTGGATGCAAGGATGTAAACAATGCGGAGCAGTCAGTGTTACAAGGAGCACATGAAATTTTGTGGCTTTCTATATAGATAATATAAAAAAATAGAAATTTGCAAATGCTCGGTGGAATATATAACTAATTAATACGTGTTCCATGGAGTCATTCTTCATATTCATGAAGTTGTTTTCATTTTCATATAATCATATTCCTTGTTTTATTAGATAAGTTATTTGAGTGAGATTCAGATGATTGAACACACTTTTCAAGACAAAATTACCTTGAAGCTTCAAGGAAAGTGGATAGAGAGAGCATGCACTTGCTCACTTTCCTTGAAAGTAATACAAGCACGGATGCCTTTAAAATTTCTTTAATAGAAACAATTTACAAGGAATCAACTATTTCCCACTTTATTAGAATGATTTAAACGTCCCCAGAACCAATTCACAAGGGAGAAAGTGGAAGTATTTGATGACCACGAGTACCTAATTCACATGAGCTTCAACTTGTCACATACCTTAATTGAGATGTTGCTTTTGTGTTTTTTCAGGATCTCTAGAAGAACCCTTGTCCAGTATCCTCTATAACTCAACATTCCGAGGTCTGAAAGAGGTCGCTCAGGGGTGCCTACTTTTCCTTCCTTCTTTGAGAGCTCATATGCTGGTTAGCATTAGCATCATATTAAAATTCATGCTCAACAGAAAATTAAAACAAGAAAGAACAAGCTACATACTGCAGCAGGACACCATAAATCGGGACACAAACTAACACATATAGATGCAATGGTATATGTTATTATTATTGTGAATAATTATCTGTGATGATTGAATTTCAGAAATTCAAACGCCAGTTAGAATTAACAATCAATATCAATTCTGATCAATTCTGAAATATCCCTTGAATTAAAAGACACCTTGAACAATACATTTACAGAGAAAAATGCTTAAATTTTATGATTTAGGTATATTGTTGTCGTAAATAAAAATTTTGGGTTCAGCTCATTAATGATAAACATCCCAGAAATAATCTTCACAACAATCTCAGAATTCAAATCCCAATCAATTAGGCACCATGAATTGAACAATTTCAATCATAAACTGTGATTCAAAACCTATTAGTAAAAAAAATATAAGCCTCCAATGAAAAAAGACAGACAAAGTTACAAGCAAAATCATAAAAGATATTCCAAATTACACGGAAAATGCCAAAGAAAAGCGCCACTCAGTTTCGCATTGGCTATTAGGGACTCAACAAAAAAAGATTCCTAGGACCCTGGACACACATCCAAAAGCATAATCAACTCAGTTCCATTTGCCTTTAATATGTACCAATCCTGAATATCCCAAAGCACACCACACATTTCATACGCATCCTTCAAGACCTACAAACAATATTATTCATGCATATGCCTTACTATGTCTTGCAAAATATCCATAACATGGTAGTTAAATGCATGACCTTGGCTATACACAATTTTCTGTTAAAAAAACTCATTTTGCCATTCCAATAAAACTCACACTATTTGAAGAATATATTATTTTTCAAAGACAATCCATCGTAAACAGCATGTAATCATGATGACAATTTTGACAAGATCAATCCTGAAATCTCACCAAATGCAATGCAATCTCACCAAAAGCATGTAACTATATTTTGCTCGCAATCCATTCAAAATAAGAAAGGGTCAATATGATACAAGTCAATGGTTCTATTGACATATACCAATTAATCATATAATTTCCTTGGTGTAAAGGAAACAAACATAGAAAAGAAAACTAGTTGGACTCACAGAAAGCTATAAGAAATTTTCCATATCCCTTTCTCTGGTACGGAGGAAGAGTAAGAATGCAAGCCAAGTTGTAGGACTCTTCTGAGTGTTTTTCCTGCAATGGAACGTGTTATATGAGAATGCTTCACAAAAAAGCAGAGGATGCAAACCATGTCATTGCATGTAATATGCAAAATATGATAAAAATGAAGAAGTGACATGCATTTCAAGTACTAAGCTTTTTATTTATATATATATAGAATTATGTATAAGCACCATTATTCTAAAACATCTGGATGTTAACCAAACTGAAATAAATAAGTGTCCAGAAGCATAGTGCTTAGTGCATTTGCCCACACCTGATCGCATACCACAAGTTTATTTCAATCTCTGTTGAAGTCAAAGAAAATAACAAGAATTTCAGTATAACCATCAAAGAGGTGAATTGTGTGTGCGCCCGTGATTTTTTTCTTCTTCTTTTTTTTTGGATTTTTTATTTTTAAGTCCCCATAAACTATAGAATTTAGTGATCGATCCCTCACTTCTTCATATTTTGGTTTTAGTCCCCAGATTTAAAGGATATGTTCCTTTTTAGTCCTTGGGAGGGACCATCCCTAAATTCTTTGGTTATCTTTTTAGATATGTTCCTTTTTAGTCCCTGGGAGAGACTTATCCTTAAATTATTTGATTTTCTTTTTAATCCCTGAAAGGGACTAAAAAGAAACATCTTTTAAATTTAGAGACTAAAACCAAAATATGAAGAAGTGATGGATCGATCACTAAATCCTTTCCTTTAGTTTATAGTGACTTAAAAATAAAAAACCCTTTTTTTGTGTGCGCATTGAGGGGGGGGACCATCTCCATCACATCCATAATTCTGATCAAGTCGATTCTAAAAGTCCCAATTCATTCTCTAATAAACTTAATATAAATGATTTTGTTGCATGACATTCTGACATGAGATGACAAAACAAATAATATCCTTGTGAACGACAATTTTTTCAAAAAACTTCCCACAAAAACAATATAGTGAACATTATTACACCAAAAAGA
Source organism: Acorus gramineus (assembly GCA_030737835.1). Taxonomy (NCBI): domain Eukaryota; kingdom Viridiplantae; phylum Streptophyta; class Magnoliopsida; order Acorales; family Acoraceae; genus Acorus; species Acorus gramineus. The sequence goes on from CM060848.1 coordinate 11,923,273, forward strand.
CGGAGCCAGAAATTTCTCAATGTGAGATTTTTTTTTTTTTTTTTGGTGTTGGGTTGGGGGGTGGGTGTGATGTTTAAAGAGCAGAGGTGACACTTACCACCTTTGGCACATATGTGGCTCCATTCCTGCACCAGGATACATGTGCTTGTCCTCTTTCTATAACAAACATGCATATCATTGTATGTATCAAGAAAAACCTTCCATAATTTCTTATTTATCAATAATGGTTTGTAAACTGAATTGTAAACTGAAGCACATAGAGTACTCAAAAAGAAACTGAAGATGACTATTAAATATCCTTCTCAGCTATAAAAGTATGCTATTCCTTTCAATGCCTGCAGTCTGACACATCTAACCTCTATATAAAATGTCTAAACAAACTTGAAATTTGGAAACCATTGAATAAGAAACAGATGAGTTTACATGATACCCATCATGCTGAGACTGTGATAAAAGTTAAAATTAAGAAAATTACCTTTGAAAAATATCCAACCATGTGGCATCCTCGATCATCACATTCACACAAAATGTAAAACAGAAACAGATCAACATCATAGTAGAGTGTCTTGTGATCCAAGAATAATTTAGCCAAATAGCAAAGGTTCTGTCCGTACACTTTGTTCTTCTTCCCATCAACCTGTTCGAAACAGTTCATTAGAAAAAGTGAAATACAGATCTGCACGTATAAGGCTGTTCCCTCGCCATTCTTATTTTCTTATTTCTTGTGTTGGACACCAAAATGCATAGGCCAAATTTCAAAGCTACTCCATTCTTTCAATGAAAGAATGGGAAGAAAAGAATGATGCAGAGTCATGATTAGAAAGGCATGCCTAACAGAAATAATGTGGCCACCACAATTAATAACGTGTATTAACGATCAACCACAGAACCATTACATGGACTAGAACAACTTACCTCAAACATCGACAGAGTGCCATTCCGATATATCTCATCTCCTGGTGGATGCTTAAGATCACATTTTTTCTATAGGGTAAAACAACGTGGGAGTTAAAAAAAGGCTTTAATATTCTTAACACAAAAAAATAAAGAAACATAACTGACAGAAAGCCAAAAAATTCATGGTAGTCACTAGTTGCATGAACTATCAACCACACTGGCAGCACAAGGCAGGGGTGAGATCTGAACCTCTTGGTTTGGAGGCGGGTCGTACTTATGGCTAAGAAAGCTCGGTTTGCAAAATTCTAAAGGAAGTTGCATAATCAATAAGTCCAAGGAATAAAGAACATAACCATTAATATGGTATCCTTAATCAGGGCGCAAATTATTCATATTAAGATTACCAGAAAGAGGAGTTAGAAAGCTATTGTTCGTATGCTGAGCAGGTTAATATTTCAATATCATATATAAATAAAGACTTAACCAGGGTGCAAATTATTCATATTCAAATTACAAGAAACAAGAATTAGTGGGCTGTTGTAGGCCTGCTGAGCAGGTTAATATTCCAGTATCGTAGATTAAGTTAAATGGCTCCAGACAAAGACATGCAATTTACCAAGCAAGCATATGCCTTTTGTCAGAAACGGTTTAAGTGTAGAACCTACAGGTTTTATAGGAAAAAAAAATGATGCTTATTTGCACCCTGAGCATATGATGGCTTTCGGAAGTGAAGATCGTGCTGTCAGACATCTAACTAAAGTAGGGTTTATAACAACCACAGGATTCAAAATCACCCATGAACATTCTTTGCAGTTCGTAATAACTTCAGAATTCACAATGACTCGTTTATCCAATTTGCATTCACGTAACTTGATTCTAACAAAAAATATATTTAGACTCAGGATTAAGGGCGTTCATAGAATTCATAGACAGAAAGAAAACCCCTAAAGTGTTTACTTCTTAATGCATAAAAAACTCCATTTTTCAAAATGTCAATATTTTTTTTTTTTTTTTTTTCTTGAGAAAAACACGTTTCTAGGAAGAACATCCAGACAAGAAATAGTTAATGCATAATTTAAGTCCACAGTATATGTGAATCGGATGTTTAATTTCGATAGAACCACATAATTCATATGCCAAATTAGACATGTGACAAAAAATATATGTCTTGTATCAAATGACATGCTGCTAAGCAAATATCAAAAAATGAACATTGGGAGACAATCAACAAATGAAATATGTGGGTTGATAAAAGATGTGAGCCTAATAGCTTGATTTTGTAGATATGTGAGACCAGTCACCAAATTTCTCCTAAAAGAACATAGGGCATTTCAAACAAGTCCAACTTCAAGAAACATAGAATAACTCACCATATGCCTTTGAAGTTGTTCTTTCCGCTTCATAAAATTGAGGCAGAACTCGCAAAAGTAGAGCTTCACACAGTCATTGTATTCTGGTGGAAAGGGGGAGAAATACCATGTCTCAATCTCGTATCTGCCTAATTCTATAGTTGCTATGTTTTTCACTTTTGTAAATTCTTCATGTTCACGTAAACTGGCAGCATCAAGCTCTTCATGGCCCTGGCTATGACAAAGGCACCCTATAGATCAATTTGAAAAAAGAAATCCTAAAAGTTGAAAAAAGCATGTGCATCAGCAGAACAAAAAATTAGCACACTTTAACTCAAAAGAAATCAATGGAATATTGTGCACAGACTAGAATTAATAACGCTGTTGAATTTTAGTCATAGTGGTGCATGTACTTGAAATGCTCTGCATTTAATGCTCTCTCTCTCTCTCTCTCTCTCTCTCAATTTTCCTTGCACTAGATCCATATTCTTGGCCCAGCACAGCGCTTCGCCCAACTCTTAATATATACTGCCCTCCCGAATGTTTTCAAATTTCAAAGTATAGACTAACACCTTGTCAGTCATTTGTATTCACTCAAGATCAAGGAAATTTATATTTTAGATTGATGATTTGCATATGTTGATTAATAACAATAAAGAAGGTCATGGAATCAAGCCCCACCATGCCTGTGCAAAGAGAAGCACCAATTTTCAATAAATAAATAAAATGAAGAAGAAATAATCTACAATTGAGTAATTTAGATACTGCAGCATTGCACAAATCAAAAAGTTTTTAAACACCTTAAAATGCAAATAAACAGTCAGGGTGACAATTCATTGTATAAATAACTATTTCAATAATGAGGCTGAATAGATATTGACAAAGGTGAGCAGAAACCACAAAGAGTTAAAAACATACCTCTACATGTGTCTCATCAATTTTTCGCTTCTGGTGGCGAGTCATTTTCAAACTCGTTGCCTGAAAAGGCCATAGCCCATAAGTAAAAAACTTCTTCCAGGCTGTAAAAATTAAATATTTCCTATGAGAACCCAATAAGGAGTGCATATCAAAAAAAAAAAAAAAAAGGTGGCGCATGCATGGTGCCATCCTTGAGTCTGGGCTAGACAAGACCCTAGGGGAAGTTTTGAGATGGTGCCCCCATACATATTCACACAAAAAAAAAGGTACCAAGTATCCATAACGTTTTTATTTTGAAGCAAGTGATGAATTGGGTTGGGTGTAGGAAATAAAATTTTTTTGGATGGATCCTGAGAGCGAAATTGAACTGGGCATAAGAAATAAAACTTTGTAGACCTATACATTTTTTCTTAATATAGGGGCCCTCCTAGGACGGGGCCCCTAGGTGGGTGCCTAGATCACCAATGTCCAGAACCAGCTCTTTAACAAGTTTCCACAATTCTTCGATAAAAAGAGGAATCACTATGCCATATAACAATCACCCTACAATAGGAAAGAACATGAACAGTATGTGATTCTCAACTGTTCACATCAAAATTACATACACAGATCACCCAAAATGTCATATCGGTTCATGATTCTCAAGATGTATAATTCAAGCAAACATCAGACGGAGCAAAACATTAAGACAGATCAATACCTTGTCCTCCACCTTTTCATCAACATCCATCTCCACGGAATCAAGATCAAGATGTTCAAACTTCACCCACTCGTCAAGCCTTCTATTAACTACAGACCAAAGGAACATCAACATCATGCACAGATATAACTATAAGAATTCACAATTCCTGGTCTAGAAAAGATTAATTCAACTATTAACGATCACGCCAATTATTTCTCACATCAACTCCAAAATACACGTGATGAACACCTCTATGAACATAGAAAAACAAGTTTTTCTAATCACCATTCAACATCAGAAACACCGAAAACCCAACCTGACAAACTCGTCTCATTCAATTCCAAAGTTAACCCTAACCCTAGAGACTCACACTCGGTGTAATGGACGTAGAACTCGTAATCGCCGGGCTCCGACGTCTGAGTTCGCCGGCGCTCGATGACCTTCACGGGATGGTACTTCCCGTCCCTCCACCTGCACATCACTCTCGCCCCCACCTCCAGCGGAAGAGCTGACGCCGTCGCCACCGCCTTCCCCTTATGGTCCGCCCTCGCGGCCGCGGAAACACCGTCGTCCGCGGCGGAGGCGTGGCCGTTCTCCGTTCCGATGTTCTCGGCCGTCGATCCACCCATGGAACCCATCACGATCGTCGAACGGAACGAGAGAGCAATGGAAGTCGGTATTTGAACGGTCCTTCGTGCAGGTTGATGATGGTGGAAATCAAAGATCGGGTTGATTTGCACCGTCAGATGAATGTTTGATATACGATTTGGACAGTGATTGACGGTGCTTTTGATTGCGCGATTGAAAAACTGACTCTGCAAGAATTTGGGTTTTAAAATTGATTCTGCATGAAGCTCATTTTCTCAGCTTTTTGAAATCGCAGCTTTTAAGCACTATTAGACTAAAATCTGTGTGCAGGAAGTTACTACAATAAAACTATTTGGTTACACGATTACAAACGATGCGCAATCGCGTAACCAAACGCACCCTTAGAAGTCTTGAACCGTGCCTATGAAGAGTTTTCAGACTATTTAATAGGAATATTCATTGGATAGCGCGAGACACGTAACATGCGTCTCGCCGTTTTCGCATCACACGAAACTATATTGGTGATAATGTATACATTATCTTAGGAATAATGTTATTTAACCCCAACTTATAGCATCACACCAAACTATATAGGTGACAATGTATACATTATCTTAGGAATAATGTTATTTAACCCCAACTTATAGCCCCATCACAGGTCTCGTGAGATGGTAAATAGAGAATTCCTATTATACCATTTTGTACGTTAATTAATAACCAATCCTTCAAAACGTGTCACATTAATTATTAATTATTTTTTTTGGGAATATTGAATTAAATTCTTAGGATCCGTTTGGATATGAGTTTAAGTAGATTCTACGTTTGAAAAGCTAAAAATTCTGAAACTCATATCCAAACATAATTTCAGCGTTTAGTTTTTCAAACAAAAATCTTCCTTTTTAGGCCAAAAAATCTTGCGGTTGAAAATCTAATAAAACATAGATTTTCAAAAATTGAGTTTGAAACATAAGATTTTAAGAATCTTAGAGTTTCAACCTCACATCTAAGCGCACCCTTATTCTTTCATCATTATTAATCTTTTTTTTTTTTTTTTTGGAATTGAATTTTCCATGAAGAGCACCTAGTAACATATTGGAATTTCTACTTCAAGGGAATTGAAGTCATTGATTCATTTTTTTTTATTTTGATTTTGTCTCAATGTATATCGAATCAGATTTGACATTTATTATGTTTTTGGATATGCAATCGAGTTGTATTTGCTTATTGGTTTTCGTTTGACATTTAAGAGTTTTTTTTTCATGTTTTGATCATGTTGGAATTTCAGTTATATTTGAATTTGAAATTAACCTTTTTATGATCAAATCTTGTTTTATATCTGAATGTCAGTTTTTATTATGTTACGCATGTTATATTGTGAGCCAGTTACTGTTACATTATAACACTGTTACATTTACGTAAATGTAACATAACTTCCATGCCCGATGTGCTTCTCCTTAATGTAGATCCTTTTCCCACGACTCGCTATCCTCAATGTGATCATCATTCCCCTACCAATTTTAATTTTGATACTGAGCCACCTAACAGATTTGGTTTTGCCTCCGTCAGTATGTATTCTCCATAGTTTTAGGCTTATCTTACAGCGATACATGCCCACCTTGAGCCCTGATCCTACCGAGAGTCAGTCGAGTACCCTGAGTGGCAGCAAGCCATGGCTGAGGGGTTTCAGGTGTTTGAGTAGACACAAACCTGGGATGTTGTTCCTCTTTCAGATGGTGTTACACCTATTAGCTTCAAATGAATCTTCAAGATCAAACATTGCCCTGATGGATCTATTGAGCGACAGAAGGCTCATCTTGTGGTCAGATGTTTCATTCAGAAGTATGGTACTGACTATGAGGAGACCTTCACTGCCGTTGCGCAGATGACCATTGTTCGCACCCTTCTTGCTGTTGTAGCTATCTATCGTTGGCCTCTCTTTCAGATGGATGTGAAGAATGCCTTTCTTCATAGTGACTTATCTAAGGTTTTCTATATGCAACCACCTCCAAGTCTCAGCACTCCTCCTCATCATGTTTGCCGTGTTCGACAAGCTATATATGCTCTTAAATAGGTTCTTCGAGCCTGGTTTGAGCGTTTTCACAGTGTTATTCTGGTAGCTGGTTTTGTTGAGAGCCTTCAGGACCACTCTATGTTTGTGTGCTCATCGTAGGGCCAGGTTATCCTTCTTATATGTGTTAACAACATGATTATCACTTGTGACGACTCCTCTAGTATTACTCTGGTCAAGAATTACCTTAGTCGACAATTTCAGATGAAAGATCTCGATACACTATTCACTACTTCCTTGGTCTTGAGATTGCACAGAGTATTCATGGGATTCTACTTTCTCAGCAGAAGTATACATTTGACATTCTAGAGTGAGCTGCCCTCTCAAACACCCGCAATGCAGATACCCCTCTCAAGCTTCATGTGAAGCTTCGTCCTACAGATGGTGAGCTCCTTCCAGACTCTACTAGATAAAGACAGATCGTGGGTCAGCTTGTGTATTTCTACATCACCAGATCAGACATTGCTCATGCTGTCAATATTGTCAATGAGTTTGTATCGGCTCCTCGATCAGTCCATTAAGGTGCTCTTATACATATTCTCAGATATCTATGCGAAACTATCACTAGATCGATCTATATGTCATCTTCTTCAACATTGGTTCTTAGGGCATACACTGATGTTGATTGGGCTGGAGATCCGACCACTAAACGCTCCACCACAGGGTTCTGGCCATCACTACCGAGGAGATTGTTCATCTTATATGTCTCTTGGTGGATCTAAGAGTTGTTATGACTGATCCTACTCCTGTTCATTGTGATAACCGGTCTGCTATTCAGATTGTCAACAATCTGGTCTTTCACAAGAAGACCAAACAAGTTGAGATCAATTGTCACTTTGTTCGTCAGCACTTTCTTGCAAAGACACTATCTCATTCGTAAACTCATTTTGTATGATTCACCGTGAGTTTGAGGGGAGATATTAGATTATATGTGTTATCTTATGTAACGCCCCAAGCTTACACAGCAAGAAATTGTCCTCTTTGCCCCTAAATGGGGTCACGGGTTTAAAACGTGTTTTGGTGTGTAAAAGCTGTGCTTACATATAAGCACAGACTATCTCCTCCCATTAGGCGATGTGAGACTAAACACCAAACCCTCACCCTCACCCAATTCATGGGCCTCTTGGGACTATTGGGCCTCCCCTCAACAGGCTGGGCGTCACATCTAATTATATGTGTTGTGTATTATACGTGTAATTCCTATGTACCTGTATATAAAAGGCTTAGACTCTAAGAGGAATACAAGGATCTCTCTCTCTCTCTCTCTTATTGTAACAAAAACGAATATCAAAATATGAGATAACCAAACATCTATAAAAAAATAAAAATAATTTATCATAAAATCATCATAAAAGTAAAAAAGTAGAAAAAGAAGGGAGTTTGTGAAAAAAAGAGAAGTGATATAAGAAAGTCCACGAGAATCCCACCCATTATTTGGGTGAAATTTTGAAATGATATTTTCCTTTATATTTCTCTCTATAGGGTCCACAAAAGTCCATGACTTATGAAAGTATTTACAAATCCTAATGAAATTGAATAACACATGACAATATGTCTACGACAAGAAGTTTTAATCGAATAACGCTTGACTCTTTGTCTATGAATCAATGTTTCAATCGAATAACGCTAGACTTTTTGTCCATGAAATAATGTCTCAATCGAATAATGCTAGACTTTTTATCCACGAATTAATATCTCAATTGAATAACGCTTGATTTTTTGTCCACAAACTAATTTCTCATTGAATAACATATGATTTAGAAATCCATGGACATGGACTTATTGTCCATGAAAGTCCGGATTGACTACCCCCTACAAAATCCAAAAAGTTTGGGAGTACTAAAGACTTGTATTTGAAAGCTCTCGTATTATCTTATTCAATGGATAATCAACACATGACTATCCTGTAATATTCCAATTCAGATAATTATTTGAATAATCAAATTTATTATATTTGAGTATTTTGAAATATAAAAACTAATTTTGGATGGTTTTGTGAATCCAAGATTTTTTGAATAAGAAAATGTTATAAATCTAAGTAAAAGAATAAGATTATATATACCAACCAAAAGAGAAATATGCGAGAGAGAGGAACGAAGAGTTCTGTATTTTCTATCTTCTTAATTGATATAATGAATACAATGCATGCCTGTATTTATAGGCATTAAAAGATAGTAACAAACAAGTTTGGTGGGATTTGGTTTTATCCATCTTTACAAAGTCAAAAGGATTGAGTCTAATCCTTTAGGATAAGTGATGACAAAGTCAATGGTAGTCATCCATATTTATAACACTCCCCCTTGGATGACCACCAACCATTATACTAAGGTAATAGCCTCGTTAAAACCTTGCTTGGAAAAACCCATTGGGAAAAAACTAAAGCGAATGAAAAATAGTACAATTACTTGATCTTAGTAATGTTGGACACATTTAATAGTGCATCATTAAAACCTTGCTAGGAAAACCCAGTGGAACAAAACCTAGACAAAGGAAAAAGAGTACAGTATGTAAAAGATGTCCATAATTGAATATAGTCACATTTATTAGTTACTCTCTCTGATTCAAGTAAGTATCAGACTGTCTGATGATTAAGTCGACGCATGCCAACTTCACTTACCATCTTCTGAAAGGTTGATTTTGGCAAGGCTTTAGTAAAGAGATCTGCAAGATTATCACTAGAGCGGATCTGTTTGACTTCAATTTCATGATTCTTTTGGAGTTCATGGGTGTAGAAGAACTTCGGTGAGATGTGCTTAGTCCTATCTCCCTTTATGTAACCTCCTTGGATTTGAGCAATGCATGCACTATTGTCTTCATATATGGTTGTAGGAATATTTGTTGTAGATGACAATCCACATGTGCTTTGGATATGTTGAATCAATGATTTCAGCCAAACACATTCTCTACTAGCTTCATGTAACGCCAATATTTCTGCATAGTTAGATGAGGTCGCACCAATGTTTGCTTTGTAGATCTCCATGAGATAACAGCATTGTTATTAAGATATACATAATCTGTCTGTGATCGACTTTTGTGAGGATCGGAAAGATAACCTGCGTCTACATAGCCAACTAGATGCGAATCATTAGATTTATCATTTGAATAAAATAAACTCAAATCAGTGGTTCCACAAAGGTATCTCATAATATGTTTGATACCATTCCAATGCTTGCGAGTTGGTGCAGAACTATATCTCGCTAAGAGATTGACTGAGAATGCTATGTCTGGTCTCGTATATTGAGCCAAGTATAGCAGTGCACCAATAGCACTCAAATATGGTACTTCTGGACGGTATGGGTCTTTCTTAACGTCCAAGGATCGAACGACCATGGTGTCGGTATTGGATTTCGGGGAAAAGGGAATGAAAGGGGTGTCTCTCTTCCTTCCTCCTTCCTCGGTCCTCCGGTAGGTTCTGTGCATGTGTGGGGGTTCTTCGGAGGCTCGGATCCGAAGAGCTGCGCCTTGGCAGGCTTGGTCGGATCGTCTCTCGGAAGGGGTGGTGGGGGGTTTCGTTCCTGGCTGAGGCGGCCGACGGGTCCTTAGGAGGATTCAGGGGTGGTTGTGATCGCAATCTGCTTTTCCAAAAAAAAGCAAGAAAAGTTGAGGGTGGATTTGATCGCCTTCGTGGGGAGTTTGTGGGGTCTCCGCTCTGAGACACGGATATGCCGTACACAGAGGTGAAGACAGGGATCCTTTTCTGCTTCAGGAACCTGACTAGAGGAGAATTGGGACTGAGGTGGGCTAGGGAAGGGCCGGCTAGTTGGATTTAGCCGCCTGGTGGGGGCGGCTAGTTGTGGGTAGCCGCCTGATGTCTGATTCAATTTGGGCAGAACCTGGGTAGGATTTGGATTTTGTTTTTGCATAGGTTAAACTAGGTTTAACCTGGGTTTTGGAGAGTGGATTTGGAGAGTGATTTGGTGTAGGAAATGGGTTTCTCTCTCACTTTCTCTCTCAAGGGTTTTTGAAATGGTGGTGTGGGGGGATATAGGCTTGATGGTTGGGAATGGGTTGTTGTGTGTTATTGATGGGTATTGATTGTTGATAAATGCTTAGAGACCCCCCTATTTATAGTAAAAGGGGTGTAGGGGAGTGTTCACTGGACAATAGATCAAAATGGATAATAAGGTGTTTGATTTGACCTTCCATTAGATCTTTGTTCTCTGACAATGTCCAGGTGAGGGGCGGCTAGTTGTGTTTAGCCGCCCAGTGAGGGGCGGCTACTCTCAGGTAGCCACCCCCATCATAACCTGCCAAACGTCCCATCTCTGACAAGCGGTGGCTTGGGTCGGTTACTAAGGATGAACCGGCTAAGATGGGGTGGCTAGAAGGGACAATCCGCCACAATCATGCTTGTTTTATGTCCCATCCAGGAGGGCGGTTTGGGGTCGGTCAGGGGGGCGGCTAGTTGGAACTAGCCACTCAGAATGGGGCGGCTACTTTAAAGTAGCCGCCCCTGTCCAGGCTCTTAGATTTTTCTAAGTGTTGGACTTTAGGGTTTCCGGTCTTGGTTTCTGAGGGAGTTTTCTATTAGATGTCCAAATGTGGTTGTTTCTAATATTACTTGAAGTAAATTTCTTTTCTTTGGAAGGTCAAAATTAGGGTATCTACACATGGGTGTACTTAGAGGATGCGCTTTATCCATGTTAAAGCGTTGCAATATCTTTTCTATATATTTTGATTGGTGGATCAATATTCCACTAGAATTTTGTTCGATATGCAGGCCGAGACAATATTTAGTTTTCCCAAGGTCTTTCATTTTGAATTCCTTCTTCAAACATTCTGCAGTTTCATTGAGCTCTTCAGGAGTCCCAATTAAATTTATGTCATCAACATAGATTGCTAAAATAAGAAATCCCTTATTAGATTTTGTTATAAAGACACATGGACAAATGAGATTGTTTTCATATCCAGCTTTTATCAAATATTCACTAAGACGGGTACCACATTCTTTTAGATTGCTTTAAACCGTACAATGAATGTCTTAGTTTTATTGAATACATACTCTTTGATTTTGCTTTGGGCAATTTATATCTTTTAGGGATTTTCATATAAATATCAACATCTAAATTCCCATATAGATAAGTTGTTACAACGTTCATTAGTCTCATATCGAATTTTTCAGAAACTGTGAGACTTATTAGGTAACGGAACGTTATTGTATCCATGACTGGTGAGTAAGTTTCTTCATAGTCAATCCCAGGTTTCTGTAGGAAACCTTGGCCGCAAGACATGCCTTATATCTAGTGATTTCATTTTTCTCATTTTGTTTTCTTACAAACACCCATTTGCAACACCTTTTGGGGTATGTACTATAGGTCCGAATACACCACGTTTTTCAAGAGAATCTAATTCTGCTTGAATAACATCTTTCCACTTTGGCCAATCACTTCTTCGTCGACATTCATTTATGCTATGTGGTTCATTATCATCATCGCCCTTTGAAATTTCAGTAGCTACTGCGAATAAAAAAATGTCATCGATGATCATTTCTTTACGATTTCACATTTCTCTTGAATTCGCATAAAATATAGAGATCTCATTATTATTAGGTACCTTTTCCTCTTCAAGAGTTTATACAGTCACTTCAGGAGCTTATGTCTCTTCAAGAACATTATACTCTTCTGGAGTTTTAGAGAAAGTGGATCTGTTGTTCAAAATCTCTTCTGGAGCATTATATATTACTTCTTCTGGAGCATTCTTAGGGTATGATATTTCATTTGATCTCCTCTTCTGGGGAGCTGAATCTTTAGAACCTATAGGTCTTCCACGCTTCTGGTGTGCAATAGATTCATTTGCAGCCAAATTTGTAGTTTGTCCTCTTGTGACATCTATTCGGGCTGGCACATTTACAGCTGGTATATGTGATTTGGTCACTTTGGCTGCATCATTGAATACATCAAGAATTTGATTTGCGATATCCTAAAGATGCAATATCCTTCGTACTTCATTTTCGCATTGAGCGGTACGGGGGTCTAGATCAAACAAAGTGCATGTATTCTATGATAATTCTCGTCATTCTTCAGAAACGGAACGTACTTCAGGTACATTCTTCCCTCCCTCTAACGGCAGGAAAAGTGTCTAATCAAAATGACAATCGAAAAATCTAGCAGTAAACACATCACCTGTCAATGGTTCCATATAACGAATGATAGAAAGAGAATCATAACCAACATATATTCCCAAACAACGCTGGGGACCCATTTTTGTACGTTGTGGTGGTGGGATAGGAACTTGCACTACGCAACCAAATTTACGCAAGTGTGAAATGTTAGGTTGACAGTCTGACACAAGTTGTGAAGGTGAAAAAGGGTGATAAGCAGTCGGCCTAAGTTTAATTAACTTAGCAGCATGCAAGATAGCATGTTTCCAAGCAAACACAAGAAATTTGGATTGCATGAGTAAAGGTCTAGCAATAAGTTGCAAACGTTTAATTAAAGATTCTGCTAGACCATTTTGTATGTGAACATGGGGGACTGAGTGTTGAATATCAATACCTTGTGATAAACAATAATCATAAAAAAATTGAGAAGTAAATTCTCTTGCATTATCTAAACGAATGGACTTAATGTAATGATCAGGAAAATGTGCTCTAAGTCTGATAATTTGAGCAAGTAATCTAGCAAATGCTAAATTATCAGTAGAGAGTAAACAAACATGTGACCAACGAGTAGATGCATCAATTAAAATCATAAAATATTTGAAAGGTCCACTTTGAGGGTGAATTGGGCCACAAATATCACCATGGATTCTTTGTAAAAAAGATGGAGAGTCAGATGTAATTTTAAGAAAAGAAGGCCTAGTGATAAGTTTATCTTGTGAGCAAGGGGTACAAATAAAATCACTAGGTAGGGTAAGGTGTTGGTTTGTCATAGAGTGTCCATTAGAATTATTCATAATCCTTCATAATATGGTGACTCCAGGATGACCCAAACGGTCATGCCATAATATTAAGGTATTTGGATCATTGAGCTTTGGGCTCATGACGGAGTGTGTTTCTACAACGCTAAGGGTGCGTTTGGTTGCGTGATTACAAAATTGATTCTGCAGGAATCTGCGATTGCAAAACTGATTCTGCAGGAAGCTCACTTTCTCAGCTTTCTGAAATCGCAGCTTTTGGGTACTATTTGCCTAAAATCTGTGTGCAGGAAGCTGATACAAGAAAACTGTTTGGTTGCATGATTGTAAATGCAGCTTCTTGCAATCGCAATCATAGCGCAATCGCGCAACTAAACGCACCCTAAGTGTTGTATGGTATAACCCCATGGATACTGCAGAGAATTTTTCAAGTGTAAGCTTTAGGCTTCCAACACTAGAAGTAATGCAAAAAAATTCTTTGTTACCTTTATTGTTTGTTTCAATATGGTGCCCATTCATCCTTATGTCTTTAAAACTAAGCAAATTTCTTTTAGAATTGCTTGAATATAGTGCATTTTGGATGAATAAGTGGGTACCATTTGGTAATATCACATGAGTTGTTCTGGAGCCTTCAATAATATTAACTGGTCCAGCAATGGTGGACACCTTAGCTGCATTGTATACCAAATCAGAGAAAAACTTCTGATTTTTCAGAATGGTATGAGTTGTTGCACTATCTATCAGACAAATGTCATTATTTGTAATGACTTCCCGATCCATACCTTTAAAATGGATAATAAAATTCAGTCATTCAAAATAAAATAAACATTTTAATAAATTAACCATTAAATAATCCAAATGCAATAAAAAAAATATCATGAGGCAAAATAATAAGGATAAAGACATGTTAATTCTAAATAATAATGTCAATATCTCTAAACTAAGTGAAGGCATATATAAAATTTAGGTCTTCTGGACCACCTCTCAATAATGGCTTTGAAAGTCTTATTATTAATAGTATTGAATCTATAGATTTAGCCATTTATGGCATGCCTTTAAAAATATGACTACTCAGGGAGAGTTTCAAAAGTTCAATAGATCTTTTAGCTCATTTATTTTTCAGGTCATCATGTATCTGATGCCTCAAAAGGAAAAAAAAATTAAATAAATGATATAATATGAATCTGGATGAGAGCTAATGCCCTATCAACCCCTTTATCACCAATTCATTTAGTCAAGGCAATCATGGATTCGGTGAAATTAAATGCCATTAAGCATATAAACATAAAGTTCAAATTTTACTTGATTTGTGGTTAGATAAAATTATATTTTATCCGTAAATATATTAATAGCCTTAACCTTATAAGGATTTCAGTAATCTAATAGGAAAATAAGATCCATGCATTCGTAACAATCAAACTTTATGGGTTTATAATAATAACCCTATTATTTATATGGCCACGGGTTACACATTATTTTGAAGAGTAATATTCATTTCAAAAAAAAATTCAACCCATCAAAATAAAAATTAAAATATACATGCATATTACAATCTATGAAATTACAGAATTGCCATTCAAAAATAATATCATCTGCATGGGCCTTATAAAAAAATATTTATTTGCCACATAAATACATATTTGTCATTCAATTTTTTTTTATATATATATACGTCTTGCATGGGCCTTATAAAAAAAATCTTGTGATATGAAAACAATTTTAAATGCATCATACTTGCATGCCTGTGGATAATATCATATCTCATTACCGAAAGCCAATAGGCAGAAGCAAACCAAAGTATATACGTGACATAATAATTCTATCCGAAAAAAAAAACTATCATTGATTAATTTCTTAAATTTTCATTAATAGCATACATTATTGCTTTATATAATACAAGACATTTAAACAATCATGGTCAAGAGAAAATAAATAAATAGATCTTCTGGTTTTATTATTTATTTGTGTGAACTTCTGGTTCTATATATAAAATAAGAAATTCTGGTTCTATGTATAAAGTTAGAACTTCTGGTTCTAGGTATAAAATAAGAACTTCTGATTCTACGTATAAAGTTAAAACTTCTGGTTCTATAAAATTAATTAAAACTTTTAGTTTTGTATATAAAATAAGAACTTCTTGTTCTATGTACAAAATTAGAACTTTTGGTTCTATATATAAAATAAGAATTTCTGATCCTATTATTATTTTGTAAAAACTTCTGGTTCTACATATATAATTAGAACTTGTGGTTCTATTATTATTTTGTAAGAACTCCTGGTTTTATATATAAGATTAGAAATTTAGGTTCTATATATAAAATAAGAACTTCTGTTTATATATATAAAATTAATTAGAGCTTCTGGTTCTCTATATAAGATAAATTAGAACTTCCAGTTCTATATATAAAATAAGAACTTCTGGTTCTATATACAAAATTAATTAGAACTTCTGGTTCCATTAATTATTTGTGAGAACTTCCGGTTCTACACAGAAAATTAGAATTATAATTTATTAATTGTGTGAACTTCTGGTTCTATACATGAAATTAGAACATTTTTTTTGTTCTAATTATTTATTTATGAGAACTTCTAGTTCTACACATAAGTTTAGAACTTCTGGTTCTATTAATTATTTGTGAGAACTTCTGGTTCTACACATAGATGTATAATATTTAAGAAAATTTAAATTTCAATAACACATCACATGGAACTATTGCATGAAAAATACAATAATTAAATGATAAATGCATATTGTTGCATGGGAAAAATGAATACATAATTTGCATACGAGTTTTCATAAATTAATCATAACATATGAATGGAAAATATTCACGTGGATTGCATGCATTGAAAATAAAATATAGATGTATGTAGTTGATGAAAAATAAAAGATAGATGTATACGGGTTCTACACATAATTTGCAAATGTCCTGGCATATTGAGAAAAAAAAAATTAATCATATGTAAGTAATAGATGATTTACATTAAAATACAGAGCATCGTGCTAATAACATATTATAAATCTAAGTAAAAGAATAAGATTATATATACAAACCAAAAGAAAAATATGGGAGAGAAAAGAAGGAATAACTCTGTATTTTCTATCTTCTTAATTAATATAATGAATACAATGTAGACCTGTATTTATAGGCATTAAAAGATAATAACAAACAAGATTTAAGATTTGATTTTATCCATCTTTATAAAATTAAAAGATTGAGTTTAATTCTTTTAGAATAAATGATACAAAATCAATTGAGTCATCCATATTTTAAATAGAAAAAAATAATGATAGAATTATTCATCATAAAAACTATTTTTTAGGTTTTAGTTTACGACAATTACTTATTTAAAAATGAAATATAATGATCATGTCCTTTGATTACTTTGCATTTATGTCGCTGCCAGACGTACCAAATCAATAAAATGCCATACACAGGTTCAAGGGATATAACTATTTCGGATTGCAATCCAGAATTCTTAAAGACCCATAAAGGGTTCCTCGTATCAGTACAGATATACCTAGTCCATGAATAATGGATTTCCCTTATTAACTTATGAAAAATGATATATTCGGCCTTGAGTGTAGTCTCGTACGTAACCTTCGATTTATTTTAAAAAAAAATATTCACATCAATTGAATTAAATACATATTATTATAAAAATAAAATATATATTAAGTTACATTAGTTTTTTTTTTTTGAAAAAAAAAATTTAAATTTATACACTAGATAGTGTATCAATACTCTTATAGAATACCGTTTAAATCTGTATCCAATACCGTTCAAAGGTGGATCCAAGAAACCCTGTTTAACTTTTCATTCGTGTAGAATCTAGAGTTTGGAAGGCTCTAATATAGACTATTTTTACTTTGTCAAGGTGATATTTGACTGCCATTAATTGTTTAATTTGCTTTTGAATAAATCCGGAAATGACACACACAGATAACGAAAGCTTAATCTCTCTCATATTTTCACTCGTATACAACCAAGTGGGTTTTTTATGAAGGAGTATTTTAATAATCCACCATTTGAAAAGTTATTTTATTAAAATACCGTTAAATTTTTTTTTATATTTTTTATAAATAATATTATTCATATATATATATATATATAAAAGAACATACTTCATCTATATAATTTTTAAAAAATAAAAAAATAAACGAAATGGGGTTGAGACTAGAAATAGAATTGAGTATGCAACATGATCATCCAATACTTGAACACACATCATGCTATATATTTACACAAGCAGAGAACACACAAGGCCTCGTGAGTGTACAAAAGTTCACCAAGCCATGGAACACAACATTCATGGTGGTCATGTGAGAGTCACCAACCTCTCCAAAGTCAGCCCCCTCTCCACCCCCCAAAACCTCTCCTTCTTCGATCAATTCCTCGTGCTCGCCCCACCGATCCGAACCCTCCAACTCTTCTCCACGGTCGGCCTCCCCTTCCCGACCATCGTCGCGACGCTTAGGGAGGGCCTCTCAAAAGCCTTACAACACTTCCCCCCACTCTCGGGCAAGCTCGCGCGGTGCGCGCACGGGTTCGAGATCCGGTTCGACTGTCCCGATGAAGGGGTGGTCTTCATCGAAGCCGAATGCGATGCGGAGTTCGAGAGGGTGGTCGGGGAAGGGGAGGCGTACGTGCGCGCGGAGGAGCTCGTGCCGCGTATTAACGTGCGTGATGTGCCGATGGAGGCGCTGGCGGTGCAGGTGACGAGGGTTGGGGAGGATGGCGTGGCGGTCGGGGTGGCGATGCATCACGTGATGGGGGACGGGCGCGCGTACTGGAGCTTCGTGAAGGCGTGGGCGGAGATTTGTCGCACGGGCGGGCTTGAGGCGCGCGCGCGGCCGTTGGTGGATAGGGATGTCGTTAGGGATTCGCTTGGGCTCTCCAAATTCTTTTTTGAAAGCTTGACATCTCAGGTATGCTTGCTAAAAAACATTACCAAGATTCACCGTTCAAAAAAACTAGTGTCTGCATCAAATATGATAAAAAAAAAATGGAACTTTTTCTTAGCCTTTTTGTTTTATTAGAAAAGATGATTTTTTTTTTTTTTTAACATTCCTGTGATTGTGAGAGTGAATGTGATGAAAAATGGAAAAAATAATTTAATCATTTTTCATCAAGTGCACAATAAACATAAAAATTAATCCAAGAAATCAAATCCCTCCACTTTTTTATATTTTTTAATTTAAATTTGTGTAGAAAGACCCTCCTAATTAAATAGCACTTTGAACTTTTTATTAATGAAGATTTTTTGCCAAGTATATGAAAACTTCTTTTAAAAACTGATTGGTATGGTTGATTCAGATTTAGTGCATTTCCTACTCTCTATTATTTTTCCATTTATTGCGTTTGGTTGTCTAATTACGCAGTTTTTGTAAAAATAACTGTGCAATTGTGCAACTAAACAGTTTTACTATAACAGCTTCATGAATACAAATTTCAGGCAGATAGTATCCAAAAGCTGTGATTTTTAAAAACTGGATGAGGTGAGCTTCCTGTAAAATCAGTTTTTCAATCGCGCATCCAAAGTCCAAACGCACCTAAATTTAGATATAGTGGAGCAGTTGATATTTTATAAGAATCCCTGATCAATTCGATGACTTCATGACTTTAGAACCTTGCAGAGATATAAACTCTATTCTCTCTCTTGAGAAATTGCCTCCCCTTAGCATGCTAGAAATTCTATGAGATAATTTTATAATTTATTTTATTAGATTTATGTATATTTTAATTCAATAATAAATAATTTTGTAAAAGTTCATTTAAAATTATAAAAAATACATATTTTAATTTCATAGTTTATATATTTATTAGATATCTAAAGTATTATCCACTTGGCTTGTTATAAAATTTTTATACTTATGTATTTTTCGTGTGTTTATCTCTTTCTTATGCTTACATGATTTAATTTTAGAATATTTTCCTAGTCCCGTTTGAGTAGTGACATAAACTATTTAAGGATATATAACTATTTCAATATAGATAATTATATCAGTAGAATAAATAATTTTATATTTTGATTGTGTTTTTAATTATTTTCATTGGAAAACATAATAGTAAAATTTTTGTTGTTTGGTCGATTACGAATAAGTTGTAAATAAGATGTAGATTATGACTTATAAAAGCTGAAAAATGATTGGCATGTGGTCCTCTGATTTGACATATGAGCATTCCTTACAACAGTGGTATAAATGAGTTGAATAACCCAATTCCAGGGAGGGTCTAGAATACTGATACCAACTTATTTCCGCGTATTTTAGCACATCTACACCCACAAATTCATTGCATACAAATAGAATTTTTGTGATCTTGTTCACCTTCTGTTACCCCTAATTCTACATCTATATTTTCCGCCCAAACAGAGGTCAAGTGGATCGCTAGATGAACAATTATTTTTTCACGTCGTTTTAAGAGAATGGGTTAGGTCCAACACTAGTTGGACACTATTATTATCCAAAGCATTGATGACTATCAAATCTTATCACATCAAAATAGATATATAAATAGTTTTTTTTTTTTTGAAGAACTTTTGGACATATCCATTTTAATCATAATATTAAAACAGATCATGTCCGAATTTGCTACGATATATAAATATTAATGTGATTGTGATGTTTTATCGTCAAATTTTTTTTTAAAATGATAATCATACATAATGACTTTTAATATATCATATTAATTTGATAAGATCTAATGGTCATGAAGGCTTTAAACAAATCCGATCTTGTTTTTTAAACAATGTACATGAAACTTAAAGGTTAACGATGAATGAAACCACAAACAGGCGACCAAACGCAGTCCTTCTCCTCCACCAGACACCCCTCCCGCGATGCGCAAAACATTCGTGCTCCACCGACCCTACATACAGCAACTCAAACAAACCGCCGTCGCGAACTCCCAAAAAACACACCACCCCTTGGACTGGGTATCCTCATTCGAGGCCGTGTGCGCCCACGCGTGGGTGTGCGCGACGCGCGCGCGGCGCGTGCCCGCACGCGCGAGCACGGTCTTCAACTTCACCGTCGACTGCCGGTCCCTCCTCGACCCGGCACTTCCCGAGACCTACTTCGGGAACGCGTTGAAGCCTTGTTTCGTGGAGGCGGAGGCATGCGAGTTGCTGCGCGACGACGGGTTCGCGCGCGCGTGCGTGGCGCTTCACGGGAGGGTGCGCGAGGCGATGGAGGGGGACCCCATCAGTGACTGGAGGTCCTGGCCCGACTGGGCGGAAAAGCTCGGGGACGCGTTGCTGGTGGGGATGCACGTGGTGTCGTCGCCGAAGTTCCGGTCTTACGACATGGATTTCGGGTGGGGGAGGCCGAGATGGATCGAGTTCGTGCCGTTGGTGCCGGATGTGGCGGGGACGATGGTTGTGGCGGATGCGAGGGACGATGAAGGGGGATTTCAGGTGACTATGGTGCTCGCGCAGGCTCATATGGATGAGTTTTCTGTGCTCTTTATGGGTGGTGCTTGAGTTTTCGTGTGTTTTGTCAGTGATGGTTATGATATTTGTCTTGCTATGTGTTTTTCTTTTGTTTTGCCTTGAATCTTCATTTGATATTGGGGCTATCTGAAACTCATTTGAACAGAACTTTTGCTATTGAAAATGTGTTTATTAATGATTCTTGAAGAACATGTTTAATTAGGCGGTTTGTTTAGATAGTTTATTTGCTTTTAATACGAAAAATATATGTTTTTTAAGAATCAAAGAAAATAAGTTTTTTAGAATCTGTTTCATTAAACTACTTTATACAAAGTCATACTTTTCAAATGGGTTTTCAAATAGTATGTTAGCCTTTTACCTCGTTACCTATCGCTGCAACTAGGGCATGTCGAATTTGATTCAACCAGATTTTTAGGCTAGTTAGGATTGGAATTTTAGTAGTATGGTTTAACTCAAATATGAATATGAGTATTTCTTAATACAATTATGGTGGTGTGTGTAATGAGAAGATGTGTTACTCGAGATTAATTGAAATTTAATGAATATATTAATTTTAAGTTCAGTTCATATTTTAACAAATGCAATAAAATATAAATAGTTTAATTTATTTTTACCTTTCGTTTTTTTCATCTCTCTCTCTCTCTCTCATATTTTCAAAATTTGTTATTTCATTTCATTTGAAGAGACATCGACTTCTTTTTTAAAGACTTAAAGGCTCCATTTGGGAGCATGTCCGTGGGCATCCGCTGTGTCAGGACATGGGGGATCTGCGGTGCCAAAAATCGTTGTTTCCACGGAGTCGGGGAAACGCAAAAAAATGGTCCGAAAACATGATACAACAAGAGATTTGTGGATTGTCAACGCAATGACGGGAGTGACCATTTGTGTCCGCGTTCACGTCTGTGATGTCCGCCTGACTCCACTGTCTCCACCAAACAGAGAATAACACTATTATAAAAAAATTGTGAGCTCATCCTCTTTTGTTTGAGGGTTAAGTTGGATTAATTAAGGGAAGGAGGTTTTAGCCACCCCATGAATTATTCTACCCTCTCTATTTATTTAAATTACAAAATTAATTTGTTACATTAATTGTATCTCATATCTAACCCACCCCATGAGTTCGACATAATGATGTCTCTGTGTTTAAAATAGTTCGACATGGATATCATGTTGATCGTAAACAAGAAACCTTATTTAATTTTCAATTCAACATAGACAGTGTTTTATGTGTTTTTGGTGGTTTAACATGAATCATGTCGATTAGAATCCCGATGGACCAAAGACAAATGAAATCTTGGTTCTTTATCGACATCACATCGCATATCGTGTATAGAATGACAATGTATATATATGATATAATAGATTTTTTTCCTCTACTTTAATACACCATATATATGATAACTTATGTTCATTTGAGTATAGGACGATTGTTCTTTACAGTGTTGCCAACTGACAAAAACATTGGAGAGCTCAAATGTGTTGGATGAATCATTGACCTTTCGTGTCAAGCAAAGTGATTTGTGACTATTGGTTATAATTTATTTTCTATATTCATGAGATAAAAATGTTGGTGATTGAACCACAAACATTATAATTCAATAAGATTTGATTACATCAAATGTTTCTAACACTTTATCATAAAAGAAAGTCCACGTTGTCAATGTAAGGGTCGACCTGATATCAATTTATCGACAATAATTACGTCCATCGCATACCAAAATTTGAAACATAACCTTCTGGTCCCAATTCGACATGATCCATGTCAAACCAGCTTAAATGAAAAAGATATCGTCTACGTTAGACAGAAACGGACTAAAGTTTTTGGTTCTTGATCGACATAATCCATGTTGAACCATCTTAAACACATAAGACATCGTTTATGTCAAACTCGTGGGGTGGGTAAGATATAAGATACAATGTAGCAAATCAATTTTATTTATTTAAATAAATAAGATGGATAAAATAACTTGTGGAGTGAATATAACCGTCCCTTTAGTGAAGGTGCCCAACATCATCATGATGCCACAACAGCATTTTTTGCTTGCATCGTGGTGGAAAGTCCTCAACTAAGCATTGAAAGCCAACATATCGAAAATCATCTGTAGTACAAATATCATAGTCATAAAGTTCATGTACGATAAAATTTGACAAGTGTTCCATTTGATATGATACACATACATTCATAAATGATACATGATAATTAAAATAAAAATATAGATATAATTAAACATTTTTGAGATTTGTTCTATAATTAATATTTAATATGAAAATACATGCATATTTTTTTTGTTGAGTGTGAATATAACACCAACTATTCATATTAATTTTTTAATTTTGGAAATATATAATAAATCATCTTAACTAAAATAAATACATGGATGTATAATAGAAATATGTATGAACAATAAATATGAGAGGTACCCAATTAAAGTGTTTTTATGAATATTTTTAAAAGTTCTTTGTTACTATAGCCTCATTTTTCTCTGTTTTTTTAATACAAATTAGGGGGGGGGGGGTGTTGTTTGGGTAAGACCACAACAAGAAGAACCGGACAAAACTAAAGTGTTCCTTCACGATTGTGTAACATGAATGGGGAGCAGTGGTTTTACAAGGAAAATCAATGTATAGAAAAAGCCATGTATGCTTACAAGTACAACAAACTCTTTCATTGATGTGAAGGTTTTATTTAGTATAAATAACACACGTTTGCTTCCCACAGTTGCTCCCCACTCCATAAAGTTATCCAGTCTTCATCTGTCTGGCATATCCACCCTGTTTTTGTTGGCCATCCAATCTCTCTCTTTCCCTCTCTAATAAATGATTGTATAACTTTATAAACACATGGTATTGTTAATATGAGTTGGCTGATAGTGTTTTAATTTGGTGTTTCTGAGACTGGGAAAGGAGAGGCAGCTTTCAGCCTTGTCATTGTTTGCAGGGAATTGCAGAAAATCAGGAGCTTAGTCAGATCATGTCGAAGAAAACATGGAAAACAAAAATTGAAAAAGAGAGAGCTTGAGCAATCATAAACAATACATTGAACAGATTATGAGACCAATATATTCACCTGCTCAACTTTGCTTTAAAATATAATAGAATCCACTACCTATGAAGGCCAATGATCCATGTTTCATGAACAACCAATTTCCCTCAGTATGCTAGTCGCGTGAAACATTCTTTCAGATAGAGAACTTTTTGTATTGTAACGGAATACAATTCATAGATGAAACTAAACTCATTTCATAGAGAAACTGAGATCGGTTCATAAATTGAACTGAATCATTCCATAATCGAATTAAACAGCTATTTTGAATCATCCCAAATGATGTGACAATGATCATGAGCTTTATTTTCCGTATTATTTATTTGAACTAAACAACTTTTGTATTAAATTGAAAGAACTGAATTTATGTAAGTTTTAAATTTAATTGTAAAATTAATTAATCAAACTAATATCATATCTATTAATTGAACTGGGTACATGAATTCTCTCTCCTTCAAATAATGTCTCACATGTCTAGCATGTGATGTGTTCATTCAATTCATAGTAGAATAATATATAATTTTCTTCAAAATATATTCTCCTCACTAAATAAAATGTACAATTTTAAAAAATTTAAAATATATACAAATTATCTATCAGGTTATTTGCAAATTGTCCTTTGACATTATTCCTCTAGATTTGATGCACTAGTTCTCCAACTATATATATATCCCATGCATTCCCATGCCAAAACACAAACCAGCCACAGAAATGGCCGACCTTCCTCAACAGCTATACATCCAACGCAACACGAGCGGGCGGCGGCGCACTAGGGTGTCAAGCCAGTACCTCGGCGTGCGGAGGCGGCCGTGGGGGCGGTACGCGGCGGAGATACGGAACCCGTTCACGAAGGAGAGGCACTGGCTTGGCACCTTCGACACCGCCGAAGAGGCCGCCGTCGCTTACGACCTCTCCTCCATCTCCTTCAGCGGCCTCTCCATGGCTCGCACCAACTTCTACTACCCTTTCTTGATGGCGGCGGCGGCTGTGGAGGCTCCTCATGTGCCTCTGCCGCCTCCGCCTCCACCTCCGCCGCCGCCGACACGGACGTCATTGTCAGATGAAAGCGAGGTTAATCAGCTGAGTTCGGTGGACGGTGATGATGACGAGTCGATGACCATTGCAGTGATTTTGCAGAGCTTTTGCCAACTCTAATGCATTCTCCTTTGATGGTTGATGAGCTAGGTTTTTGTATCTTTTTTTTAAAAAAAAAGATGTTGTGGTACTGTGGAGTTCATGGTAGTTAGCTAGCTATCCCCTTGGTAGTTATCTATATCAGAATACTAATATATCTTGGATAAGGTTATGTTTGGATGAAACAGAGATTAGATGTTTTGGGATGACACACATTCATTTTCATTTTACAAATATTAATTTAAGAAATTGTGCTGGATTGGCTGGTTGACTGGTTAAACTGTGGAATGGTTTGTCTTTTGGTCTGATTAATATTATATCTTCAAAACGGAAGATCGAATTTAGAATTAATTAAAAATTTGGTTGTGGTTTCATTGAATCGGCATGTTCTTGACCTATATACACAATACTTATTGACACTTTCATGGGTATTGATTGATGTTCTATCAATCAAATCTTCTTGTTTACACGATACAAATGAAGACGATGAAGGTTGATATGGATCACGAACAATAGAGGGATATGAATCTTTCGCATTGTAATTTATCACACAATGACCTCTTTGTATATATAATCTATTTCTTCTCTAACCATAACTCAATGCCATGTACGTGCTTTGGATACAAGTTCATCATCACCTTTACACCCATATCATCTTCGATAAGGATACCCAAACTCATTCCGGGTCGCGTGGGATACATAGCACTCATGGGCAACGTGTAACGACTTGGATCGGTCCCCGTCAAATGGTACATCATTTGGAGTAAATCGACATAAGAGATCTTCTTATGTATGATGGTGGCTTTTCTGGTACATCTTCATAAAATAAAGTATTTTCATGCATGTTGAACAATCCTCATGTTGAAAGAGTAGATTAACGAGACATCGTATTATTTTACCATCTAAAAAATAAATTATTTAACCTAGTGAATATATTTCTAAATTAATAACAAAAAAAAATCATGCAACACACAAGTATATCAAACACTATAACGTTCATGCAACACATACAAAGTAAATTTTCTAAATGGCCTTTCAATTTTTTAAAAAATTTTATATGCCAATCATATTTTTTTAAAAAAAATTAAAAGTTTTAAAAGTTTATATTGACAATAAGAAATTGTCAATAAACCAAAAAAAAAATCATAGCATTCAACATAACAAATATCATAACATTCAACATGTCAATAACCAAAAAAAAAAATTCAACAATAAAATCAAAACAATTGATAAATAAATTCAACAAATGGAATAGGGTTTTAATGTTTATCTTTGAATTAAAAGTGTTTGAAAGATGTTAATTGAAACATATATGAACTGTGTGGGGGTGATTTTTGGATAGGGTGGGTGAAAATGAAAGTTTGAGAGAGAAAAATAGTGTGAAAAATGGGTTTTTAGGTTTTTTCTGTTGAGACGGGCTGTGATAAGGGCTGTATATATCACGCGCCCTCTAATACAAAAATTTTTAAAAAAAGGACAATGCTGACATTGTAGCGCTGACCAGATTAACGGAGTTAATTTTTGTAAATATTTGACGGACGGGATTATTTTTGTGAATATTCATTGGGGGGGGGGGGGTTTAAAAAAATTGATCATCATTTGTTAAAGGAGATTATAATGTGATGTTATTTAAAGAGTATAAAGAATTGTGGAAATTTTTATCTTTTTATGTTTAAATATTAAATAGTAGTCAATATTTTATAATATATTTATTACATTAAGAAATGTTTTAATATCTGAAGCACGTAACAACAGGACTCAGATTATACATTGGTTAAAACACATTCACCTTTACTTCGAATACACACCATGTCAGTAATAACTCCTGTGATTTCCACTCCCATTTATCACCAAATACAGAAAAAAATGAAGTCCTAAACCAATGTACGTTCTATATTTGAATTGCTTTTTGATTTTATTATCAGTGGTGGAAACATGGTCTATTACTACAACAGTTTTATGCACTGGGCAGACTCTATATATAAATAATAATATCAGTGCCAGCAAGAAATAAGAGAATATATACTCAACCTCTGTTTGGATTAATTTCATTTTCGCTAATGCTGCAAATTAAACATGTCGGGTGCGATCATACCAGCACTAATGCACCGGATCTTATTAAAACTCTGAAGTTAAGCATGTTTGGACGAGAGTAGTACTAGAATGGGTAACCTCCTGGAAAGTCCTCGTGTTGCACCCCCCAAATCTCCTTCTTTACCAAGCGAAAAAAAAAATAAACATGCCAGGGTCATTTTATTAGACTGATTGGATAAACAATTGCTGCTGCTAAAATGAAGCAAGCACTATGCATAGATCGACAACCAAATTACACTATTAAAGAGTAATTATTAGGAGAATATTATGTCTTTATTATCATTATTGTGATATTATTAGTTTCCTAGCTTTCCTAGTTTCCTTTTTTGATATTTTAGGTTTTCTTCTATGTATATATAAATAGAGCCTTTGGCTCATCTAATACAATAACAAGAATTCCCTTTCCTTTATTGTAACATGGTATCAGAGTCACCTCAAAAACCCTAGATCCACAAAAGTACTTTTGGTACCCATAATTTTTTTTCCCGTTGTTCTACGCTTCCACCCTGCCAGCCCTGCCGACGTGCCTTGCCAGCTCTGCCGTCGTGCCCTGCCGTCACGCCTTGCCAGCCCTGCAGTTGTGCCATGCCAACCCTGCCAGGCGCCCTGCCAGCCCTGCTGCGTTGGCCCTGCCTACCCTACTAGGAGCCTTGCCAGCCTGAGCCTTGCCAGCCTGCCATTGTGCCTTGCCAGCCCTTCCGTGTTGGCCCTGCCAGGCACCGTGCCAGCCCTGCAGTCGTGCCATGCCAGCTCTGCAGTTGTGCCCTGCCAACCCTGCCAAGCGCTCTGCCGCGTCGCTCCCTGCCAACCTTGCCAGGTGCCCTGCCAGCACTGCGGTTGTGCCCTGCCAACCCTGCCAGGTGCCCTGCCAGCCTGCCATCGCGCCTTGCCAGCCCTACTCAGCCGAGCCTGGATCTGCCTTGCCGCGATGCGTAGC
The DNA here is from genome assembly GCA_030737835.1 of Acorus gramineus. Classification (NCBI taxonomy): domain Eukaryota; kingdom Viridiplantae; phylum Streptophyta; class Magnoliopsida; order Acorales; family Acoraceae; genus Acorus; species Acorus gramineus. The sequence goes on from CM060848.1 coordinate 11,951,293, forward strand.
CCTGCTCAGCCCAACATGGATCTACCCTGCCGCGTCGCTCAGCCCTGCCCAGCCGTGCTTGGATCTGCCCTACCCCGTCGCGCAGCCCTGTCTAGCCGTGCCTGGATCTGCCCTGCCGCTTCACGCAGCTCTGCCTAGCCGTGCCTGGATCTGCCCTGCCGCGTTGCACAGCCCTACCCAGTCGTGCCTGGATCTACATTGTCGCGATGCCCAGCCCTGCCTAGCCGTACATGGATCTTCCCTTCCACGTCGCAAAGCCCTGCCCAGTCGTGCCTGGATCTGCCTTGCCTCAACGCGTAGCCCTGCCCATCTGAGCCCTGATCTGCCCTGCCGCGTGGCGCGGCCCTACCCAGCCGTGCGTGGATCTGCCCTGCCACGTCGCGCACCCTGCACAGCCGTGCCTGGATCTGCCTTGCCGCGTCACGCAAGGCAGATCCAGGATCGGCTTGGATCTACCATGTCGCATCGTGCAGCCCTGCCCAGCCGCGCCTAGATCTGCCCTGTCACGTCGTGCACCCTGGCCCAGCCGCGCCTGGATCTGCCCTGTCGTGCCTGGATCTGTCCGGCCGTGTCGTGCAACCCTGCCCAGCCGCGCCTGGATCTGCCCTGCCCAGCCGCGCCTGGATCTGCCCTGCCGCGTCGCGCAACCCTTCCCAACCACAAATGGATCTGCCCTGCCGAGGGACCTGTTGCGCCCTGGCTCTCCGTGCAATCTCACAACTCCCCTTGCACACTGCCGCGCATCTCCCTTCGACATCGAGCGCCCCTCTTGTCCTCGCCCCTCTTGCGCCGTGCAGCGCCCCTGTCGTGCCTGTCACGTCGTGTCGTGCCGCCCGTCACTTTCACCAGCCTGTGACACCTTCTCATTTTTGTGCAAACTCTAAAGGTTCTACCCTTCAGAGTTTGAGAGGGGGTGTTAAAGAGTAATTATTAGGAGAATATTATGTATTTATTATTATTATTGTGATATTATTAGTTTCCTTTTCTGGTATTTTAGGTTGTCCTCTATGTATCTATAAATAGAGCTTTTGACTCATCTAATACAATAATAAGAATTCCTTTTCCTTTAATCTAACACACACAAAGAACATGAGCACTCTCCACAAATTTGTGAGCGGTCTCGACAAATTCGTGAGAAAAAAAAGAGTGAGGGACTTTTTCTAAGACCTGTTTAGATATGTGTTTGGCTAAATTTTGCATTTGAAAAGCAACAAAAATCTCAAGCGTGGATCCAAACACATTTTTAGTGTTTAGATTTTCAAATTACCATTTTTTTAAATAAAATTTTTTAATCAAACAAATGTTGAGTTTAAAGCGTAGAATTCTAAGAATCTCAGTGTTTCAATCGCACATCCAAACGCAGCCTAAGAGGTTCTAATGCCTTATTTGGGAAGCATAATAGGTGGGGAATAGGGATGAATAAGCTTAAAAATATATTTGTCGGTGAAGAATAAGTGGTTAATTATAACTGTGCTATATCTAATAAATGAAAATAAATTGGTATTGTTATTCTAGGTCATCCCTACAATTGTGTTATTATATTACACCCAATCTATTATACTGGTATAAGAGGAGCTCATATGTCAAATCAAATGTCATCACATCTTATAAATCAGGAGACTCACATACAGGGATAGGTCTAGGAATTTATTTTGGGATGGGCTAATGTTAATTTTTAATAAATTTTTTATAAATACTCTAATAAAATCATTAAGTATTTTTCATAAATTGAAGACGTTGACTTTAAAAATTGATAAAAAAGATTTGATTGTTAAGATGAGATGAGATTAAATTTTAATGATTTGAAGTGAAACATAATCTCTTCAATTAATTTATTAAACCAACCTATTTAAATTTAAATTTACAATGCAAATTAGATTTGGTTTTCCATATTTAAAGTGATGTTAACCTTTAGATTGTATTAATATATATGATTTAAAATTATTTATGCATAAATAGAAAAACATATATATTATAAAACACAAATATTATATGTATTTATTAATTTTTCTTATAAAATCTAGGGCCTATACCAATAGCGGAGCTCCCTAGGCATAGGCAACGGCCGGCCAGCTACCAAATAAACCCACGGGTCTGGGCCTAAATGGGGCCTGCGGGCCTAGACTTTAAATACGTTATTACTTTTGATTTTCTAATTTTAAACTGTTCATTTGTATATAAATGTTAAACTAACAAATAATTGAAGGTATAATGTTGAGAAAAAAATATTTACATTAATTAAATTTTTAAAAATAAAATATAAAATGAATTAATTACTTGAAAAAATGAATCATTACATATACATAATTAGTTTGGCATCTACATATATGTCAATAATTTGCATAATTCAAATATAATTCAAATAAAAATTATATAGAATTACATATAGAGTCACTAATTTTATTGCCCCACACGGGCCTACGGGCCAGGCCAGTTGGCGGGCCTACAGGTCAATCCGAACGGGCCTAGTTCGGGCTGGGCTGGGCCCGGCCCGGTCCCAGAATCACGCTCGGGCAACCCTAAAAACGGCTGGGCTTTTGGGCCTCAGGTAAAATGGAGACCCGTTTAGCTCCACCTATTTCTTATCCATCTCTTATTTATTTTTTATTCACAAAAATCTTCTCAGATACTTTATTTGTAACACATAATGGAAGTAGAAGAAGTTTAAAAGTGGAGAAGAATTTGATGGGAGATAAATGCCAAACTATGAAACACAATGTGTTTCCAATATGGAACAAAAAATATTCCCTCCAATATATCATATTAAATTATATTTAATAAAAACCTAAGTTAATTTCTTAATTAGTTGGGGGGACTTTTAATATGACACATTGGAGGGAATATTTTTATTAAATATAATTTGAATATGACATATTGGAGGAAGATAAATGTCACACTATGATGAGGGAATATTTTTATTAAATATAATTTGAATATAACATATTGGAGGAAGATAAATGTCACACTATAATATAACCTCATACACTATATATAATAGCACAATAGTAGGGCCGGCTCTGAGATAAGAAAATCTAGGTAGGGGCCTAGGCCAACTCATGAAATGGGGCCTTGTATATGTATATTGAAATTTTTGAGTGAATGTTTTAATTATGTTAGTAATAAAAAAATCAAGACTAAGCAAAAATATGATAATAATGATTAAAAATAATATATAAAAAAATAAACTCATCAAGTTCTTCTTTAAAAAGAAAAAAAATCACAAAAATAAGATCAATTTTTTATAGAAAATAAATAAATCCCTATAAGAATATATTAAATATATAAAGATACAGATGAGATTTTTTTAAAATCACAAAAAAAATACTTTTCATAATGATGTCAACAAATATTACATTTTCAAATAAAACTTATAAATTTAAATTTTAAAATAAATAGGAAGACATATTCAAGTTATTTTAAAAAAAAATTAATTTTAGAGTGTTCTTACACGTAGTTTTTATTCCAGTTTCAATTCTAGTCCCATGTGCGTCGATAGAAAATTATCAGAGCTTATACTCACCTTAGCAATGCATATATGATATTTATTAGAGAATATGCTTCACTTATTGTAAAAATATGTACTTTATTAGATGACGTATATTATTTTAAAAATATTCAAAGCACTTTTAAATTGAATTTAGGGCTACAAAATGGACTGGATGTACAATTATCATTAAGTTTAATATCAAAAGCTTAACATAAAAAAAATTTCTAGATTTGGAGGCCCTCTTTGAAGAAGGGGCCCTAGACAGTCGCCTACCCAGCCTATAGTCAAAGTCGGCCATGTAGTAGACTAGGCTACAATTCAGACTAAATGTATCAGTGCTCATATTGAAAAATGATAGAGGGGAGAGTGCCCCCTATGGACAAGTGGCAGAGGGAGGGGACCCTCGCCCCACCCAGCAGCCCAGACCGAGTTTCAGATCAAATATGTTGAGATTGAATTTTTTTTTTTTTTTTTTTTGATTTGGACGTCCACTTTACCACTTGCGCGTGCAAGTGTGATGGATAAGAAAAAGAAAAACCCTTATGTTCCTTTTTTTTTTTTAGTGGTACCAATACAGAAGAAGAAAGTGAAAAGGTGGCAATGCCAGGTCCCATGACATGGATCTACTGTTGGTGAAAAAAAAACAGTCCTTAAAATTAAAGGACCGACTGTTCATCTACTATTTGTGGGAACTCCAGACAACGAACGAAATATTGGTCCGGATCTTGTAAAATCTCCTTTGCTTTGTCTGAAGGTGGATCTTATTTAATTTTATTATTATTATTTTTTAATCTTTCGTTTGTAAATAGAGAGAAATACACAACATTTATTCGGTTAATTATTCAAAAAATATTAATATCTGCTTTAGACCTGTATCCAAAATAATCAGATAATGAATTTGATAAAGATATATCTGTTATGAACTAAGTAGAATATAAATACATAAATAAAATACACAAACAAATAGAAAAGTAGAGAGGTGTTTTTCAAATATTGTTGTTGTGGAATACATGAGAAACACCTCTATTTATAGGGTGCATAGAGAAAGGTGGAGAGTTACAAGTCTATAGAGGTGAGGGGGAGATAGTGGAGCAATAATGGTGAGTGTTATGGAATAGAAGAGTGGGGGAGGTTATGGCTTGGAGGAGTGGTGGTTATCCACTATATTCACAACACTCCCCCTTGGATGACCACCACGCTAAGATAATTGCCTCATTAAAACCTTGCTTAGAAAACCCAATGGGAAAAAACCAAAGCGAAGGAAAAAATGTACAATGTAACTTAATCGTATAATGGTGTATGCGTTTGACACTGCCTCATTAAAACCTTGCGAGGAAAACCCAATAGGACAAAACCTAGGCGAAGAAAAAAGAGTACAGTTCGCAAAATGTCATAAAAAATTACTCCCCCTCATAAGTACAAGATTGCAAGAATTTTGGTCGCAAACTCGTCGCATCCCGATTTCATACACTAGCTTCTTGAATGTTGATGTCGATAAAGCTTTAGTAAACAAATTTGCAAGAAGACGTGGCGACCAAAGTCTGTTTCGTAGATCGCCAAGAGATTGTTGCCATCGCAAGTGAATACATAGCCTGTTTGTAAGCGAACCTTTAAGGATCTGAAAGATATTATGAATCTGCATAACCTTTTAGTTGTGCACCATTATTGAAATCCTTTGCATAGAATAGACCCATGTCTGATGTTCCACGAAGATAACGAAAAATGCGCTTCACACCATTCCAATGCCTTCGAGTTGGTGTAGAGCTAAACCTGACCAATAAATTAACTGAAAATGCAATGTCAGGTCTAGTGCATTGGGCCAAATATAATAAGGCACCAATTGCACTAAGATATGGTACTTCAGGACCAAGAAGATTTTCAATATCTTCTTTTGGACGAAAAGGGTCCTTCTTTAGGTCAAGTAACCTTACTACCATTGGAGTACTTAATGGATGACATTTGTCCATATTAAAACGCTTCAGGATTTTTTCAACATATGTTATTTGATGAACAAGTATCCCATTTGAACTTTGCTCAATTTGCAAGCCGAGACAATATCTTGTTTTTCCAAGATCTTTCATTTCAAACTCTTTTTTCAGATATTCGGAAGCCTTTTCGAGCTCTTCAGGAGTCCCAATTAGATTAATATCATCAACATATACTGCAATAATGGTAAATCCGAGTTCCGTTTTCTTAATAAATACACAGGGGCATATTGGATCATTGCCATATCCTTCTTTTATTAAGTACTCACTAAGACGGTTATACCACATTCATCCAGATTGCTTTAATCCATACAAGGATCGTCTTAGCTTGATTGAGTACATGTTTCGTGGTTTTGCTTCAGGCAATTTTAGTCCTTCAGGAACTTTCATATAAATGTCGGTATCTAATTTTCCATATAAATATGCAGTAACCACATCCATTAGATGCATGTCAAGTCCTTCTGAGACTACAAGACTAATTAAATACCGAAATGTGATTGTGTCCATCACAGGAGAATATGTCTCTTCAAAATCTATCCCAGGTCTCTGCAGGAAACCCTGTGCCACAAGACGAGCTTTGTATCTAACAATCTCGTTTCTTTCATTTCGTTTTCTTGTAAACACCCATTTACATCCTACTGGTTTAACACCTTCAGGGGTTAGGACTACTGGTCCAAATACTTAGTGTTTTGCAAGTGAATCCAATTCTGTTTGAATAGCAGCTTTCCATTGTGGCCAACAATTTTTTCGTCTGCATTCATCCACTGAACGTGGTTCTAAATCATTATCTGAAATGATTTCTATAGCTACTGCAAATGAGAATATATCATCAACAAGCACTTGCTTTCGATCCCACAATATTTGTGAATTTGCATAATTTATGAAAATTTCTTCATTTCCATGTACTTGTTCTTCATGCACAGGCGTCACTTCAAGGACGTCAGTCTCTTCGGGGGCTTGTGTCACTTCAGGGGCTTCTTCCTCTGTAAGAGTTATTATTGTGGGTCTTTCAAGTGTTTCATACTCTTCTAGAGAATTATTCTTTATTGTTTTTCTCCTTCGGGGAGCTGAATCTTTTGAGCCTATAGGCCTTCTACGCTTCAGGCTTGTTTTTGTTGATTCATTAGCCGGCATATTAACAGTTTTTCCTATTGGAACATTAATTCGAGCTAGAGTATTAGCAGCTGTAATATGTGATTTCATCACTTTTGCTGCATCTGGCAATTGTGGCGCAATTCTTTGAAGATGGGTGATTCTTTGCACTTCAGTTTCACATTGATTAGTGCGAGGACCAAGATGAGGCAAAGATGGAGTTTGCCATGTAAGTTCACGTCGTTGTTCTGGCGACGGATTTTCTCCCCCTAACAACGGGAATATTGTCTCATCAAAATGACAATCCGCAAATCGAGCGGTAAAAACATCCCTGTCAATGGTTCAGGATATCTTATAATAGAAGGAGAATCAAAGCCTACATAAATTCCCAATCGACATTGAGGGCCCATTTTAGTTCGTTGTGTAGGGGCAATAGGAACTTGTACAGCACAACAAAAAATTCGAAGATGTGAAATATTTGGTTGATGACCCAGTATGAGCTGTAAAGGGGAATATTGATGATAATCAGTTGGCCGAAGGCGAGCTAATGCTGCTGCATGCAATATAGCGTGACCCGAAGCTGAAACGGGTAATTTTGTGCTCAAAAGCATAGGATGTGCAATTAGCTGAAGATGTTTAATAAATGATTCAGCTAATCCATTTTGGGTGTGCACATGAGCAACAGGGTGTTCAACATCGATGCCATGCGACATACAATAGTCGTTAAAAGTTTTTGATGTAAATTCACCAGCTTCATCAAGGCGTATTGACTTGATAGGATAATCCAAAAAATGAGACTGTAATCGGATTATCTGAGCAAGTAGTCTTGCAAATGCAGCATTCCGAGTGGATAATAGACAAACATGCGACCATCTAGCAGATGCGTCTATCAATACCATAAAATACTTGAATGGTCCACATGGGGGGTGGATTGGGCCACATATATCCCCTTAGATTCTTTGCAAAAATGTTGGTGACTCAACATTGACTTTTATAGGGGATGGTTTAACTATCAATTTTCCTTGTGATCACGAAGTGCATTGATAGTGATTAGGTAAAAAAAATCTTCTGGTTCTTTAGGGAATGCCCAAATGAATTATCAATTATTCGGCGCATCATTGTAGATCCTGGATGCTCGAGACGATCGTGCCAAAGTGTAAAAATATCTGAATCATAGAACGTCTAGTTCATTACAGCATATGATTCGATTGTTTTTATGGTTATATAATACAACCCGGATGAGAAAGCGTGAAATTTCTCTAATATATGTTTTTGTCTTGAAACAATTGAAGTAATGCATATATACTCCATATTGTTTTCATTGATAGTCTCAATATGATATCCATTAAGACTGATATCCTTAAAACTTAGCAGATTTCTTCTGCATCTTGCTGAATATAATGCATCATTAATACAAAATTTTGTACCTCCTGGTAATATTATATTTGCTCTTCCGAAGCATTCAATTAATTTCGTAGTACCAGAAATGGTATTAACATTTGCATTGATTAATGTCAATGTTGAGAAATATTGTTTATTTCGTAGGATCGTATATGTTGTAGCGCTGTCTACTAGACAAATGTCACCAACCATAGCCATCCTTGTAAAAAAAAAATGAAATAAATAAGATAAATATAAAAATAAGAAAAATGCATTTTAGATAACAAAGAAAAATTATAATTATAAAAATTATAAAAGTCTGATCGTACATTAGGTATGTGACAATATTTTTAAACACCAAATAAATAACAATCATTTTCCTTGTGTTAGGGGTTTGTTCTGCAACCCTTTTCCCTTCAATTATGCTTTAGCTTAATAGCAAATCACTTCTAGTGATTTGAGATATTTTATAAACTTTATGATTGTTGTGCTTTCAACTATATAAATCATGATCTCATCATTCATGACCACAACTTCTATGGCGAACATAAAATAAAATGCATTTACTTCGGGTAATGATGCTATGCCATTGAGTTGAGTTACATGAATTTTAAAAAAAAAATCGTTGTTCAGCAACGAGAATATATAAAATTGATGCTCTCAATATTACTACAACTGGAGCATATTTGAGGCATAATGGCCGGTGGACCTTTGTCAATGAGGTATTAATCTTTAAATCCTCTTCATTATGATGATGATGGTGAAATCTAATCATAATTTACATGTTCCTGCTGGGATACATGGATCTTTTTTTTTATTATTATTTGATCCTTCAAGGACCGGAAAAATATAGCATATAACTTTTGTTTGGTCCTACAAGGACACGAGCAATCATGATTTGTGTATATATATCCTTCAGGGATAAAAATTATACGGTCCTTCAGGGACACATTCTAATCATATCTTTCACATGATCCTCCAAGGATCCATGTAATAATTTTTATAGTCCTTCAGGGATAGAATAAAATTTGCATGGTCTTATTGGGACACATTATTCATAACTTCTACATGGTCCTTCAGGGATCCATGTAAATACAATTTTTGTATGATCCTATAGGGACACATGACATTGTAACATTAAAATGAATCTCAAATCAAATATAAATATCAAATTAATTGATACAAGGAATAAGGACTGATGTTAGCACAAATCTAAGAAATAAGTGAAACATCAAAATATAATTCCATATAGTCAAACATAAAAAATTTTAAGCTACAAATTTTAATCATCTTTTTTTTTTCTTTTTTCTTTTTCACGGTACTGTAACCACAGTATAGTAACCGAAGCACTATATATGTTGAATAAATAAACTAATTAAGAAGATATTTATGCCACATATTAAAAAAAACTTTTAAAAACTTTTAATTTTCATTAAAAAAAAATACAGAAAGGAATCATGGTGCTGCCAAAATAGTATGAGTGTTTTTCAAATAGGGCATGATGGTGAATATAATAAAATCATGGGTTCTACTCATGCTAATAGAATCATTCATGAATATAATAAACCAACATAATATATATAAATTATAGAATAACATGTCATACTTATAAAAACAGTGAATTCAATATGGATGTAAAGGGATGAGAGAATATTTTTTATGTAGATCATTAATAACCCACTGAATACAAACATTTTTCTTTAACAAAGAGCTTCTCGTACTGATAACGTGTTATGAACTAAGTAGAATATAAATACATAAACAAAATACACAAGCAAATAGAAAAGTAGAGAGGTGTTTTTCAAATATTGTTGGTTGTGGAATACATGAGAAATACCTCTATTTAAAAGGTGCATAGAGGAATCCCAAATGTGGGGAGTTACAAGTCTATAGAGGTGAGGGAGGAGATAGTGGGGCAATAATGGTGAGTGTTATGGAATAAAAGAGTGGGGGAGGTTATGGCTTGGAGGAGTGGTGGTTATCCACTGTATTCACAGTAATACCCTAAAATTCAATTATGTTGCCTAAGGTTTTTAAAATTTAAATATATATGGAATTTCATATCATGATCTTTGACGTAGATGAGGATCTATGGAAACTTAATTGATTTCAATTCTTTATTTTTCTAATATGTTCCTTTTCCTCAAACTAGTGCTAATCAAATAGACATTTTTTTTTTAGAAGAGGTAGTCCTTTTAAGTATCAAAATGTGGTACATAATGGTCCAGTTGAAAAGACAACAAAAATAAATAAGGATTTAAACTAATCAAATAGACATTAATATCTACTAAATGATTTAAACCAGGGGCGGACCTAAAGGTTGGCCCGGCCCAGATTTTTTTTTTTTTTTTTTTGTTATTTGTTATATATATCGAGATAATGTTACGTACATATTTTTTGTCAATCATAATTTCAGTTTACACGTGTTTTGAATTTTAAAAAAATAATATATACTTCATTTAATGACATATATGTTTTTATAAAAAAACTGAAGCATATGCTATAATAAATTGCATGAATACATTTATGGAAAATGTGTAAAAATTTTATCAAAACATATACCTCTTTATTGTTAATATATGCTTCGGTGATTTTCTATCGACGCATATGGAACTGAAATTGAGGTTAGAAAAAAAGAAAAATGATATGTCAAACCCCTTTTGCAGCCCCATTGCAATTCACATCGTTTTTCTTTTTGTTAAAAAAAAAAATTATATACTCTCCTATATATCAAAGTACATACTGTTATATGAAGTGATATATAAATTGAAATACACTAGTGTAGTTTTTTTTCATTATAAATAAATAATTTTTTTATTACGTACTCTACACTATGATACGCAGTATATACTATATTATCACAGTGTATGAGGTTGCAAATATTGAATATCTTTTGAATATCACATATTTGGTATAAAAAATAATTAAATCAAATATAAAAATAAAAAATTATTTTATATTAATATTTAATATAGCCCACCCAAACATATTGTCATGGATTCGCCCTTAATTTAAACTATCTGATCAATATATGATCCATTGAGAGACTCAAGGGTATGTAATACTAATTTTTTTTTTTAAGTTTGACCTTAAATCAGTACCATTGAGAGACTCAAAACTTTTCGATTTGAAGACAATGTGGATATATAAGTCCACCCATCCACCGTACCATTTAAAGCAAAAGTATAGGGTGGGGGATGCACATGCATCGCATGAGAACCGACGAGAATGCGCCACCATCAACATCAGCGCTTCCAAGCCTCTCGTGCAGCTCGTGCGTTCTCTCTCTACCTCTCCATAAAAGTTGATCTCTTTTCCATCCCATCCGTTCCATCTTTTTTTAAACCATAAAACTATTCACCCCACGTGTTTATGGCCATTGATCCTGTTTGTTTGTTGCTGTTGCTGTTGCCGTTTTGATTTATGTATTATATTATTATAGATAGTAGATATATTATTGATTTTATTTTTTTACCCAACTTTTAAGATGTAATCCCAAAAGCAATCTTAGCTTAATTTTAAAGGGTTAAAGATATCCATGTTTATGTAAACATTGATAATTCATATAGGTCCCTAATAAAGTTGAGGGAGACATATTTATAAAAATCCAATTATCATCCATGGATTAAATTTATATTTAAACTTAACAGGATATTTCTAAAATATTCTATCACCATGTAATTTTACAGACATCACAGTTCCAATAAACAATCATAATAACAAATTAGTCCCTGTAAAAGATCAAATTGTCCTTACAAGACTATATTATATTTCTTCATCTTCTACTTTTGCATTGATAGAATGATAGAAATATTAGGAATGATTTAGTCATTTTATGGTATGAGTTAGGGTTAATTAGTGTATGTTGGATTAGGGTTAAATTATGTTGATGGGTAGAGATATATATGAGTTTTTGTGAGTTTTTAAGGATTTGTATATCTGCTCCAACTTTGACAGGGACTTATATATGATTACCCATATTTGCGAGGATGTAAATGTCTTTAACTCAATTTTAAATTATGATTTTTTGAATTTCTCCACATACCATAACAATGTGCTTTAAGCTAAAAGCTAGTGATTTAAAACCTGGCCTCAGCCAACTAGTTGAATAGGTTGAACTTTCAATCAGTCTCATTTTTTAAGCAATTTACCTTCAAAATCTGGGAGTATAAAAAAGTTGGTAAAAATATTGAGATTTAAGCTTTGATAATTATGAAAAAAAAGTTTAAATTATTTCATATTTTTCTAAATTTGTTGTTTAGTAATAATACTTGATATATGTATTATGCTACATATGATGATGTTAGGGTTCATCCCGGTTAACCCAATAGTGTAGTCAGTGACGGTTAACTTACTCATTTTTTTTTGTTCAATAAATTTGTTTTTTAAAGCATTCACTAAATGTCATAACTTACAAGTTTTAACAAAGGGCACGGCTATCTCCACCGAGGGTTTTTCTTACCCCACCAATCGAAAAAAAAAAAATCGGTGTTTTATCTTTTCCCACCGATCCGGCCAGGTCGACCAGATTTGGTCGCCACTTCAGGTTTTGGACGACCGGACTTGGTCGCCATTTCAGATTTTGGGCGACCGGACTTGGTCGTCATTTCAGGTTTCGGACTACCGAACTTGGTCGAACAGGATTTGTAATAAAGTTTATAATTTTTTTCTTGGAAACATAATCCCATGACGTATATCTTTCTTGAATCCTTCATACCACTTCAAGTCTGAGTTGTAATGTAAGGAGAATCAATTATTATTCTTAAATGTAGAATATAAGAACAATTTTTTTACATAAGTGACGGACTAATTTTCAAAAGCCAAATATATAATGTGTTGGATCAACTGATAGGTTTTTTTTTGTTTTCAAACCAAGAATCCTCTTAACTACGAATTCACACGAAGCTTAAAAATGATATATATTTGTCTAATAAGATATTTTTTTATAAAAATTTGAATTAATTGAAAGTATACCTACTTACATTTTTTTCGGCCCCTTAGCTGTTGTTTGGATCAAAGAATAAATGTAGAATATAATGGATAAACCCAAAAAGTTATTTGTTTACAAAAAATAGGTAGATATAGTTTTGAACCCTGTTCGACCAATTACATTCGCCCAAAGCCTGAAATTGCGACCAATTACTGTCGCCCAAAACCTGAAATGGCGACCAAGTCCGGTCGTTCAAAATCTGAAATGACGACCAATTTCGGTTGATCTAGATTGGTGGGAACAGCCAAACACCGTTTTTTTTTTTTTTTTTTTTTTTGATTGGTGGGGTAAGAAAAACGATGGGTGGGGATAGACGCGCCCTTTAACAAACACTTACTATGTTAGGACAAAAAAATCTATGCATAATAGATGATATTTTGTTTACCTATTTTTTTTATTTTTGCATTATTATAAAAAAATCATTTATTATTTAATTAACATCGTGTGTAATATGAATAAGATTTTATAGCTTAGGGTCAAAGTATGGGTAGCATCTTATGACTAGAAAAATCAATACAAACACTTACCAATGTATATGAGAGATGCAATACATTTTGGGATGTGAATGTTTGAGAATATTAAGTGAAATGATTTTTAAAAATGACCTAAGATAACTTGTGATAATCAAAATTAGTCCTCTTTTAAATAGTTAGCAATGTATATCCTAAATTTTAAAGTATAGTTATTCTGGAGGAAAAAATCTCGCGTTCATCCTAGACAGATACGTGTTCATCTCAAACGAGTGATGGATCACATGACTAGACCTGGATCCATTCGCCGACCTGGCCTACTGCCCAAGGAGGACGGCTTGCAAGACTTGCCGAGATAAAGGAAAAGACCTGACTGGTCACGACCCGAGTAGTCGTTTCAACCAATCACGTGGTCAACTTTTCGAGGACAGAGTCGTCAGAGAATCCTTTGAGCTAAATCGGCCAGGTCTAGACCTTGTACAGGCTACTAGGGGTGCAACTTTAACTGAATTCGAACCGATCCAAGCTGAATTTTTACGGGTTTGCGTCAATAGATTTTTTGTTTGGTTTATATATGGATTGAAAAATTAATAAACCGTCTACTTTGGTTTATATTTGGTTTTACGTCAAACAAAAACCATGATTATTCATAATCAATATGATTTACATCATTCTTTTTATATTAAAAATTAATTGTTTCACTACAAGAAATTTGAGCATTAGCTACGAATCGGTAGCTGTGAAATTAAGTTTCGTAACTAAAAGTAACTTTTGCATGTGAAAACTTTATTCGTAGGGAATAGTTTTAATTTTCTCTCCCAGATTGAAGTTTGTAGAAAATGGTATAACTTTTAGCTGCGAAATTTAATATTCGTAGCAAAAGCTATAACCTTTAGCTGCGAAAATACTTTTCACAGCAAAAGGTTTGATTTTGTGGCTACGAAATGACATTTTGTAGCGATACATATAACTTTTGGCTGCAAAATACAATTTCGTAACAAAATATTCACCACTTTTGCTATGAAATTGTATTTCGTAGCAAAATATATACTTTTTAGCTACAATATATATTTTCATAGTAAAAGAGCAGACCTTTAGCTGCGAAAAATTGACCTTGTGCTGCGAAATTGAATTTCGTTGCAAAATGTTTACACACATACTCTTTATTTAAAGTATAACAAACTCTAAGGTTTTGCTAATAGAGCTAAGGAAAGTCCACTACATGCCAAAAGAAAAGTTTTATTCACCTTAATAGAAGCAAAGCTAGACAACAAAGGATAACGACCTAAACTCGATCTCGCTAATGGCATCGAGATCCGCAAACACCATTACTCGATCCTCAAATCTGAGAAGAGGGAAAAGAGGGGTGAGCTTCAACATGCTCAGTGACTAGACTATCATTATCCTGTTAATATAGTTGTATTCAAAATATCAAAATCAGACATGTAATATCATATATCATGTAGCTATGGCAGTGTTCTCAATTTCTTCTCTTGATGACTAACAACACACGGTCGCCTCTTTTGTCGCCTTAGAGTTGTTCAATCTAAACTAATTCATCTTCCTTCTCAACAACCTCTTATTTTATTTGTCAATGAATAAATCTTTACTATAGTATTTTTATACTAATGTTGCTTGCTTTCTTCTGCACGCTTCACAAAGTGCAGTGTGTTGCCAGTCATAGAGTAAGAATTATGAAAGTCAGGGGTTATAGACTGTATACAAAATGGGATATCAAGACGAAGGCAGTTCAGTTGTCGAAAGTGTACGAGACAAAGCTTTGACTAAAGACCAAACCCGGAAAACATCCTCTAACCTACTTTTCCGCTGTATTGGTTATAGTAAAAGAACAGATGTCAGTTCAAAAAAACACAATCAATGACCGTGCAGAAGAGAGTAAAGCAAATTAGTAAAGTAAACTGTAGCTATTTTATCGATCGCGCAGAAGAGATGACGACTAAGCTCCTCCAACTGTGCCTCGGTGGGTGACGAAGAAATGGCCTGAAAGAAGTTCTTTGTTTAGTCTTGAATCATGGGTTTCCCAATCATGGCTAGTGTCAGAAATAGTAAAATAGTGGTTTTTGTTTAATTAATGTAATAAGAATGCAGCGTATGTTACCTTTGTCTTATCTGCTTTTCTTCCTTTAAAATACTACTTGAACACAATCCTCTTTCTTGTCCTTCTTTGTTTGCGTTCTCTCTCTGGCTTTGGTACAAGTCATTATTTTGATCCCCCAACATTGGAATGAACTACAAATGCCTGCCTCAACACGCATAACCTACGCTCCCTCCTCGTCTCTATAAAAGAAGAAGTGGCCAAGAAACAAAAAACGAAAAACCGATCAAGCAAGTGTAAAGGTCCGTAACCAACCCCGGGAAGCCCTGCTCTCAAGTGTAATCAAACAGACGTTTGTTTGTCTTAGCGCGTGAGTTCCCCAAAAAGAGAGATAGTAAACTACCTCGTCCCCGCCCACGGAAAGCGTAATCGGCATGCCCCACAGATTGAGCAGCTTCCCGCCTGCTCCTGATAAGGCTGAAAGGAGAACACACTTCCCCTCTATTATAAACAAATTGAGCTAGCAAGTATCCTGCTACCGGCCATAGGGAGGACGTTGGGAGTAAAGAAGCGAGTCTATTATCTTTTCGAAGTGAGTAAATCTCATTTCATTATTTGTCAATTGTTCATGATTTAACATTCTTTGGCTCAGCAGCATCAAAGTCGTCACATTCATTCTTCCCTCGCGTCATTTGTTGATTCATCGTAGGGGTCATCGATCTGTTTGCTAACAACTTGAGCTAGGAAAAATGCATTCATTAGTTCTTCTTTGAAAAAAGCGAGATTCTCTATGCGGTGGGTCTTGGGGTTACTAGAACAGAGTGAAAAGGAAACTCATTCTCAACTTCCATGTCCCGAAAGGAACAAAAAAAGACGATTGATGCTTTACTTCTATCTATATCTATGGTATAGAGACAGACATTCCTCAGAGGATGAAAACAACAAGGAAGAGGTCGGGTACAAAGAGGGGTCAATAGAAAAGGAAAAGACCTAAAAGCGAAAATAAATGGAATAGGTGGCCTCTCTGCTGATTCAATCTATGCAAGTAGCAAGCGAACAAGATAATGATCTTGATTATGGCTTTCCTTCAGGATAGTCTCTGGACCTGAACTTAGCTACAGCATGATCTATGATATTTTGAATGCAGTCGATATGATGTATAATGCAGACATGTAATATTTCAAGAGAAGAAATTATACAACAATGCCATCAAGACATGCAATAACACATAAATGACATCCTATCCAACATTATGTATGCGCTACCACAACACATAGGCATGTCTTTGCAGCTACACAGCTCACAAGATCTTCCACAGGCATGGAACATACGTAGACATAGCTGCAAAGACTTAGGTCCTACATTTTCAGACCTGGCCACGTAGATGTATGCCCACCTAGATCTTAGACACCTAGACAACTAGATCTTAGACACCTAGACGATGTCAAGCAGACGGGAATGTATACATTCGAATATCTATCATATCTTTAAAATCATGGAAAGATCGAGCATGCACGATCTTAACATACGAACTATATAATGATAAATATATCAACGAAAACATGCTTACATTTTTATAACAAATCTAGCCGTTGTATTCCACAAAACTACATAAGATGATTCTAGCATGAATTTACCATATAATTCATCAAGACTACTTATGAGACTCAAGTCCACTCACCTCGGGTTCCACGACACGCAAACCAAATCTAAGCGATATTAAATAGAGTCTATCGATCCTGAAACAGAATAATATAAATCATAAAGTGCACTAATTTGCAGCAACCAAACATAACCAGATCTTGATGAATCTGATGCTTTCGAAACCGACAGCCTGGGTGTGAGCCGTCCAGATGCAAATCGATGGTTCGTGTGTGAGCCGTCCAGATGCCAACTGACGGCCAGGGTGTGAGCCGTATAGAAACCTGCACCCCAAGTTCCCCCCTTTCTGAAAACATATTGCACTCTCTCTCTCATATTCATACATAATATATCTTCGAAAATATTTTTAAATCAGATCTAAACGATGATGTCTAAACAAATCAAATCAGAAACTTATTCTATTGAAGAACTCCATAGACAAAAGTTGATTTTTAGGTGAAAATATTATCATATATATGAAGGATCTTCGAAAGTCATAGAAATATAGATCCAACTATATTATTGAAAACCCATATAAAATTCATGTAAACAATACAAAACAACAAGGAATAAATCAAGGATCAATCATATAAGAGAAAAAATTGTTGAAAACCCTACATATATCTCATAAAACCCTAGTTTGAATCGCACAAAAACTCTATACATTTGATGTCCATTCATAAAGTATAGATCAAACAATACTACATAATTAAAAATCATAAAATATAGGTGAATAAACTCTATATCTAAAGAAACAATGAAAAACTCCATGAAATCTTTGATTTGAAAGTATACCTCATGAATCTTAACCACATTCATATTATTGAAAAATAGTAGAGAACATGGAGAGAAAAGCCTACCAAATAACTCTTTTTCGGATCCCTTCATACAGCCACTAAAAGAGGAGAGAGGAAGAGAGAGACTTTTAAGATTTTTAGGGTTTGCATGGGAAAGAGAGGAGAGAGTGTAGATACCCCATTTTTTACTAGTTAGGATGATATCACTAATAACATCCATTTTATGCAGGTTTGAAGAGCAATATGTCTGAAGATAACCTTCTCGAAGACCTCACGGAATTAAGAAACGAAAGTAAAAGATCAAAGTTGACCCTTGAAGAATAATTGAAGAAAAGTCTCAAATCCAGTAATTCATAATTGATGATCCCATACGGAGCCGTCACCTATGTGACGGCTGTGACACAAGCCGTCACTCATGAAGCCGCATGGAGTCAAGTGATGAAACCCTAAAAATATTACCGTTATTTTCTGACAGCCCTAGACAGAGCCATTGCTCTATCAAGATCACACAATTGGCAAAAATGGAAGTGGCACTCCCTCCCTCGACTGCAGCTCCAAGAAGTCACTTCAACCATCCCCTAATCGACCGA
The DNA here is from genome assembly GCA_030737835.1 of Acorus gramineus. Lineage (NCBI taxonomy): Eukaryota > Viridiplantae > Streptophyta > Magnoliopsida > Acorales > Acoraceae > Acorus > Acorus gramineus. The sequence continues at coordinate 11,969,781 of CM060848.1, forward strand.
AAAGCAGTAATGATACCCCCCTATGGGTGTTTGTGAAGAAGAAAAGGAGGCAAGCATAGACACTTTCAAAAGAGGAAACCCTAGTATTTTTGGATCTCAACCTCCCCACCACCTAAAACCAGAGAAAAGGAAAGCATATAGAGAAGAAAATCATCCTTTTCTCCTCCTCTGTTCACCCTTATCTCCATTGTTTCTCTTCTTCTTCTTGTTCTAGGGTTTCATTAAGAAAACTTGTCTCCACCACTCCTCAACCTTGTAAACGAAGATCTTGTAAGCTCTAAATCAATATAAAGTTAATTTTAATTAATTTGTGAAGGTTGATTGCATCTTTGTGGATTGAACTAAACATCTCCACTTGGAAACGAGATTCACCTAACGAACGGCCTACACTAGGCCATCGGCCAATTGGTCTAGGGAACATTTGGAATCACTCTTATTCCATCAAGTTCGGGTACCACCCAAGGACTACTAACTCTTTCAATTGTTATTTCCTTCATTCATTTTGGCTATCATTGTGTTTCAGTTATTTACTATTTTATTATTGCTTGTTCCTCACAAAAGGCAATTGTACCTTACTGTTTTTTTTTTTAATTTTCAGGGTTTGGTTTCGAACAGCTCTTGCAAGAGTCGTCAATTTTATTTATCTTCATTTTGGCTTTTCCTACTTTCTGATTCGTTAAATTGCACTACTTAATTGATTTTCTGGTTCTTTGGGCGACGGTTTATACAGGAGCTGTCAGTTTCTCTTGTTTTATTTTATCATTGTTCTTATATCTTTTCTCTAATCCATTGCTCATTGTTTTCTTTTTTTTTTCATTTGCAAAGCTCTTCGATCCACTAAAGTTTGTTGATTTTCACTGATTTTCTATTGGTTTTGGGGCGGTTCAGGTAGGAGCCGTCAGTTTAAGTTGTGTCATTGCTCTGGATTCACTGTTTTCTATGTTTGATCGTGGACGGCTCCTGGTAAAGCTGTCTATTTTCTTGGTTGATTTCACCAAAACTCTTGGCACATTGGATCTATGTTTTAATTGATTTTCTCATTCATTTGTGGGATAACTCACATAAGGGCCGTCGGTTTTCTTATTTCATTTGGTCTTCGCTTTCCTCTTGATCTCCTCTTTTCTTTTTTCCTCTTTTGCTTTCCAAGCTCACTAATCCCTTAAAACTTTGTTGCTTTCATTAACTTCCTCCTCGATTTTCTGTTACTTTCAGAGATGGCTCACATAGGAGCTGTCGGGTTTCATGGTTCATCTGATCTTTGTTTCTTAGATTTTCTTCTAACTATTGCTCACTATTTCCTTTTCTATTGTTTACAAAACTCATTGGTCTATCAAAACCTTGTCTTTTTTTAGTCTCTGATTTCATAAATTCTATTTTCATTCACATCATCTATTTATAAATAAATCTATTTATAAATAAACACTTTTCGTCAACCTTGCCACTATTTTTTCTTTCTTTTTCTCTCTCTCTTCGGGTTTTATAGGACCAACAGAACTTCTATTCATCTAAGGCACGGCCAACCGTGATCATTGAGAGGAGAACCCTATTCCTCATGAGGTGATCATCATCTTTTCTTGCTTTTGAGGAAAAGCAAGTGGCGATCACACAACGTCCTTGGGAGCAATCAAGCAAGCTAGGACGATTCTTCATACGGTGATTTGGTACTTCGTGTACGGACTGGAACCAAGTTTAAAAGAACCCACATTGACGATACCCAGTCAAAATCCACATCGACAGAGAGGGGGCCAATATATGAATTTTCGCACAAGGGAACAACCATTCAGTCAAATCCGAGGTAAATCCATAAGCCATTGAGTCCACAAAAGCAATGGCCCTTAACTTGGCCATCGAGAAGCGACGACCCTATCAAGGGTCGTCCCTGGATAGGCAGTCCAACACACTTACAAGAATTATCACTATTTGATCTATACACATCCACTTCAAGATCTGAAAGATGCATTGGAAAGTTAACAGATCAAGGATTGCAATCATACTAAGATATCAGAATTTGAAAATCTAAACACTCCACGAAATTCAGTATAACTATGGCCTAAAATTCTCAGTTGTTACAGGGAGTTTGTCATTTTCCTGGCCATAAGAGGGGACGAGAGGAACTAGAGAAGGTAATTTAATCAATCCTAACTCACACTTTTCCATTGCATTCACTCAACACATAAGGGAAGTATTACTTGTAGATACTCCAATTTTGACTGTCTAAATAAAAGAAAATTATCTCAAGTAGTACTTAAAATAAACCACATTTGGACCTTAAAGAAGACATCTTAAGGGAATCAAGAGGAGAAAAAAAAGTGCCCTGGCCCAACACTTCCAAGAGATTTTATGAGACAGTGAGCACGACGCTTTTTGCAACGAAAAACTGATCTTTGGGGAGATTTTTCTGCGGGGGCAAACTGTAATTTATCCAGAGAGGGACGTGGACTATCCAATAAATCTCTCTTTAATATTACAATTTTTCTATCAAGTCTTTCTCATAGTTAACTCTGGTGACAGGATGTTTTATGAAATATTATTTGAGAATTCATCTTAGAGACTGCATTCTTCAAGATTAATTTATATTTTTGCATAAAGTTGTAGATGATGAATCAATTTTTTTTATATTAATCACTTAAAAATATATAAATACATTAATATAAATATAAAAGTATTTACATTAATCACTTCAAAACCATCTCATGATATTGTAAAGGTTCAACTGTGATTTTCTCGTTCTGTAACTAATTAACACATTATAAAATATTACACAACTCATTCCATAACTCACTCTATAAATTTAAATATTGGAATCAATTTTTATAAGAGTACAATGTGATGGGAGCCAAGCCCTAGCTCTACCTTAGGGTCCACGTTGCACCACCCCTCGCTTGGCGAGGTGGTCCAAATGCACCCTCTCTCGTGAGAGGTCACGGGTTCAAAAACCGATTAACCCCTTGTTGGTGTACTAGCCCTTCTGGGCTTGGTTGTGTTCCTCAAGCCTCGCTGTTGTAGCAACCCCTTGTGGGCCTTTCTACAAAAAAAAAAAAAAAACTTAGGGGTCCACGCGTGCCTTACAATCAGTGAATATATATACCATTATATCATCATGCTCGATATCAACCCTAGGTATTGGTGACCTAGACAGCTGCTTAGAGCCCCTCTCCAAAAGAGTATCCTAGAATCTAAAATAAATTTTATTAAAGTTTAGTGAATTTTATTTTATTTTTGTTATAGAGGAAATGATCTTATCTTTAACAATCAGTGAATAAACAAAAATTTCTTGATTTGATGATTTTTTGTTTTTATTCCCATTAAAAGAAAAAATCAATGAATGTTTTTTAATACATTTTATTTTTCAATTTTTGTTTTAGCCTTGAGGTTGTATTACTTCATGAAAAACAATTCTTTTTGCATTCAAATATTTTTATTATAGTTACAATATAGTGCTCCATTTTATATGTTAGCATAGGCTCTATCTATAATTCTTCATCTCAGAGTCGGTCCTGATGATGCTCGTTTTTAATTTCACATAGTTTGACTTTATTAAATTAGAATCATCCATTACTTCACCCTTTGATTTTTTTATAAATAAAAAAATATCAAACACTGTGTCTTTCAAAACAAAGTGATGTTATATCAGTGCCATTTGCTCTTAAAATACTTAGATGAATTTGACTAGAAGATTTGAGGTGTGGTCAAAAAAATTGTTTCTCTAATAAAGGAAAGAAAAGTGGATATTAATTATCAAGTGTATCAAGTATTATAATTGTGTGGACTAATAAATACAATGTCTTTTTAATTATTGTTTTGATCTAAGAGAGATAACAATGATGTTTGGTGACTGACAGGGAAAAGAAACGTAGAATGTAATTTACCTAAAAAAACTATAATATTTTGATGTGAACTAAATTTAATTTTTTTAGGAATACGTAATTTCACTAAAAAATATATATTGTTTATAATGTCTATTAATCGAAGAGTCCTTGCACACATAATATTAAATGATTTTTTGTGCTTTTATACGTTTTGAGTTTTTAATTTCTATTTATTGAATCTGGTGGAGATTATGATCTCCTGGTGTTGGTTCTTTTATTTTGTAAGTTTTGTCTGTGATTGTGGGGCAAGTTAGGGTTTATATAGTGTTTTAGTTGTTTACATGTTTCAATATCTTGATTTTTTTTTCCTTGGGATCATTCTAGATAGGGGTGGTAAACGAGCTGAACGAGCTAAGCTTTGACATGTTCAAGCTCAACTCATTTATAAACGAGCTGAACTGAGCCGAGTCAAGCCGAGCTCACGAGCCTGAACGAGCCTAGTATTCTTCTTCATTTTAGAGTTTTTTGGGGTTTAAAACAAAATTTTAGCATAAATGAACCATATTTATGAGCTTAAACGAGCATAAATTTGTATTAATTTAATGTTCTGATTTTACAAAGGAGTTGAGTCAAACTTCAACTAAATTTTTGTAACACAAACGAGTCGAATTTAAACACAAAATGAAGTTCGATCCAGGTCCCGAGCCTAATCGAGTTTTAAAAATTGTTCAAGCTCACTCATTTGTCTAATTGAACGAGCCCGAACGAGTTTATACAGAGCCGAGCCCGAGCCGAACCGAGCCCGAGCGGCTTGGATCGTTTACCCTAATTCTAGATGGTCTATCTGGGAGGAATGTTTTGTTTTTAGTTAATGAAACTGGAATTTCGACTCTTACAAAATTTATGTCAGTGCACACGTAAAACCAATTGATTTTTTTTGTGCTTTATGGTCTTGTTTTTGCTTTTGTTTTTACAAAAAATAAAAAAGTTAAATGTGTTTCAAAACCGTTCTTAGAAAGTGTACTTGATTAAAAAGTGCATTTCAGTTTTGAGTACAAAAATACACTTTTTTTTAAAACCAAAAAAATGAGCTTCCGAGAAATTGAGTTCTATTAAACTATTTTATATAAATCACACTTTTCAAATGTGTTCAAATGACCCCTTATACATTTTTATTTTTATTTTTTTCATAAAGAAATTGGCATGATGTTGTCTTCTCAAATTCCACCTTATTCTCTCCGATCTCATTGTATCATCCCACCCTAAACGTGGAAGGCGCATCTGTAGAAGCATCGAGTAGGGTGAGAACGAGCATGCATTATAAAGAGGATGTGAACCTCAAAGAAAGAGGTATGTGAAATTTATTTTGCAAAAACCTTACACTGTATACAACATTGATTTAGCTGTTGAGTCACTCCCCCCCATTGATTGGATTTTAGTGGACGTTCACTAAAGGTCGTGTCCGCCCAACTGGAACAGCAGTGGAGAGAGCATATTCTATTACCTGACCCGATTTAAATATGGAAAGTCAAGTTTTTTGCCCTCATCTTTTTTTCACTCTTCACATTGTTATTAAATTATTGAGATTTTTTTTTTTTTTTTTTGTCAAAGGAAGATAATATTTTTAACAAACTAATATATCGTATCCACAAACAAAATACAGACTAAGGCTCCGTTTGGTTGCGCGTTTGGATGCGCTTTTGTTTTTTAAAAAGCTGAAAAGTTAAAATCGTCCAGTCAAACGGGCAGCTTTTTGCAGAATCGGAAGCTGGATTCCTTTTAATTTTTCCCTCGAAATCTGTGTTTTAAAAAGCTCAGAAACAATGCTTTTTAGTCGGAATCGATTTTTTGAATTGAAAAGCAACTTTCTCTACCAAACATTAAACTCCTTTCAAATATTGATTCCTGAATTAAAAAAAAACATCCTAAAAAAGTCAAGGTCTAAAATCATCTTAAAAAGCAACTTTATTTTAAAAGCTACTTTTCAATCTGTGTTTCCAAACGAACCCTAAGAGATCAAGAGCGTAATAGACCCATTGACGGTGAGGTGAGAGATGATTTAGTCCAACATTCTAACGAGTGTGATGTCTAAATGTGAGCACAAAACTTATACGTTTTGAAATGTTTGGAAAGCAAGGGACAGTAATAAGTGATTTCATTGTAAGACAAGTTACGGTCAATTAGAATTTTGTTTGATTCGAGATCTCTCTAGCAGAAGGTTGCCTGCTCAACAATTTCGTATGGTGATTGACCAGAGCTTTTCACATGATTATGTTGTTGTTGTTGTTATTATTATGCCATGATAGACACGCAAAATATTTATTTCTTCTTCTGATGAGTTTGTGAAAAAATAAAATAAGTGTTCATAGATTGTGATGGCTGGTAGAATCACCACCTCATCTTCTATTTCTTATTGCATGGACGCATGTTTGACACTTTTTTTTTTTTTTGACACATGCTCAGTCTTCTTAGGTCCCCCCAAATACTAATCAAACTTGTCATTTATACCAACTTTCCATCATCACCTGTGACCCCTAATATGTATGTCCCCATATATGTTTTTTTTTATAGGCTATCTTGGGAACAGAGATTCAATGTCTAAGGTGTGGATTGTCCTATATTCAAGGGTGATGTGAAGAGGGGTGGCGGAGCTTTCTGTCATGTAGAATTCTCTTCTACAACAAAATTTCTCTTTTGTATCTTCTTTTACTTTATTTGCTTTCTGTAATTTGGGCATAGTTTTTTTAATACAAGGGCGTATGTTTATTGTTTATCTAAAAAAAAAAAAATTGTGAATTGTCCTGCAAAAGTTTAATTAAAACACTGTCCAGGTGGATTATTGTAGGGTTTTTTTTGCCCATAACCCCCTAAATATAAGTAATTTTAGGAAAAAAATGAAAAAGAATTAAAATATTTTTAATGTGATTCTTGATTACTTTCAGTCAATCTTTAAAACATTGTTACATGGCGGTTCTTATGTGTATTCCATGAGTATATTAAAGTATATATGCGAATTTTAAGGATTATATTTAATTAATTTATTAAAGTATATAGTATATTTATGAAAAAATATATTCCGTTACTTGAAATGTAATTTGAAAAAATCCAGGCGAACATGTTGTATGGCAAGCAAACGAATAATGAGTTAAATTTGATATTTAAAAAGGTCTATGTATTATAAAAATATGAGAGAAAAATAAAAGTGGTTTATGTAACAGACTAATTTATTAAAAAAATTTGTTGGATCATAAAAATTCACCACTATCAAATATTTGCATTGAATAGTATATCACTAAGAAATTTTAATATTATTATCATCAAAGGAGTTAGATTCACAACTAAACCATAAAATCTCTTAAAAAGGTATTACAACTACTTCAATGATAATAAAAGAAAATATAATTTTGTAATGGCCCACTTGGATGGAAGAATAAGGCGGAGAATAATGGTTGATAAAGCTAAATAATAAATTTTTGTTAGTTTGTTTGAGTAAAATACGTGGGTATTACTATGACAGATGAATATGGAATAAAATGGCATAACAATTTTAGGAATACCAAGAAATTGTGTTATTCTGCATAATGGTACAAATGACCTATGCACCAAATCAATTTTTCACCTCATATAAGTTAGAAGAATAATATATCAAATTATTAATCATATTTTATAAATATTTATCCATATCTTATCTCTATTTTATTCATTATTTATTCATGATCAACTAAATAATAAAAATTTAATTATTATATTTAATGTGAATAATTAATAAAAAATACGAATCAACAGAAAAATGATAATAATATATCCTTTTTTGTCTCTTTGCTAGTCTTTGCAGACAAATTCCCTTCTCCACCCAATGAGCCAAAACATTATCGATCCAATTGACCACTAGTCCACATTCAAGCGTGTGAATCTAGAAAAATGTTGCCCATCAATTTCTAAGAGGACATATAAATAAAATTGAATTAAGTTGATGTATATTATTACAATACTCTATATTCCTTGATCGTTTTGAGAATTAAATAAGTTCAGGGACTTCTTCACAAATGTCCACGAGTCACTCCCCGAGAAATTCGCGAGATGAAGCAGCCCCGTCCCGTCGTTGTTTTTCTCACTTTTAGGGCCGGCGGAAGGGCAGACCGGAGGACGTCGTTTCGTCTCGCGTGGGAGACACATCCGCGAGCGCCACGTCATCATCCCATCCATCCCGTCTGATCTTGCCACGTGTCTGTTGACCTCCGTTTTTTTAAAATAGACCCTCAAACGTGCGCGACTGCTCATTTTTGTTTTTAATAAATTTTTTTTATTTCTTTTTTGTTGCCTTTCTGCGTGGCTTCGCGAGTTCCATATTTTCTGCGAAAAACCGAAAACTGTATTTCTCTGTACAGGTTAAAAAAAAAAAGCCCCTCATTTTCTCTCTCTTTCTCTCGCCCTCCACCATCGATGGACTCCCGAAACCCTAACCCTAATTTTCTTCCGCCGTGCGGCGAGTGATAGAAAGCTGGATTTCGGTTCTCTTTCTTTTCATGGATGGTCAAAGAGCTTTGGGAACACGTAAGTTCGTTATTTTCTCGTTTTTCTTTATGTGCTTACAAGGGACTATAGTTTGAAAAATCTTTAATATTTGATTTTGGTATAAATTTCATGTTCAGTTGGTTGGATTCATGAATTGACAAGGTTTTCGTTGTTATTATTATTATTATTATTATTTTGGTTTCTGCATATGAAACTGGGGTTGTTTTGATTTAAATCTTTATATTGATGTGCAGTTTAATCTTATGTGAAAACGGGATTGGTGGATTTAAAGCTTTGGAAGTTTTATTTTTTGTTGGGTTTTTGATTTAGTGGTCGGTTGAAGCACAATTAGGAAAAAAAATTGGGAATTGAAATATCTGGTGATTAGTGGAGAGTTACTTTCGATGGCGGACGAGCTCCGGCTCGGTGGGATTGGTTCGGGTCTGGCTGTTCTGCTGACCAGTGAAGATAGGAAAGACTGTTCTCATAAATCCCACCGCGTCTTGTGCTGTGATGACATCAATGACCGGTCCATTGAACGTACACTTGAGCATGTATTTGATCTTCCACTCAAATCGCTACATTCGACTGATGGCCAGATCGGTGGTGATTTCATCCGCTTAATTTTAAAGAGCAGGACTCCGAAGGTTAAATCGGTTCAGAGAGAGGGGATACTCATCACTGATAATGGTCACGGCCCGAATGTTGTCAATTTAGATGAAGCAAGTATGTGTGGAGATATGCGGATTGTGAAGCAGCCACTTATTTTGGAGAGCGTTTCGATGTTTAGCAGCGCTCGAGCGAATGCCCATGTTTGGAGGGGAAAGTGGATGTATGAAGTCACATTAGAGACATCTGGCATACAACAGCTTGGGTGGGCCACTCTATTTTGTCCCTTTACGGACCAAAATGGTGTTGGGGATGCACAAGACTCTTACGCCTTTGATGGGAAGAGGGTGCGGAAATGGAATGAAGAGGCAGAGCAGTATGGACAGACATGGGTGGTTGGTGATGTGATTGGGTGCTGCATAGATTTGGACGATGATAAGATCTCTTTTTATCGAAATGGAGTTTCTCTTGGTGTGGCTTTTTATGGGATACGCAAAATGGGTCCTGATCTTGGGTATTTCCCTGCAGTTTCGCTCTCTCAGGGGGAGAGGTGTGAGTTGAATTTTGGAGCATCTCCATTCAAGCATCCTGTCAACGGATTCCTCCCAATCCAGTCTCCCCCCTTGTTGATTTCTCATGCAGAGTACCTTTTACAGTGCCTGTTGCGGCTTTTAGAAGTTGAATGCCTGGATAGGACAGATTCAGTAGCTCTTGAGAAGCTGCGGATATTAAAGAGATTCACTCATCTCGATGAGCTGTTTTATCCTGCTGCACATGAGATCTGTAAGGAGTTATTTTCTGTGTTGGAGTTGGAAGTGGGGATTGCTGAGTACATTGGTGGAGGTGTTCTTGTGTCATTTTTGTTAGATTTATTTGGGAGAAGGGCGCCGCATGATTACAGGACCTTGGATCGGGTACTTGACCTCTTTCTAGAGTTCTCAGGCTTTCATTCTCTGTTCTTGCATCTCATCGGCGAACTTTCTAGTAGTTGCAAGACAGCATCTCTTGTCTTGACTGATTGTCCCTTCTCGGGATCGTATCCTTATCTTGCACTGGCCTGCCATTTTCTTAGACATGAGGAATTGATGGTCCTCTGGTGGAAGTCATCGGATTTTGAGTTCTTGTTTGAAGGGTTTCTATCAAGGAGAACTCCAAACAAGCAGGATTTGCAGCAGATGATGCCTTCTGTTTGGTGGCCAGGATCTTATGATGATATGTCATCTGAAAGCAGTATGATACTGACGACTTCAGCATTATCTGGGGCAATTAGTAAGGTATGTTTTTTTTTGTGTGTGTTTACATGGATTTGTTTTTCTTTAGACTTTAGGTCATGGTAAGGTGAGTTTCCAGGTGCTATGCATAATGCTGAATAGCTCTTGAAGTTGATAGCCTTTTTTTTTTTAAATTATCTTGGACTAGGAATCATGTAGGATTTCCAACCTGTGGTTTGATGACAGGCTTTTATGAAGGTTGGGATGTCCACTTTTTTCTGACAGATATTAGTGATCGACAATTATCTAATGGGCCAGTTAATTCCAGAGGATGTTTTACTTCTAACACCTGCATGCTTTTCTAGTTAAATGAATCTAACTGCTTCTCTTTCTCTCCTCTTCTGGGTGACATCCCACATGAATCCTCAGTTCATAATTTCATATCGCTATAGTTGGACATATAGTGGTAGACACCTTCATTAATAATGTATGGATATGAGCAGTTATTTTCTGGCCTTCCTGTCAAAACCTCCAACTATAGATATGTCAATTTGATTTGATTTTTTTTTTTTGGCATTCACAATACTTAATTTTATACAACAGTAGATACCATGTTGAATTCAATTGTTTATAATATTTACCTTTTCACAAGATCTTTCTCTTGTTAATAAAGATATTTAATCAAGGCCATCTTTCTTTTTAATTGCTCTTTGAAGGATATATATTCCATTTTGGCCAAACTTTATAATATGGTTGTGGGTGTTCAAAACTAAAATTATGTAATTTGTTGTGCATCCTCCTTTGTTTTGCGTGAATTTATCACTGGATTTGAGTGCTTTGCTTATTAGTTTACTGACATTGTGCATTGTCTTTTTATCTGTCTAATGTTTCTGAGCTAATCAGTTGATCTCATTATGTGTGAGAGAAAAGGTTTGTGTGCTTAGAATAGGGACTCTAATATGATAAATGTTCAATATCTGGTTCTCATTTTGCAGATGTTATGGTGATTCATTGGCAATATTGCCTTGTTTGATATGCAGATTGAGGAGATGCATCGGGAGCTTTGCCACTTGGTTATACGGTTTGTACCTCCAATGATGCCCCCTCAGTTGCCTGGCTCTGTGTTCAGGACATTTTTACAGAATGTTATATTGAAGAACAGGGGTTTTGACCGCAATCTGCCATCCTTTGGGGGTTCAAGCAACTTTGTTCTTGTTTCTTTGTACACTGTGATCCTTCATTTTTTGTCTGAGGGATTCTCGATTCTAGAAATATGTGGATGTCCAGAGGGATACGGACTTGGTGTTGGTTTTCTTCACAGGGGTGGGCACCAAAGTTTCCCTGTAATGTTGTTTCTTAAGAGTGATCCACATCGCACTGATCTTCCTAGGCTTGGTGGTTCATTTGATCATCTGTTAAAATCTAATCCTGGTAAAGATGTAGAGACTGAAGATATTCATTGGGATGAGGGGTGTATGGATGATGAAGAAACAAAAGTAACCCATTCTTCAAGGCAGAAACCTTGTTGTTGTTCAAGTTCTGATGATGATTTTACCAGGAACTCAAATTACCCAGTTAGGAGTGTGTCAAAGTTCTCTAGGGGACCTTGCAGTTCTATTCCCGAAAGGTCAGCACATGTTGCAGCGGATTGCAGTGGAGGGGGTTTGAATGATGAGATTGTTGACAAACCTAGCTCCAGTGACCAGTCAGAATCTAATTTTGGGTATCGGACAGTGCAACATTTCAGGAGAATAAATAGAGAAACTCAGTTTTCCTCAGATATGCTCAAGGAAGAGGAGCTGCTAGATGCCATGCTATTGCTGTACCATTTAGGTCTTGCTCCACAACTTAAGCAGGCAAGATACCGAATGCTTAATCTTATTCTTAAATATCTTCACAAGTTCTTTGTAATTTCTTTATTCAATTTACCAATTGCTTTATTCCTCAAAAAAAAAAAATATTTTTTTTTTACCAATGGCTTAGATTCTTAGCATCTGCATATGAAATATTATATATGTGAATGGTGGAACAATGATCTGCCAATAAGTTCAGATATCAGCTCATTGAAATTTAAATAGAGTTGAGATATTGGGGGCCGGGCCTTTCTATGACTACCTGGTTTCGATGTGTTTATAAGGTTAAAACTAGCTTCCTATTTGAGTCTACCATCTTTTTTAGATTAAAATATTCATTTTAATTTAATTTTCTTGTTTCATCAATTTTGTCTTGTTTTTAGTTTGCCACAAGGAAATAATATGACTTAGAGGTGCAAGAAGGAGCATTATATTGCTCATTTTAAACTGATGAAAATATGGGCTTTTAAATCTTTTTTTTTATGTCACTTTCATGGGACAATTGATCTGATATATCTGACACGGATGGATTTTTCTCTTTTCATCTATTTTATTTTCACAGTACTTGCATATATTTTTATAGGGAAAAATCCATATAACCCCCCGCAAATTGATTGAAATCTATATAACCCCCTGACTTTTCTTAAAATCCATATAACCCCCTAAAAACACCTAGTAAATCCAAATAACCCCCTGAATAAAATTTACGTTCATAGATGATGAATATTTTGTGAATATTATGTTTGGTTAATCCGGATAGAAAACACGATATACCAAAAAAACTCTACAATGTGTTAAAAATGCGAAAAAAATTCTATAAATAATGATTTTACCCTTCTGGGTAGAGTTTTATAATATATCCAGAGAGGGTAAAATCGTCATTTTTATAATTTTTTTCACATTTTTAACACGTTGTAGTGGTTTTTTAGTATATTGTGTTTTTAATCAAGGTTAACCAAATGAAATATTCGCAAAATATTCATAATTTATTAATGAAAATTTTATTCACGGGGTTATTTGGATTTACTAGGTGTTTTCAGGGGGTTATATGGATTTTAAAAAAAGTCAGGGGGTTATGTGGATTTCAATCAGATTTCAGGGGGTTGTATGGACTTTTCCCATTTTTAAAATGATAAATTTGTGTGACCACTGACCAAATCTACTCAGGATTGGCGTGTCTGTAATGCAAGAGATGACTGCTTATTTGGTAGCACTCTCTGGGCCTTGTTTTATATTATTGATGAAATTGTTTTATCATAAGAATAATGTCTTTCATGTTTTTTTTCAACATATATGGCCTTGAAGCTTTAGATTTTGTGGATTACGCTACACATACACACACGCATACATATATAAATGTATGTATATATACATATATGTGTGTATATATATATATATATATATATAGATATATATACCGTTGCTTTTCTTCTTCTTTGTTCGACAATGGACTTTTAAAACAAATATTTAGTTAGGGCTCATCATATCATCTAAATCCACTATCACCATCATAGAGAGAAGAGAACGAAGTTTAGAGTAACGACTCAACTTTTTCTCGACAGCATCTCTACCCTATGGCTTCTTTTTTAACAGACTAACAAATTACTAAACAAAAGTAGTAGGATCACTCATAAGAACTACTATTCATATGGAGGAGAACTCTTCTCTCAGTCTATATCTTTTCTTTGTCGACATAGTCCTAACCAAAAATAATTCTCGTATTGCACTAGTAATCCCAGTGGAATCTTTTCTTATTTTAGCAATTCCCGGTATCAGACCAATTAACATTGCCTCGTCGAGAGAGTATAAAAGGTAACTAAATACATCCTAACGACTGGCATTGGCGCACAAGCTTACTCCCGGGCTTAAAACTCGTTAATAAAGAAAGAAAGACCTAACCCAACGAGGCGAAGTTGTAGGCTTTAGATCGCCTTCCTCAACCTGGGGTCGACTACGTAACGAGAACGACTTAATCACTGTAGTTCTATACTTATAACCAACAGACTTCCTTAAAGCGAATGCCGACATGACGAATAGAAGTAAAACAACCTATTCTCCTAAAAGACATACATATATATATATATATATATATATATATATAATGGCCTTGAAGCTTTAGATTTTGTGGATTACACTATCTGTAGATCAACATGGAAGGGTTTGAATATCCATATCTTATGATATCTACCTATTGGTGAAATAAGACCTCTGAATTGCCATTATTGATTGTTCCTTATGGATTCATCAACCAGCTCACTTGCACTAGTTATCCACTGTGCTGCAGTTAGAAATCTTGCTGTCAGTCATACTGCCACAAAGACCGTGATTCTGCAATGATGTTACATCATTACATTTAAATTCTCGTCTTAAAAAATGTATTGGATGCAATTTTCTGGAAGTTTTCAAGTGTTTGGGTGAACATATCTTTCGTCTAAGATATAACTGTGTTCCACCTAACTGTAATGTAGCCGTGGAATCTTAGGTAGCAAAGGCTTCAATGCCAATTACCTACAGTTTGCCTCTTTCTCTAGTCAGTATCATTTTTCTATATTTCACGCATTCAATGTGCCATGCTATCTATATCTAACTGTATATGTGTATTTGATAAAGATGTAGAATCCATCTAGCTGTTGCTCCTTTATTCAATGATTGCAGGCAATGTAATCTTCAAATACTTTACTTACTTTACTGGATTATCATGTCATTAAGGGAACATGAACATGTATTCTTGGATGCAGGCATTTTATTACATGTCACAACAGTCGCAAGCCATTTCTCTCTTGGATGAGACAGAAAAACAAATTAGAGAAAGATCTTGCAGTGAACAATTAAAGAATCTGAAGGATGCTCGAAACATTTATAGAGAACAATTGGTTGATTGCATCAGACAATGTGCATGGTGAGTTGACTGCATTTTCGTGTTCATTTTTGTTATGAACCGGAGCATTTTTTTTTTTTTTTGATAAGAAATTTTTTTGATGAGTTATTCCAGGAGAGACGTTAGGGAAAATTTCCTTTAATACTTCTCAGATACAGTCAATACTCTGCATTTTCGTGTTCATTTTTGTTATGAACCGGAGCATTTTTTTTTTTTATAAGAAATCTTTTTGATGAGTTATTCCAGGAGAGACGTTAGGGAAAATTTCCTTTAATACTTCTCAGATACAGTAAATACTCTGATTTTAGAGCTTTTGCAAATGAGATACCTTGCATACAAGAGGAATCAACTTAGCGTATACAAATATCTATCATACAAGAATTCTCTTGGAGATCCTTTGTCTCCATTTTGTTCGGGGGGTAAGATGCTCCTCTCTCTCACACACACACCAAAAAAAAAAAAAAAAAGAGAAAGAAAAAGGGAGTCAAACATCATCGCAAAACAGCTTTCTCAAGTCTCAAGATCAGCTTCATTTGCAAGACACACACACAAACACACATCGTCCAATTCTGAAGGTAATATCCGAAATTGGATGAAATCTTATCTCTAATTATCGTCGCAATATCTTATCTCTAAACTTTGGATTTCATCTAATTTTGCAATGGAATTTCCATCTTTATTGAAACACACACAAAAAGCCTTAAAAAAAATCTAATATAGATTTTGTCAAGGAACTTCTTGCTAAGTAAGGACTCTATCTAGGCTTATTTGTCTATCTCTCTCTCTTAATGTGTTGTTGGATTGATTTTTTTCCTTGAAAGGAGGATTGGATATTTGTATTAAGCATAGTTGTCTGGGCGGCTAAGCGAGCCTAGGCGGTGGCCAACTAACTGCCTAGCCACCTAGGCGTGCCTAGGCGGCGCTTAATTAAGATTTTATTATTTAAATTGGTGATTATATTAAAGTTATTTATCTGCTTATCCATTTCTTAATTTTTCCATGAATATTACTTAAAATGAAGAATGCTATTTATAAATAAAGAACACATGGATGTAATTTATTGGTGCATGTCCATTTCAAAAAAATTAATATAATCTAATCCTAGTGGCATTAAAGAAGGAGAAAGAGGGGAAGAGATTGAGGGAGAATGATATAAGAGTTCAGAAATTTTGATGAGAGATAGGAGGGAGAGACAAAAAATCAATGGAGACTCACTTGGGACCGAGAGAATTCGCTGCACTATTGGCCGGCAGGGTAGGTGATGTTTCAATCTTTCGATTGTGTTTTTTTTATCTTTTATTTTTGAGGTTAGGCGAGGGATTGGGCGGGCTAGGCGTGATTTAGGGGGGTAGGCGGGCCCAGGCGCCCGCTTAATTAACATGCTATTAGGTGGACGGTCGCCTAGGTCCATCTGGACCGCCTAGTCGCCTAGGCGACGCCCAGACAACTATGGTATTAAGCTAAATGACGTCCCTCGAACAAAATGGAGATGAGGGATCTCCAAAAAAGAAATAAAAGGATGTAAGCAAACCAACTAAGAAACAAATAGAAACCAAGTGTGTATCAAATTTTTCTGTGTATCAAGTTTTTTGGTGGTGGCTGTGGTCTTTTTTTTTTCTTTTTCTTTTTTTGTTGTGGTGGGGGGGGGGGGGGGGGGGGGGGGATGGTATGTTGGGGCCTGGTCAGCGACGAGGACGAAATTCACAATTTGGTATAATTTATGTTAAATTTGGAAAAATAGAAGACAAAAATAGAAAAACAATGACTAAAAATCTTCAATATTAAAAAAATCCATGATACCTCAATGATGAATTTTTTTTTTAAATTATTGTTACCTCGATTATATTAATAATGAGAAGTACAAAGTCTGAATGGGGGAAGAACAGAATAAAGAACCCAAAATGAAGGGACAAAGCCTCCAAACTAGGCCCCTTCCTCCCCTCGTAGATGAGGCATCTACCATGGAGGAGCGATCCCCAATCAGAGATGATTAGCTGCCCTCCTGAGAATGCCACCCACTTGGCCCCAACAATGTGAGTTCCCAATCTGCAATGAAGAGAGTTGTCATGTTCCTAATATTCTCAAAATAAGTTGCTCTCGTTTGAACAAGACGCTGTTCCTTGTGTTCCATATCTCCCACACAGCCGTCGGAGTGATCAATTTCAAATGTTTTCCAGTCACACTTCTATCGTTCTTTCTTACAATATGAGGGTGGCCTCCTATAGCTCCTCCAATTTTTTTTTGAAGCGTTAAATTGCTTTTTTGAGCTATTTGAAATATGCATAAATTAGAAAAAGGAATGTGCATTTTACTGCATGGAGTTTCTTGCCTAAAATCACACGCAAGGATTATGCTTATATGGTTGATATGACAATGCCTATTCAACTTTTCCCTGTAGTCTACCTGATTGGATGGCCCAATCTCAAAAAATTCTCATCTATAAGGAGCATTATCAATGGGTTGGGTCCTAACTCACCCAATTCGGAGGGACCTGATAAAAGGGATATGATTTGAAATTGTGGACCTGAGACCTGATGTGGATCCAGACCCAATTGATTGTAAAGTTGGGTCAGGTCCGAATCCACCCTAACCTGCTCCCACAGGCCCAGGCCCACACCTCCTTTTATTGCATGTTTAGAGGTCAGATCCCCGATTAGTTTCCATGTACATGACCCCGATCAAAGATGTGAGCACCACTCTCTGAAACCTTGCCTCCATGGTCACTGCCCTCACCACGTTCTTTGTCCAGAATTTGATGGATTCCTGGCAGGATCTGGATTTGGTCTGGTAGACCTTCCATATGGTCAGGTTCAGTTCTACTGCCGATGTGGCTCAATCCGACCCATTGACAATCCTATCTAAGTTCTGTGTCTTTGAACTAGTGGATTCATCATCTTTCATTTGAGCAAGACGATTTGACATTTTTCAAAATTCATAGATGCATTTAAACAATAGTACTTCTAGAAACCATTGGGTTCTAGTCAAGCTTCCTAGATAATCCACAAAAATGGGATTTTTTTGCATTTCAGATAATGAATGGACCTTAGAGATCGTGTATTATATTGGATACGAGTAATACTGATATGTTTTCATGTTCTAATATATTCCTTCAATCTCTGTCAAATGGAGGATAAGCACATTAAATCAATAGAACTCGTATTGCTTTTGCTAGAAACACCATCTCAGCACCCAATTGGCTGTTCGATTCGTCAGGGCAGCTGTGGCGTCCATTCAAATGTTGGATACGAGTAATACTGATATGTTTTCATATTGGATACGAGTAATACTGATATTATATTGGATACGAGTAATACTGATATGTTTTCATGTTCTAATATATTCCTTCAATCTCTGTCAAATGGAGGATAAGCACATTAAATCAATAGAACTCCTATTGCATTTGCTAGAAACACCATCTCAGCACCCAATTGGCTGTTCGATTCATCAGGGCAGCTGTGGCGTCCATTCAAATGTTCGAATGCCTGTTTGTATGGACAAAGTACGATTCTTTCATCATGTGCGCAGTGTGCTGCATCATAAAGTTCTGGGTATAAATTCTTTTAATGGGATGACAATTCACTACCATGTTGTAGAAGATTTTGTTTGACATCCCAGTATCCCATGTGTGTGATAGTACGGTACTCTGGTTTTGCTATTTTGTTATATACATGCATCCGACTGATCTTTTCACAGTCCAAGTACTTTTTTCATGTTATTTATCATTTGTTTATAGTTTGCAATTCTGAGATTCAACTCATGATCATATGACAGCAACATGCTTTTATTTTGATCAATTTGATATGCATGCCAGGTATCGCATGTGTCTTTTCTCACGGTGGAAGCAAAGGGGAATGTATGCAACATGCACATGGGTGGTGCAGTTACTGTTAGTTCTCAGTGACGCAGATGCAGTATTCTTGTATGTTCCAGAATTTTATGTAGAAGCACTGGTATGCTCTTCCTTTTCATAATAACCTTTCTAGCTCTGATTGGTTTATGTGGGGAGGATAAATGTTATGAGGCAGAATTGTTTTCTTTCTCAAATATTACCATCAAGTCTAAAATAATTTTTGTTCTCTGTTTCTTCCATTTTATTGCCAGAGAAAATTTTTGTTTCTGTATATGGTGTTTTAAATTGAAGATTAACGAGTATGATAATACTATCTTGACAATCTTGACCATCAGAAGAGCTTTATAGCTGAGGATGAGTTCCTTGGAGAAAAGTAATAACTAAAATGAAATAAAACTGGAGGCCCTGGCAGGGAAGAGACCTTGGAGTCTATTAACAGATCCAGTGGCTCAATTGTTCTGGGTGGCCAATGCTAAATACTTTGAGCGCTGCAGTAAATTAAAGTTTGCTCAGATCAGCATACAAATTATCTAAATGTGTTGTTAAAATGTGGAACCTTCTCAACGATGAATATGTCATTAACTAGGGAGTGGAAAGGACATAAAATTCTGGACAGGTAAATGGCTGTACAGGTATGTTCTTTGGAGGTGATCTTTCCAAGATTAGAAATGTCGCGTCTGATAAACAAGATTTTTAAAATTGGGCTGCCTACTTTTTTGTGAATTGACAAATGGATTTGGACAAATAGGATCTGACTCAATAAAAATGACTTTAAAACACCTGAGTTATGTAAGGTTTTCTACCATTGGGGAATTTAGTTGATCATTTCCTATGTGTAGTTACACGCTAGATGGTGGTAATGCTCATCGATTCACTTAAGTACAATTTTTTCTCTGAAATGAGAAATTGTCATTCTTTTTTCAATCAAGGGTTTGGCTTAACTGGGATGACAGCTAATTGTCTTGCCAAAATAATGAAATAACCATTGCTGAGATCATCATAATAATTATGCTTTACTTTTTGCCAAACAACTTGGGGAATAGC
Source organism: Acorus gramineus (assembly GCA_030737835.1). Lineage (NCBI taxonomy): Eukaryota > Viridiplantae > Streptophyta > Magnoliopsida > Acorales > Acoraceae > Acorus > Acorus gramineus. The sequence continues at coordinate 11,989,550 of CM060848.1, forward strand.
TAAGAACCACATGAAGCCGGACAGTCTGACACTAAATTAGTTATACCATGTTATTTTTCATGTATTTGTTGCAGTTAGTTGCTCGATAATGTGGTATCTTTAATAATATTATTTCTATCACTTCAAGCATTAGTTTCTTGAAACTTGAATTTTTCATGAACAAATGTAGTGTTTATGTAATTAGTACATTGAGCAGGCCTCCATCTGTTACACTGTCATTCGCAAAGTAGATTGTGTACTTCCAAGTAATACTTGCATCACATTTTGCAGTTTTTGTACATTCAGCAGGTAAACATTTTTTTTGCTCTATTTTTGCAGTTTTGAGCCATAAGCTAAAAATCTGTTTACTTGACAATCCACCAGCTTCCCATGTCAGATAGTTAATGACTTGTGTGTTTGAAATCCCAAGGCTTATGATATTATTATTGTAATTGTGAGTGTGTGTCATGTTGTGAGAATGTAAAGAGTCATGTATTTGTGGACCTGCGGGAATCTTGTTAAACATTTATCCTTCAACTGAATCATTATCGGTGACACTTTTTTCCTCTAATCTTCCATTGAGTGTAGCGAATGATCTTTTTATACTCCTTGGTGGCCATGAGACACCCTCTCCATTCTCTCTGTTTGTTTGCTTATTACCTTTATTTATGTGACTCGTGACTTGTGAGAAGACCCACATCAGCTCTTCTATGGGTGTGGTTGAATTTACCAGTGTGTGAAGGTGCCAACCTCCATGGGATTTGTTCAATATTTTGCATGATGACTCCCCGTTTTATGCTGCTTACATTTTGGCCTTGATCATCCCCTACCACTATCATGTGTCTTCTGTTCATGCTTGGATTGAATTCTAAAGGTTTTAATATATACCAAATGTAGATAGATTTTGTATTTTTAATGCAATTTTAAATTCTTGCAGGTAGACTGCTTTCATGCACTGCGAAGGAGTGATCCACCTTTTGTCTCTCCTGCAGTGTTTATCAAGCAAGGGCTTACTTCATTTGTATGTGCTTAACATGAATTTAGAATGTTTGTTGTTAATTGTCCTTGCTCTTTTTTTTTAAATTCCAAAAAATTTCCTTGCTCTATTTGTAAAGAATGTCATGCCCTGATTTGTATCCATGTATATTTTCCCCTTCCTTTGTTAAAAAAAACTGTAATTTTTTTTTATTAAGGCGAACTGCTTTACTTTACACCCCAGTCAAGTAATGAATTGTGACATTGCACCTTAAGTAGATCGATAGAGAATAGAGTACCAAAGAGGATGTTATGCCTTTTGCGATAGAAGGTAGTTGTCCTTTTGTGATTATATTTTCCCTAAGAGAAAGTGGTCGATACAGTGGAAACTTGTTCGTGTCCCAGCACATGGCAAACCAATCCTAAGTGTACCCAGTCAATAACAAGAATACCACTAATATGTTATTCACTGTAACCTCATGTTGACAACTTTTGTATTTTTAATGACTGCTGTATTTTCCAAACAATTTAGTTGCTAAATCTTTTTGTCAATCCGTCATGGCGGTTATTCTGCTCTGTCTAGCTCATGTCCAAGCTCAGATGAACATTATCAGAAAGATGTGTTCCAATGCGCGAACAATATTGTTATTTTTAGCTTCATGAAATAACAAAAAGATTTGCATTGACCTGAAGTTTTTGTGAGGATGATGGACATTTATTCAATGTAGCTATCTTTCATTTATATGAAATTCTTCAAGGGTATATTACCTAATCCATGTATCACTTCTACGGGTAAGTAGCTTTTTTTGGTGGAGACATCAGTGGAATTTGAAGTAATTTGAAATTCACTCTTTTTATCTGACAGATCACATTTGTTGTGAAGCACTTTGATGATGCACGGATCTCAAGTGCAGATTTAAGGGATCTTCTTCTCCAGTCCATATCAGTCTTGGTACAGTACAAAGAATATATGGCCATGTTTGAGAGAAATTATTCAGCTATTCACAGAATGCCTAGAGCATTGCTCTCAGCATTTGACAACAGATCCTGGATTGTGGTCACAAACATACTTTTAAGATTGTGCAAGGGTTCTGGATTTGGTTCTTCTAAGCAACGGGAGTCATCTTCACTCCTTTTTCAGGTCAGTAAACTACTAAAGACATGTAAGCATGCCATTTTGAGTGCTCATGTAATCTACTCATTCATCTTCGTGTTTTCTTCTCCTTTACACAGGGATTGCTGCGAGATGCATGTATCCTTGATGAAAGATTGTTTTCTGGTTTTCTCAATCGACTTTTTAATACTCTCAGTTGGACAATGACAGAATTTTCTGTTGCTGTTCGAGAGATGCAAGAGAACTATCCGGTACGCTTTAACTACGCTGATTTATTGTGAAACTAATTTAATGGCTGGAATAAGACATCAATATATTTTCATAACTCGCGCTCGGTGTAGTTGTCTTTTACTTTTAGACTTATACTTTTGTAGTCTTATTACACATGGTGTACTCTATAAGGAGTGGAAATTGCTATAGAGTGGAAATTGCTCTATCCGTTGTTAAATTTTTGGAATGAAAATCTAGTGAGAGGAGTAGAGAGTTGATAGGGAGAACTGATGTTTAGAATTTAATGTGAGAAGATGAACTTACCCTGGTTTGCTGATTGAAAGATCCAGATGCAGAGAGAATTGTTTCCAGTAGGATTAGTTTGTTTGGAGGGAATAGAGTAGCGCATGTAGGAGATTTTTGGCTAAGTTGGACGGAATTAGACCAGCTTTCTTGCATCGAGTGGACTGCAAAGCAGGAAGCAAACAGTACATAAATAATTGAGATGTGCTAAGACACGATGATCGAAGGTGGAGGTTTGCGGAAAGGCTAGGAGCTCAATTGATATATTTGACCAAGTCCGGGTATAGAATCAATGGAAATTTACATTATTAATATATATATAATTTGAGGTTGTTATTCCTGTTTCATTGACACAGGGAATGACACCAAGCAGGTAAGTTTGCTCAGATAATCTTGAGGTATTGGATGCGAGTTATCTAAGTAGACATGGATGAATGTGGTGAGTCTGCAAATGATAATGAAAGGTCCTCCAATAGAATATATGATGGAGCGGGATTCTTAAGTCATTCCAATTATTGGTAAAAAATGATGATGATGATGATGATGCCAGAAATCATATTTTACTTGATTTTCCATTTGTCCAGCTTTTTGTAGACTGACCTCTGCATGATCGTTAAGTATGAATTATTTTACCTTCAAATGTTCAATCTTCCTGCTTAATGTAATCCCTTTTTTATGCAGGTGCTGGAGTTGCAGCAAAGAAAATGTAGTGTTGTATTTGATTTATCATGCAACCTTGCACGAGTACTGGAATTTTGTACTCATGAAATTCCTCAAGCATTTCTCAGTGGATCTGACATGAACCTTCGAAGGCTGACAGAGTTGATTGTGTTTATTCTTAATCACATAACATCTGCTTCAGATGCTGAATTTTTTGACATGTCAGTTTGCTTGGATTTTTTTGTTCTTTGGTCATTAGTTCTTGGTTCTTAGTTGATCTTAGTTATTACCCATTGTGTAAAAAAGAAAAAAGAAAAAAAAAGGGTACTTCATGTTTTTGCTTGGTACATTAATTTTATTGTTCTATATTCTTTCACAGGTTGCTTCGGCGACAGGGGCAGTCTTTGGAAAAGATGAACAGAGCTTTGATTCTATCCCCTCTTTGTGGGATCATGTTAAATTTAATGGAAGCTAGTGCTAATCTGCAAGATGGGGAGCCAAATGATGTGGTTGGAGTGTTTGCAAGCATGGATTGCCCTTCTACGGTTTATTGTGGATTTCAGTACCTGTTGAACTACAATTGGGTATGCACTGAACTTTGACCGATAACTTGAGCTATTATTTGTTTTAACCAAAATAATGTTTCAAAAGCAAAGTACGATTGTATACAACCAGTGAAAAGTATACTGTACTTACATTGTATTTTGCTAATTATATACAAAGATAACTTCGATTCTTCTCTGACATAAATATATTCTGCAGAGTGGCTTCTTGAGAGGGGATGCTTCTCTTGCAAGGCTTGTACAGCTTGAGAATTTTTTGAGCCACCTAAGGATGAGAACAGAGCGGAATAATCAGTTATCCAGCAATGAAGGTGAAGAGGTGGATAACTACTGCTGCATCTGTTACGCATCCGACTCCAATGCTCAGTTTGAGCCTTGCCGACACAAATCCTGCTTTGGCTGCATAACCAGGCACCTCCTCAACAGCCAAAGGTGCTTCTTCTGTAATGCGACGGTGGTCGAGGTGACGAAGGTAGATTGATGAAATTTGATTTACGTGTTGTCAATGGCACATGGATCTCACATCAGATTTCATTGGGCTGGTGATTTTTGCATCGAATCTGAAGTTACGTCCCATATGACAGATGATTATTATGTATATATTCCTATTTGAGATAAGTGCATATACTGTGTGTATGATGTAGGTGTAGGAATAGCAGGGGAGGGGCCAGAAAGGGCAGATATAGAAAATGGTTGGAATTTTGTAGAGCTGAGGGCAACACATTGTAAATATGAGATGTATTTGAAATGAAAATCCTTTTTTTTTATTGAGCATTCCTGCATTGGGCAATTTGCATTATGATCCTCGTGGAAACTTTTTGTTACTGATCCATCCTCCTGTGCCAGAAAGTAACACATAAAATTGTTTTTTTTTTGTATTCATCGACATCCATCGTCGCCATTCGCTCGAGACGACGAAGACAAAAAAAAAATAAACGTCGGTCTTTCGTTCTCTCTCTCCACACGACCTCACAAAGACAGACCAGACGATGCAATGCTTCCGACGCTCCAATTACAACCTTCTCGGACACCTCCCTCACTAAACCGCGATCGCGATGCGAGGCACTCGTCTTCTCCGCGTTCGAGACTCGCACGTCCCTCCTCCGCGAGGCCTCCATCCCTCCCCTTCTCCTCCCTCTCCCTCCGATCGGGCGACGAGACCGACCCCTCCTCGCTCGCCTCCTCCGTCTCACCTCCTCAGCCGCTCTCTCTCCCCCGTTGGGACCCCTTCCCCCGCCACGTCGTCCTCCTGAACGTCGTCGCCTGCGCGGTTTGTGTTCCTCGATTTCTTTTGTTCTTTTTTCATTGGTGGTGTTGATGAATGGGGGCGAATCTCGATGCAGGTGGCGGTGTCGGCGTCGTGGCTGTTCTTCTCCGCGATCCCTGGACTTCTGGTTGGTTGGTTGGTTTTTCTTTGATTTTGTGATTTCTTACTCTCTATCTCTTTTTGTGTGTGTTTAGGTTGTTATTTTTGATGAGGCAATCTGTTTTGCTGTTGTTCATAATTAGGCATTCAAGAGAACTGCGGAGTCGATGGAGAAGTTGCTGGACGTGACGAGGGAGGAATTGCCGGGCACGATGGCGTCCATCCGGTTGTCCGGGATGGAGATCAGCGACCTCACAATGGAGCTCAGCGATTTAGGGTTAGACGCCTCTCTTTCGCTCTTTCTCTGTGATTTGTGTTGTTTTAACTGTATTTAACATCAATAATCTAGTCTCGTATCTGAATGCGATGATCTGAAGGTTTCAATGGATTTGTTGACGTTTGAATGTTCTCATAATCAGCCGAGCAATTTTGGCACCACAATGAAAGAACAATGATACCCTGATCTCTTTACCATGTATTCGTCTTGGAATTGTGATTAGGCTTGAGATGTCTTATTATAGGGCTTGGGCTGCCAAGTTTTCTTTTTTTTAAAAAAAATAAAAAAAATTAAATTATGCACCATCGTGTGATTTCTTTTTCCAGTAAGTGATCACAGCACTTTTTTTGAGGAAAATATAAGAGAATCTTATGGGGGTTGTCGATTCGGACTTTGATGGATTTATGTGGACGTTATTTAAGTGGTGGACTCTCACAGACTTTTACGAACTTTCATATACTTTTACGGACTTTCATAGACTTTGACAGACTTTCACATATTGACTCTCACGGACTTTTACAGACTTTTGTAGACTGTAGGCTTTTACATATTGATTTTCATGGACTTTCACAGACTTTCACATATTGATTCTCATGGAATTTCACAAACTTTTGTAGACTTTCATAAATGGATTTCTATTGATTCTCGTAGACTTTTGTAGGCTTGTTTTTATATTTTTAAAATAACAAATATTCAAATTCAACACGAATTATTCACATCCAACATAAAATATAATTTAATATAGTCAATATCGATCTTCACATATCTGAAATGTATATTGTTACAAAAAAAATTATTTAAATTTATTAATGGGCAATGAATTTCATTCATGACTTCAAATCATTTAAATTTATAATATGTACTCTTCAAATCATTTAAACATGTAAGTTGTAATTTTAGATGTTTTTACAGGTTTTTTTTTCAGTTAATAAAAATATGAGAATTAGAGCTATTAATACCGTTTAAGAGCCAATAGGGGGGTTTGTAAAGGTCACTCTTTTTATATACTAATGGATATCATTCCATATTTTGTGCTTCTTCATATGCTATTTTATTTGTTGTGTTTGGAGTTTGATGTGTGCCCATAAAGGTGGATGTGAGTTTTCTATATTTACCTCTATAGTTAGTTTTTTTTTTCTTTTCATATTGTATTCTTTTAGAAACAATGCAACCTTGTAACCTAGCTACTTGCGGGTAACTTCAGAATTAAGGGTTTGTTGTATTATAAACATGTATAATGCACAATACATATTAACACAAGAACAACATGCTTTAGTTTGAAAAAGAAAATAATGGTGGATAATCTAGGTATATATTATATAATATACAATAATGAAATGATTGATTGCAACACAAGCAAATCCACAATTCTCAGATATTTATCAAACATATGAGGTGATATCAATATTTTATTCATCTACATATTCATTAAAAAAGATGATAAATAGAGAAAATAAAAAAAACTATGAATAAAATATGAAAGGCATTAGATAGCCATCATCCATAAAAGAAAAGAGTTTTGTTAAAAGAAGGAAAAAAAGATATTCACAATGTTATAATAAAAGTTCATGAGAATCCCACCCATTTGGGTGGTATTTTGAAATGACTTTTTCTTTTATATTTCTCTCTCTAAAGTCCACAAAAGTCCACCACTTAAGAAAGTCTTCACAAATCCTGTTTAAATTGAATAACACATGACAAAATGTCTACTATGAGGAGTCTCAATCGAATAATGCTGGACTTTTTGTCCACAAAAAAATGTCTCAATCGAATAACGCTAGACTTTTTGTCCATGAAATAATGTCTCAATTGAATAACGTTGAACTTTTTGTCCATGAATCAATGTCTTAATTGAATAACACAAAATTTATAAATCCATGTACATGGACATTTTGTCCATGAAAATCTTAATTGACTACCCCCCTATAATTTCAAGAAACCCCCGCACATAGGAGACGAGGGATCTCCTTACAATTTAAAAGAGAAGGAAAATACAATTATTGGGAATTCCAAGATTAGGCTATCCTCTCCCCCAATTGTTGCACATGATGGAACCGGATGAAGGCTCCTCCAAGATTGATTTGACCCAATCCGATAATATCGAAGATATTGCTAACCATGTATTTTCCCAATGCACCCTTTTGTGCATGGTGACTCCCTCGTTGCGCATTAGCCAAATCGACCAACAAGTAGCATGAGGAACTAACCATTGTAATTTTGCTCTAGTGCCCCTATCTCCTTTCTTCCGACGACCCCAGAACCACTTCCACATGCCTTCCATATTCGAGAAAGGACAAGAAGACTCAAGAGTCTCGCGAGTCATGATGATATTACTGAGGAACGTCTTTATCAAAACATTTTTGCTTCTGACTTTGGTCAATTAGCAATAATCTTTAATCAAATAAAGATATTGAAAAGGGATTCCCCTTTTGATTCACAATAAATCTTTCTCCCCTATTTGAGTGCTACATGAGCAAGTAAAGAAGAGATGATCTCTCGATTCTTCTTCAATGACACAAACCACATATTGTATCCCCATCATTAAGACCATTTCGCCCGATTCAATTTGTTGAGGACTTCATATAGAGAAAGAAGGCACATAAAACCCTAGATTTTCAACGGAACGAGCGTGCCCTAAATTATGCTTTTGAATTGGGACGAAAGAAGGTGAGGAAATGGATGGTTATTTAGCCTCCAATACAATGAGTAGACAGAGAACTCATTCCAAGGAGATAGTTTCCAAATAACTGAATCTTCCTCTTCAAAATTGAGAAGAATTTAATGGAGACACCCAAAAAGAGAAGAGAATTATTCCAACTCCCCATCGCTAAGATTCCAACGAAGTCTTGACAATCAAATTATAGAATTGACCTCACACGTGAAAGATCACAAATAAGATCATCTCATCAAGAGCCACATGAAAGAGATTAGGAAATAGGCATGCTGACGAGGAACCATTGAGCCACGCATCCTTCCAAAAGCGAATTTCCACATTGTTGCTGGGAACAAATTGGATAACCTCCTTTATCTTCTCATCCCCTTCCAAAATATTCCTCCAAACATTAGAGATAGATACTCTTTGCCTCGGTGTAAGGGTAAGTCTCGTGCAAGATTACAAAGAGATCCGAACGATGAAGAGATGGAGGAACTGGTTTCCCTTCTTGAAAGCCTACAGCAAGTATCTCTCAATTTAGAAGAATATTCGGTTTGTTGGAAGCTGTGTCCCAGAAATGATTTTTCTGTTTGTTCGTTATATCAATTGCTTAATTAATAGAGGTCCTTTTCCACATCTTCTCACGACCCAATTTGGTTTCATGATATGGGGTTCGCTCTCTCCGTTGAAGATAAAAAGTTTTATGTGGTTAATGTCCAATGATAAAATTCTGACCAAAATTAATGGTGCAAAGTGGTCACAAGAAGGGGATATTTCGTGCGGCTTATGTGATGTTGAAAATGAATCAAGGAACCATCTGTTCTTTACGTGTTCCTTTAGCTCACAAATATGGAAGAAGGTAGGAGAGGTATTAGGGACTTCTTGTTCTTTTTTCGGATATGAATACCATGTGGAGGTGGTTTAAGGAGCGTAGAAAGAAGGACAATAGAAAGAATCTTGCCAAGTTTCAAGGGTTGATTCTTCATGCTACTTGTTGGTCCATTTGGCTTTCATGTAATGAAAGAGTTTTTCAAAATAAAAGAGTGTATTGAGAGAACACTTAGGTTGCAATCTCATCGATGCTTCGGGATTGGATAAAATACATTTTGGAGGAGTCTTCACCTAGTTTGTTAATGGGTTCTGATTGGGGGAGGGGTTAATAATTACTTAGGTGTTTGATTGTATTCTTTTTTTCCTTCTTTTATTTATGTAAGGAGATTCATTATCTCCTATTCCGGTGGTTTTTTTGAAATAAGATTCTCCTATACCTTTTCTCAAAAAAAAAAGTCGGGTAGTATTTCTCACAAACCACTCTACTGCACAAGGCCTCCAGATCAGCAACCAGCCTCCAAAGCCACTTACCCAATAGACCCCATGCCTCCATCCTTCAAATTAATGTCTCATTTCGCAAGATGAGGCTTCCTACAACCATCCTTGGTCCCATTCCAATGAAAACACCACCAAATTTTCTCCATCTTGCCAAGAATCCCACATGGGACTTTGAAGATTGAGAAAAAGTAGAGAGGAAGACTCATGAACACTGCTTTTAGAAGCACTAACCATCCACCCAAGCTTAGAAGGCGACCCTTCCACCCGTCAAGTTTCTTATCAAACTGTAAGAGAAGAGGCTTCCATTCAGATTTCCAAAGACTCCTAATATGAAGAGGAAGGCCTAAATACTTGATTGGAAACTTTGATGCATTGCACCCTGACATCCAAACCCAAGGTAGCCACCTCGTCAAACAGAATATTTATCCCCACCAAAGTGCTTTTGAGGAAGTTCATTTTGAGATCGGAAGCCATCTCAAAGCATTTAATAATGAATTTGAAGCCCTCCAAATTGCTTTCCTTTGCATCACAAAAAAGAATGGTGTCATTGGCGTATTTAATGTGAGATATCCGGCATCCACCTTTAGTAACTTCAAATCCATTAATCCAACCATCAGCATCACCCTTATGAATTATTCTACTTAAAACATTCGTTACAAGAATAAAAAAGAATGGAGAAACAGGGTCCCCTTGACAAAGGCCCCTCCCCAAATCAAAATAACCAACCGCTTTCCGATTAACAAGGACCGACATTCGAACCGTGACAATGCATTCCTTTAGCCACCACCGCCATTTGGAAGAGAATTCGTATTCTTCCAATAGCTTCCATAGAAAGTCCCATCTGACTGAATCATAAGCTTTTTCAAAATCAAGTTTACGAAGGAAACCTTTTCTCTTGTCGATATGAGCCCCGGAAACATATTCTTGCGCTATCAAAAAGCCATCAAGAAGAGACCGGCTTTCACGCAAATTGCTCCAAGTGAATCTGTGGTTGGACAATGGAATTTCTATCAAGCCCATTCCTGACACCCACTCACGGAACTCCCTAACTTCTCTAGGAGACAAATTCTACAAGCTGTGGTCCATAGGTGCAGAGACAGTGTTGAAATCACCCAAGACACACCATGGATATTCGCTAAACTCACGAACATCGTGGAGCTCCTCCCAAAAAGCTAGACAAGAGTCATGTAAAGTCGGTCCATAGATGAGCATCCATAACTGGCCACACACACTAGCTTCAAGAGTTACTGTAATGGAGAATACACCAATCTTCCTATCCACCATCTTCCACACAAGATTTCCAGCCGACAATAATGCCACCTGAGGCCCCCTCCGTCGGGAGGATTAACAAATCAAAAGAGCTGCCCCCTAATTGTCTTTTGATGCTTGGACTTACAGTTGATAGCTTGGATTCCTGTAAGCAGAAAACTTCAACCCGAATTTCTGAAGCAAACCACGAATTGTTTCCCATTTCCTAGGGTCTCCCAGATCCCTAATGTTCCATGATAGGACCTTCATTTAGAAACTATGATGACCCCTGAACAGTCACTACCAGATTTTTGGCCATTGGTAACCATTTGCTTCCTCCTATGTACCGTAGAGCTGTTCGAACCCCACCCTAACTCATACCTTTGGAGGTTAAGAAGCTCTCTTGATCCTTTCCTAGAAGTGACTTTCTTCTTTGATACCCCTTCCGAAGGCGTCTGCAGCATAGCTGGAATCAATTCTGACCTCGATGAGGCCTCCCCTATTTCCACCAATAACTGTTGTAGCCTGGAAAGAAAGTGAGACGTTGAGGCCCCCAAGAAGCCTAATTCATTTACTCGTGCTATGATAATCGGAATCCTCCAAGACAAACCCTTCAGCAAATCTGCATGCGTAATACTGGCGAATATATCAATCAATATCTGAACAGCGAAGGAGAGACCGGGAACTTCTGCAATCTTGCCAAGGCCGACTGAACGAGGTGAAGAATTTGTCTGCATTACTGTGGAGACAAGCCACTGCGTAGGATCCGCACAGGGAGTCAAAAGGGAAGGAGGAGAAATACGTAAATCGAAACGAAGTGTGTCGAACACCCTTGAAATTGATTGTATAAATCCGATTGACCTTCTTTATGTTTACGCGACCCCTATTGTAATTTCTGTCCCAAACGGAGGCTTAAATGGACAGGCTGACTATCACGATCTAAGTCCCTGGCAGCCGAGGGGGGTTTGTCCGACTTGTTTTCTCAAATCCTCCACTGAACTTTCTGGCCCACCCCAGTGAAAATGGCTTTCTTCCACTGGAATAATCGGAGGCCCAATTAGCCTCTCCATTACTAATAAAAGATACAATAGATGGATCAATATGGACCACTTTCTCATAATCAGATAAATCAGGCGCTAGACCAGTGATAGTCGGAGGATACACTACTGATTCAATTTCGTTGAAAAGGCTGAACGTGTTAACACCTTCCACATGACTAGTAGCCATCAAATCTGGCGCACCGAATTCAAGGTTTTTGCTGGCACTCAAGATTGGTCCACAAGATTTTCCACAAATGAAACTTTGCAAGATTGGTCCACAAGATTGTTAACACCTTCCATGTGTGTAACACCCTCAATTATCAATTTTCCAGTTGGACTCCGCAGAACGATCCGGATTTTGTGTCACCAAACTTTTGCATTTTGAAATATTCCGAATGGAACATCTCTATTAATTGAATGGGTTTGAATGCCAGCTTTCAAAACCGACAAGGAAGCATTTGATTTCGCATTGACACATGGCCTGTTGGATATCTGTTTGATTGGAACCCAGTTGCTTCATGACTCGTTGCAATTTCTGACTCGGTTAACGAGACAAAACTAGTTGCAGAGACTCGCAAGGGACGACTCATTTGTGACTCCTTAATGGAGGAAGGAACAGAAGATGGAGGAGTCGCTGTCGAAGCTGCATATGGGTCCAATTGTGGGTTTGAAGGGATGTTTTTCTTTAAAACGTCCACACATTTCTCCTTACTGGATAATGCATTGAACACAATGTCAACCCAGAAAAATCCATCTTCCGCAATCACAGCAATTCTCGACGGAATCGGGCGATTGGCCACCACCTCCATCTCCACCTTCACCAGAGGAAAGATTTCATCATTACTAATTACTTCTTTGACATGCCGAATCAGCCCTAATGAGCCAACCATTTTGCGGAGAGAATAGCCATCACGCCACTACAAAGGAATGCCTTTAAGGAACAATGTCGTGTGGACCTTAGGAGATCGAGATGACCCCATATCCAACGACCAACGATGAAATTCAAGCGTCCCCCATGAATTCTTAACTGACCTTCATTGAGAATCAAATTCCCGTGCAGTAATCGACGGAGTCCTGATCAAGAAGGAAGCTGGGCTAAGGCTGATGAATCTCCAACCCGTGATGCCTTTCCATCTAGATTGGAGCCCCACCTCAGTCTCCTTCCAGATCAGACCGTTAGGCCCCTTCCATTTTCCAATTACACATCTTTGCAGAAATTCCACGCTTCGACAAACCTCTCTAGATTTGGGAATTGCTACAGAGAAGGTAGACATGGAAACTGGATTCCTCAGAACATGTTGAGTACTATGACCACGCGAGAAAAACTTCGGATGCCTGGTGCATTGAGAACGGTGGTGACCAACTTTTCGACAATTCCTACACATCACAGGGTCTCTATAGTATTTGGCCCAATGACCAAAACCAGGACATCGAGAGCATCGATTCAATTTGAACATAAAAGTGTGACCGTATTTGTGCCTATAACCAGCAAACGTGCCTCCCAGAAAATCTTTCCCTGAATGAGGTCCAAGAGAGATCCCAGGCCGAGCTCGGAGGAGAAGGGAATCCGGGAAAGGAATGAGGTTCCCGCGGCACCTCTCTCTCCAAATGGGGACCAAGAGGGATCTCAGGTCCAGCCTGAGTGCATCCTTGAATCCCCGGGGAGAGGGAGGAACCAACGGGAACGAGGGAGGGGTTGCAGGCCAAGATGATGGGGGAGATGATCACCGTTTTTTGCCTTTTAATAAACCTGGGGAAGCATCCCATAAGCTTTGGTGTGATTGCCAGACAAAATCACAGCCATGAACTTCTTCAAGTATTTTGATTGATCATACAAAGAGCGAGATATATACAAGAAAAAAAGGCATGCCTTTTAGTTCTACAGAACGACGACTTAGTGATCGCACCACTCCTTGAAAAAATCTTTATTACCGCAGTTTTGAATCTCTGGCACTTCTAATTTTTAGAACTTTTCATGGGTGAATATTGCACTGCCTGGATAATGTTCTTGGGGAGTGCTGTCAGGGGATGATGTGTCATTGGTTGAGTAGATGAGATGAAGTTTGATTGTAATGAAAGTTGATTGGTAGAGTGGTGTGATTATTGATTGTGGTCTGGTTGGCGAACACTAGTGCATAAGCTGGGATGGAGTGAATTTTTTTTTTTTTTAGTTTTGTAATACCTCCAGTACTTTCTTTTAGTCTCCATTGTAGGTGTATATAACCTATTTCCAAAGGTTGTTTGAGAGAATTTTGATAATTTAAAGAATTGAATGAAGATTTGTATTTTCTTCTTCCAAAGTTTAAAATTTCTCCTCCCTTCTTTGGTAAAAGATTTGCCTTTCTTTGACTGTATCCGAACTCAGATCTAGGAATGGAAGCCTCATGCTTGTTTCTCCAATCTTTCATCAACTCATATGCCTCTTTTGTGATTTGATTTAGATACAACCGCTCAGAGCTGGACTACATCTGTTCCTATGATGGGTGGTGCAATATTGAATGTTATCCTTGGTCGTTTGGACATACGTGATACTTCTAAATGACTGCCCTTTCTGTAATAACCAATATGTAAAAGTACACAGTAGTTGGAAGAGGATGATTATCTCATAGACTTGCTGTTATAGGTAGACCGTTATGGGTTATCATTAGGCTAATGCACGGAAGACCTGGAGATGCCAATTATTGCTTAAAAAATTTATAGCCCCCAAGTCTTCTGAAAATAAAAAATTGAAGTTGAATGTAGCTTCAAACACATTCATATAAAGCATAGGCTGATACTTCTTTTTCATGTAGCTTCAAACACATTCATATAAAGCATAGGCCGATATTTCTTTTTCATGGATCCGCTATTAACTCATATAACACATTCAAACACATTCATAACTGCACAGAGAACTTTAAGTTTCAGATAAGTGCTATTAAGTGATGATTGAATAGAAATTTCTTAATCTGGCAGAAAATTGAAGATTGCTAATGTTGCTGAAAGTAGTATCATCAAAATTGAAAATCATGCATGGGAATCAGGATCAAATTGGAGTTGATCACGAATTGGATCGTGGATCTTAAAATTTTTCTTGTGATTATAAATGGAAATATGGACATTGACATGAGACATGATACAATACAAAAGCACTGTGATGGAAAAAACACTAGGATATGGACATTGCAAAGACTCAACAATAAATAAAATTTTTATTTATATATGTAAATCTGTGAGCACACAACTATGAAGTATAAAAAATTATATACAATAGTCTGAAGATTAACCATACAATAGTTTTTTTTTTCTTTCCTAAGAAAAGTTTGAAACAATACAATAGTTTTTTCTTTTTTGAGCCAAAAGTGGTCCATAAATTTTATTGAAGAAACTTATAATAGTTATAAAGAAAAAATTACAATGCTATGTTGCACAAGTATTATGGTTCTGCTATGTATCCATGTCGTGTCTAATGCATGTCTAAATTCAGAAAATTATTTTTGAACTTTTGGACACGCACTGGGGGTGTCCCACATGTCTGATGCATGTCATGTTTTTCCCATGTAAGATATGAACATATCATGTACTAATTGAAGTGTGTGTCCTTAGATTTAAATGGTTTATACTATTCAGCTTTATTTAATTTTACATCATCTACAATTAAGTAAAGTCAGAAAATATTGTAGTGTTCTGTACAGTTAAACTATACGAACGATCTGAAAAATGTGCTGTTAGTTGCCTTGTGTTGACTCTCCCAAAAAAATCAAACTAGCCTTGGTTTGTCCCCTATTTTTCACAAAGGGAGGTGCTAGAACTGACGAGTCAATATATCCATGCTAATTGTTGTATTAAAAAAAGTCAATTGTCTGATGAATAAAATCCAATAATATATTGCTTAGTAGTTTCCAAAGGGATTTGGTTGTTGAATTGGGATCACCGACACCTTAAAATCATGGACCACAGGATCCAAATTGTTCATCATCAGTTTTTTATGACAATGACAAAATTTCCCCCCAGATCGCTCTTGGATGCCTCATATTTTGTTGATGCCAAGCAAGTTAATCAACCTGCTCTACTAAATAATGTCACCCCCCCCACCCGGTCATCCAAGGAAATTGGTTTCTCACAATGTTTACGCACGCCATTAATATCAAAAGACTATTTTAATACAGTTTGATTTTATTCATACGATACCTGTGTTGTTTGCATCAGTAATTTCTGATTTCTAGTTTGTTTGTAATGCTTCATTTGCAATTTTTTTTTATACTATTGTCCCTACCTGCTTTATACTCTTTTTTTCATGTAGGCAAGATATAATGCAAGGTGTTAGAAGCTCAACTCGAGCTGTCCGTCTTGCTGAAGACGGTCTGCACCATCTTACAGCAATGGCTCCAGTAGGTACAAGATTTGGCAGATATTGTCTTTTTTGTGATGCATAATTAAGACTTCAGCAGTTATTATGACACCAATGGTCTTCACTTCCTGCCTTCACTGTATTAGCCACAATGCAGGAGCAGGTCCAACTGAAGAGGGAGACGGAGGGACCAGTGTTGGCTAACACAGCGAGGAGTCTACGTGAGGGGATCGTGAAGGGTCGTTCGGTTTTGGGTTCTGTCTTAAGCCTCACCCGGTTTTCTCGGTCAGCGCTGAACTTTTTGGCTGCTCGGCATCAGAAGAAATGACCTTCCAAGTAAGGGATCTAAACCTTTTTTTTTATAGATCATATATGAGTTGTATTTTTTTCTGGACTCTGGTCTCAATTTTGCGTTCGACAATGTTTTGGTCTTGTAAATGCTGTTTGCTTCAAATATTATTCTCTTCAATAGTTGATAAATTGACCTAGTGAAAGTAGAGTGATTGGATTAACACATCATATTTATCAATTTAATTTTCTAGGACGTCGAGGCACCTATTCCTATTGCATGGGTAGTTATTCTTCTGCGCCGCACATGTGGCCGCACGAACGGTACATTGCATGTACATGCGGAGTACATGACAAATCTTGTACTGGGGTTGGTCAAAACGGCAGGTACGGCCGCACTTAAATCACTGGTGAGAGGTCATTCAGTTTTACTTAGCATTTTGATGGATTCTTTCAACTAATACTACTATTCTTATGATATGTCACATCCCCAACTAGTTGTATCAGGTGTCATCATTCACCAGTTCTAGAATGTGATAATCAACGTCAACGAACAGTTTCATTGTAGTATGTACACCAGAAAACAAAAATCAGAGCATGTGAGAACTGCCCGAGGGATTGTCCTGCCATTATTCGTTTATAATAAATGGTTTTGGTTTGTGGTCTGTGTAGGGGCCTCTTGTTGACATACTTGGCATTGTCATTGAGGTTACCAGTAGCTGTCTAGGGCAGCATTAATTCAAGTAGACCCTATTCAGATCTAAATCGTCATTGAGGTTTACATACGGATAAATTTGAGGCCTGATCCGGTCAGGGCTGGCTTCGGTCAATCCTATCAATTTCGAACTATATAGCCCATTAATCGAACACACAACTTATAAATCGAACTATATAACCAATTGTTAGATACTGTTTACTCTTCTATTGGATATTGATGATACTTAAGAATCAATGTTTTATCTAATAGCTGTCTGAATCCAATAAGAGAGTGGAATATGTACCTAACAATTGGCTGTGGAGTTTGATTCATAAGCTGTGTAGTTTAATTAAAAGATTGCGGAGTTTGGTACTGACAAGACTGACCAAAGCCAGTGCTGACTAGATCTGGACTCGATAAATTTATATATGATAAAGGACTTGATATATGATATTTGGAAAAAAAGGTACAGACAATCATTCATGTTGTCAATTTGTAGTGTTGAATTTTATTTTAATGTACGTGCTTGTCTAATGAAGTACATAACTTTACAAGAAATGAAATATATACTCAAATAAATTGATTGCGTTTTTTTTTTTTTTTCATTTTTTTAAGTATAGACGATAGAGAAGCAGAAATGACTGTACTGTATCAGCTATGACATTTTGTTCAGTGGAATAACATTTTAGTATTTTTTGAGTAGAGAATATAAAAAAGACACTGTCACAGTTTTGTTTGCAATCCCCATTTTTGCCCTATTGAAATATGTACTCGGCTCATTTGGAAATGTGGTGCATGCGTTCTGAAAATCTTGGGGTTGAAACAATGCATTAGAGAAGCGTTGTTTTAAGAGCTTATAGGTTATGAAAAGCCATCTATTTGTGAATAAAATGTATGAAACGTCTCCCTAATGTCAAATGCCCAAATATGTTTGGATCCACGGTGGAGAATTTTAGATTTTTCAATGCTAAATCCACTCCACCGCATATGTAAACTAGGCAAGGAAGAGAGATATTTAGACATTTTTCTTTTCTGGTCGTGAAAAAGAATGAGTTTAATTCATTAATTCATTTGTGTGTATTTTACATTTTTGTTGTAAAGTTACATACATTTCTAAAAAATCCAATGAGAGAGTTGTATATGAGATTGTAAGTGAGGATTGATCTTTGTTGGATTATGATCGATATGGGAAATACAAGAGAGATATCTAGACGGATATACATGATTATATTTTGGTGCCTTTATCCGTTTTGGTTCAAATATATGTATTATATTTTTCATTAATATGAATATGAAAATGATATACATTTTTTGTGTCAATATGTCCGTATTCTTTGGGATGCTAATATAAATTGAGATTGTTGTATTTCAACAATCCATGAGAAATAATCATATATAAATACAATTATTTCACACAAATTGATAAATTATTACTCTCAACCAAAACAAACTCGAGTTGGTGGTCCATAAAATTATCAAATAAGGACATCGGAAAGGAAAATATTAGGACACTCTCCACATGCAATTTTCATGTGCTTTAATTGTTTTAAGATGCATATTTAAAGGGTTCTTAATTTTTAAATCTTCATAAACTATAGGATTTAATGATTGATCCTTTATTTCTTCATATTTTGGTTTTAGTCATTAGATTCCATTCGAAGGACTAAAAAGAAAATTAAATAATTTAGGGATAAGTCCCTATCAGGTAGGGGTTGTTCAAATCGAGCGGAGTCCGAGTCGAGCTCGAGCGGTTTGGTTCATTTACCAGCTCTATTACCAGGGATTAAAAAAGAACATATCCTTTAAATCTAGAGACTAAAACTAAAATATAAAGAAGGGAGGGATGAATCACTAAATTCTATAGTTTATGGGACTTATAAAAATTAAAAACCTTCTTAATGTAATGTAAGATGCATAAAAATAAAGAATAGTGTCTCATGAATTATATAAATCCAGTTATGGATCAACATATAAAAGTGAAAAATACGTTTCATTTAACGAGGTATGACTGCATGATGTAACATTTCTCACTGTATAAAAAGTATATGATAATGAATACATATGCACACTCATATCACCTCTCGTGGAACTCAAAGTAGAGCAACAAATGGGTGTGGGTGTATCAAAGTTCTAACAACTACTCTTGGTACCTTTAGAAATGTATGGTGAAATGATAATACGCGGTTCCAACAAATAACATATATACATCTTTTAAAAGGGTATATGTATCAATAAAAAAAACATATAGTAAGCTATATGCTTTCTTTATCATGTATATATCCATTTAAAGGATGTATATATGCAATTCGCATGGACCACATCATATCACTATTTTACATATATGATAGAAGTATGAACTAGGAAAATATATATGAAGTATGAACCCGTATCACCTTTGGTTCATTTTGATGAAGAGAGGTGGTGAATCATGGAGGCATAGACTTTGTTGGTCCTTGTAGAGCCAGTGGAAACCTTTTCTTCTATGTTCTTACTTCCTATTTTTTATTTTTATTGTATTTTGTATTTTATTCTACTCTTCTCACCTCAAGTTCAGACATTTGCTATTTTCGCTATGAAATAGAAATGATCAAAGTTCTTAAAAAAAAATAATTCAAAACATCAAAACCCGCTAGAACATTGCCATAACAAGATCATCAAAGGAAAAACATGTAAAAACAAACATCCATTACAATTTACAGAGTGATTTGATTAACTCTAGGTAAACTCTTGATGGTCTTCCAAATCCATCACAAGCTAAAAAAGCTGGTTCTAAAGCTCAAGCCTGTTGGTCTGTGGATCGCTGCCTCTGCTTGGAGGTTTTATATTTGGCCTTCTATTCCTCAGCATCTCAGTTAGCACTCTATCTTCCTGTTCAAATCAACAAAAAAAAAAAACACAATCAAAACAAGCAAACATACCATGAATTATCAATAAAACTAATCGGGATCAGAGACTCCATTTAGATACGTGTGTAGGCAGATTCTAGAAAAACAAAATATTTTAAAAAAAAAAACAATATTTTCAGACAAAAAAAAAAAAAAACTAACGATCAAAAAGCTAACAAAAATAACGTATTTCAAAAACTGAATTTTTAAAACGTAAGATTTTAAGAATCACGGCGGTCAACCGGTGCACATCCAAACACATCTAGATAGAGATAAAGGGGTTTACATTGGTTTTCTTTTCATCCTCCATGGAAGGGCTGTGCTGCTGAACATGAGGATCCAAACCCAAGCAAGATAGAAATGCCCTCACAACGAGCTCAAGCCAGTGACATGGGTGAGCAGTACTGTATGTTGAGGACCTATTTAGGGGTTGAACTCTGGAGCCAATACCATCCACAGCTTCTCCTTCCATTCCATGATCCATCATTATCTGCCCTGCCTCTTCTTTCTCTCCTCCACTCCTCATTGACACTCTACTACTTCCTGGGGCATCTGGCACCCCTTTAAAACCTTTATTTTTTTTTTGGTGGGTTCATTAAAACTTTATTAAATGCATGGGGTCACGTGGAGGAGTGTGGGTTTACATAATAGCCCTTCCATTAATTTGGTATGGGTATACCTAGATGGTAATTTATGTGGAAAATTTTGAAAATAACCCACTAAAAAAAAGAATTTCACTTTTGTCCCCTGGAACAGTTTATTTGTAAAACTGACTCTAGGATTGGTTTGACCCCGATCAGCGTACTAACGTGGCACGCTGACCGATTTATTTATTGTCACAACGGATACGTGATTCAAAATCATATATCCACCGTTTCACCCCGTGCGCGCGGGGTTATGCATATCTCCCCCACAGGGGGAGAGGTGATTCACAACCACGTCTCCCCCTGTGGGGGACACACACATAACCCCCGCGCGCGCAGCGCGAGTTAATGCGCTCGCGCGAGAGGGAGGCCGGGTTCATGCCAGGGTGCTTTCGAGATCCTGATTGGCTCTTCGGAGTTGGTTCCACCTTGTCAGGAACGGGCCTCCTGTGGATGACATCAACAATCTTGGTTGGTGGTTTGCCAGGTTTTGGGGCCTCCGCACTCTTGTCACCGTCTGGTTTGGCTGCATGGGGTTGACGTGCCACGTAATGCGCGAGGCCCCTGTCCCGTATCAAATTCTCGATCTGCTCGAGTTAACCCGGACACACACATAACCCCCGCGCGCGCAGCGCGAGTTAATTCATAATCACGTCTCGGAGGACAGCCAGGCCCTTGAGCACGTTGAGGGCTGCGCGCGGGGTCAAAATAGACGTGATTCATAATCGCATCTCTGCCGTGACATTTTTTAACCCGGTCAGCACGCCACGTGGGCGCGTTGACCGGTCAAAAATAACTCCAGGACTAGTTTTGTAAATACTTTGATCAGAGAGTTAATTTTGAAATTTTTTTTTTAGCAGGGTTATTTTAAAAATTTTCCCTTAAAAAAGTGATAAAATACATACAATTATCCTAATTAATTTTGAATTGAAAAGTGAGAATAACGAGTATCCTATTTTCTTATTTTGATTTTGACAAATGTAAATAATGACACAATCAACTAATTTTTATTTTTTAAAATTAAAATAACATATCTTTTAAATCTTATCCTCTCTGCCAAGGCCTTTGGTCTCCATAGAATTCTATGTTCACTTCACAATAAACTTGTGAATCGGACGGATACGGATCGGATAAGTTAATATCCATATCCTAACTTTCAGATTCGAATACGGATATTAATTTTTGGATTCGGATTCCTTCGGATACGGATCGGATACAGATGTTTTTTGAATAATTGATATGTTTGAATATTAACATTAATTTAGATAATCAAGTGATAATTTAAAGAGACATCAAAATTAAAATGAAGATTTTAAGGTTTATTATCTCTTTTAGATATCATATATTGAAAATTTAATAGTATTATAATATATTATCATTGTGATTAATTATACAAGATAACGGGGAATATATAATACAAATATATATATTTATAATATATATCGGATACGGATATTTTTCGGATCGGATAGACTGATATCCATATTCACACTCCGGATCTTCGAATATCAGATATTTTTGATTTTTGGATACGGATTCAGATTTTTTTCGGATAATTGACAGGCTTACTTCACAATGTCTTCACACGTCTTGATCTGAATAAATAAAGGTAAATTAAAGTTATTGATAAACTGGGAAGGGCCAGTTTTGTAAATTGAAGTTGGATGAGTAAACACAACATTTAAAAGAGGGCTCACCAACTCTTCTGGACAGGTTGAATAAATTTATGTTGCCATACAATACAACTGCTCCATTATTAAAAAAAGGCACAGGAAAAGTGAATGCGCACAGACCTACTCAAATATACATGACACATGCATGGAATAAAGAGCTTCTGGTTTGTGTTTCTTAAAGATTTGGGGGAGATAGAGGTGCGTGGTTATGTGTTTATCTGTTTGTTTTTACATGAAGGGATTTAGGGAAATTTTTAATAATCATACTAAAAAAAAGAATTTTAAAATTGACCTCCAAATCAAAGTATTAGCAAAACTGATCCTGGAATCATTTTTGACCGGTCAACGCGCCACGAAAGCATGCTGAACTAGCAGTCTCAAAAAAGCGCCCAGGCAACCGTCCGTGCCTGGGCGGCCGACACACGTCTCCCACAGTGGGAGACGTGTTGATAGATCACGTCTCCTTAACGGATTACGTACGTCATCCATTAACACGTCTCCCTGAGAGACGTGATAATGGATCACGTCTCCTGTGGAGACGTGATAAATCACTCGAGGCCCTCTCTCCCTCTTTTTTATTTTTAAATTTCGAACGCCCCTCACTCGTGGATCTTGTTATATATGTGTCACTTTTTGGCCTGTTGGTAACCATTGGAGCATTTTGGCAGTTTTTGAAATTTTTCATTTTTCGATCGGAACCGCAAAATTTTGGACTGTTAGCTATCGTCCTGAGCTAGAGGACTCCGATTGAAAATCTAACTGCATATTATGTGTCCTGGTGCCATTTTAAGCCACTCATGAAAATTTCATCGAATTCCGGCAACGTTTTCAAAATTTCACAGTTCCGAGGCGTATCCGGGTTTTTAAGTGACTTACTATATATATATGTGATCTAAAATTTGAGATACACTATTCATCATCCCTACCACTTGATTTCTGTCTCTCCCCTCTCTCCTTTTCTCCCTTTTGAGCCCCTTAGAGGCCTCAAACCCAAAAACCTAAAGCATAAGAAATGTAGATCCGGTCCCGATCTACACCCCGGTGCTTTCAAATCCCGATTTCGACCAACCTAGCCCTCCCATCCGTCCCCTTTTCTCCTCAGATCTGAGCCAAATCGGAGGTGGGAGTAGATCCCGGAGGTAGAGACCGTTGGGGAAGCGTTTCGGTGCGTGGAGAGCAACCGGACGCCTCTTCCTCCCCTTGGTAAGCTCCTTTTCCTCTTCTTTTTGGCTTAGATGTATGCTAGGATGGGGTTTTGTGTTTGGGTGGTGGTCGGCGGCTGTGGGAGGCTGTCGGAGGCGGTTGGGGGCGGTCGGAGGCCGTGGGATGGGCGGTGGAGGTGCTCGGCAGGCTGGGGGCTGCTGTTCGGGCAGCAGGCAGATAGGCAGCAGCGGTAGCAGCACAGGCAGCGCGGCAGGCTGGGCGCGCGCGTGCGTACGCGCGGGCGTGCGCTCGGGGGGAGCTGGTGGCCAGCAGGGCGCGTGCTGGGCATGCGTGCGCTGGGTGTGCTGGGCGTGCCGGCGCTGGGCGAGCTGTGCGTGAGGTGCTGGTCGAGCAGCTGTGCGCGAGGTGCTGGTTGAGCGGCTGGTGTGAGGTGCTGGTCGAGCGGCTGGTGCGGGGAGCTGTGCGAGAGGATGATGCGTGCGGAGTGCGTGCGGGGCGTCGTGCAGGGTGCGCGCGGGGTGCGCGCAGGGCGCGGCGAGGCAGCGGTGGTGAGCGCGAGGTGTGCGCGAGGCGAGGCGCTGCGCGCGGGGCGTGCGGGGTGCTCGCGGGCCAGCGCAAGGCGTGCGGGGTGCGCGCGGGCGGCTACGCTGGGGCGCAGAGGGCGCGCGGTGCACCCGGGAGACTCGGCGGCGTGTCCAGGGCGGCGGGCAGGGGCCCGGCGGTGCGCTGGGTGCGCGGGCTGAGGCGCGGCGGTGCACCCGGGCGGTCGGGTGGCCGTGCGGGTGGTTGCCGGGGGTGCGGGTGGTTGCTGGGGTGTTTGTTTGTGGGTTTTGTATGCTTTTGTGTATTTTGAGTACTTGTGGATTATACTCACCAGTTAATACCCTGTCTTGCAGATCTCGACGGACGGTCGCGCGTCGACCCGACTTCCGGTGAGTGGGACAACCCAACCCAGTTTGGGAGGCGCTACATGCACTTGGGCGTGTACCGTCCTCCCCTGGGGCAGATAGTTAGTATTAACTGTTTTTATTATATTACCTGTAAGCATGATGTGTGTGTGTGTAGAATGCATGCCGCCCTAGACTTGTATGTTAGGGACTTGCACCCTTAGGATTTGTGCATGAGCCGTGCATCCTGTCACCCCGCTATCATGCTAGGAAAGCCCTGACCTATGCATGCGTCCTATTAGTTTGATTTATTCAATTAAATGCAAACTGTAATATTTATTAGCATGCTTTGGGGAATATAAGGGGGCCTTGCGAGGTTAACATTGAGACCCGGGTTAGGGTACTCCGTGTTCCTTGTTTGGTTGTCGGGATGTCCTACATCGGGACCTCAGGTTGCCCTCCCAAGGTCTCTTTTCCCCATTTATGTCTTATTTATTTCCCCGCATCTTGGTTATGCGCGCTGGAGGAATTCTGAATGAATTCAAGACATTAGAGTTGTAGAGATGTGCTGTCAGCGGATCCGAGTGGATCATATGCGATGGATAGGCTGTTCTGTTCCCTTCGTTGGATCCGTGTAGAGACTACCTCGGCGTTGGAAAGGTTGTCCCGTGCAGGGGCTCCCATCAGTAGGCGCCTCCTGATTTGGTAGAAGGACTGCGCTGAATGTGGGAGTGGCCAAACGACCTACGGAGTGGGGAGAGACTATCGGTGGACCAAGGGTGACCAACAGCCTAGTCAGTCCCAAGAGCCTAGGTCACCTATTGAGGGGTGAGGGTGAGGGTATGGTGGGCCGGCGATGCGGCGACCCACTGGATTGTGTAAGGATGATTATCAACCTATTAAGTCCCAACATCCTTGGTCACCTATTGAGGGTGAGGGTGAGGGTGAGGGTATGGGGTTCGGCGATGTGACGAACCCCCGGATTTGTGATATTTATGCCACTTTGAGGCTAGTGATTTGATTAAATGTGGTTAATATGAACTGTATGCATGGGTTGTGCTATTCACTGAGCGTGTGGCTCACCCCTCGCATAAAATCTTTTTCAGTGATCACTGAGGAGGACTTGAAGGAGGAGCTTCCCGAGCGACTACACCAGTAGCGGAGTAGCGCCACGTCCCTCGAGTTTTGAGGCCATCAGCACCCTTCTCTTTGTTGTATGTATATATCTCTGTGCTTGGGCACCTAGTTGGATTTTGTATGGATTGTATTTGTGTATATATGGACATGTTGGCTCTCACAGGACATATGATTATGTATCGAGTCTGTAGTATGTTTTGATTACAGATTCAGTCTTTTAGCTTCCGCATTTGGTGTATATATTATGTCAGCCCTGCTTTTATCTGTGTTGTCATTTTAGCTGTTGTGTGAGTATATTATTGATCTCCTGTTTACTGATATCATATATACACTTGCCGCGTCCCGGGGACGGCCGCCCTGGGGCGTGACAGATCTTCCCCAAAATACTCAATTAAACTTCGGTTTATCAAGGTATTTATGAAATGTGGTTGTTATTCAAAATTTTTTTGTAAAAAAGAAAATTATTATTGTAGTTAAGTGTGAAACTTGAATTTTATGCATGAATCTTTCATTTGTGTTTTATTATTGTAGTTATGCGAAATCCATATAAATTTTTATAACCGTATAAGAATTGTATAATGACGTATTATGTGTAATAAAAATTCTACAATGTTGTAATGTATTACTGCAGATGGGAAAAAAAATCTGAGGTACCGCTAATATATCCATTTAATGGGAGAATATCTAAAGACGGGGATCATTCAAGATACGAAGGGGGATCTAAAAAATCCACCATCGTAAATAAAAAAATTTCATACATTGATTTGCTTCGAATGATGTATGGACTGACGGGAACGAATCCAAGTCGCTATATATTATCAATGAATGTAATGCATCCCACCCGTCATAGAATGAGCGAGGTTATCCCTATTGAAGATAATATGGCTATCAAAGTCATGATGAAGTTATACCCGAAACATGTACATGGGATTGAGTTATGGTTGGAGAAAAAGAAGATCATAGGAAGGACAGACGATAAACTTCCTTACAATAATGTAGATGACTCAAAACCATGCAAAGTCTATGACCCGTATGAACCTTCATCTTCATACGTACCACCTTCATTTCATACCATTTACCATCACTTACTATCTTTACATGTTTTGATTACTATGTACAACCTTTACATCGTCCATTTTATATTTCCAGATGGCAGCACATGATTGGCATGGACCTATCGTTGATGATTTGCTATATCTTCAGCCAAAACATGTTTCCGAGCGATGTTTTGTTGGGGAGGTGTGTTCTTCTTTTTATTATTTTTATGACTTGAAATTGTTGCAAATAATTAAATAAATCCATGTCTTTCATATTGACACAGGGTGAGCTCATGAAATTAACGATGCACATGAGTCAAGTAAACAAATGGGAGATGGACCCCCGGATCATAGATGTCATGAGGAGATCGAGACTGTATTACTTGGCTTGCATAGAATACACCCGATGTGATAGACGTCTACTCACTGCCCTTATTGAGTGTTGGAGGCCGGAGACTAACACTTTTCACTTACGGCATGGAGAGATGACTATTACACTGTAGGATGTCGCTATACTTACAGGCTTACGCATTGATGGCTTATCAGTTACAGGAATCACAGATGCGCGCGACTGGGGTGTGGTGTGCGAGGGGCTTTTAGGTTTTGTTCCCCCAGACAATAAGTTGATAGGGGGGAGGATTTTACTTTCTTGGTTGAAAGATACTTTCAGTCGCATACCTGAGAACGAAGAGAGGGAAGAGGTCTTACAGTGTTATGCTTGTGCGTATCTACTGTTTCTGCTTGGCTGTACCATCTTTGGTTATGCAACGGGTAATAAGGTCCATGCATGATATCTACTTCTCTGAGATTTTGATGAAGCTGGCCGTTATTCATGGGGATCAGCTGCATTGGCGCACCTCTATCGAGCCTTGTCTAGGGGATGTCTCATCAACCAAAGATAGACGGTTGGTTTTTTCTCTCTCTTGCAGGTAACATACTTTAACTTCTTAAATTATTTGACTTTTTTCATATACATATAAGTTTTTATTATTCTCATAGATATGATCATGGGAGAGACTACATGTTGGTAGACCTAGCTTCCCAAGTATCGAATTTGTGCTTGGTGACAAACTATTAGGGGCTAGGTAACTGATATTTAATGGCCACGATAATTATTACTATTCACATCTGATACATGGTAGCACTAATATTAATTTCATCTCAGATGGGCCGTGAAAAAGCATTTTGATGAGTCGCCATCGCACTTGTTAATGTATTGTAGGGCACAACTGGATTATCAGCATGAGACACAGGTTTGTAGTTGTATATTTATAAAACATAATTGTATATTGTGATAGAATATAATATAATAGCATGTTAACTATGTTTCTACAGATTTTGTGGATGCCCTATGTGGATAGATATCAGGAGGTTCCACCAACATGCATGACCAACTTCAATTTGTGGACGGTTAGGGTCCCTCTGATATGCTTTGACATTGTGGAAATGCATTGTCCTGACAGAGTTTCACTCCAGTTCGGTTGTGAACAGACCATCTCAGTTGACGTGGAATGAATCAATAGAGGTAACAGACGTGGTCGACAGAAGGTCAATTGGGCTGTTTTGCATAAGGAGTACATCGATCGATGGAATTGCGTGACTTGATCACATCCACATTTGTCCACAATCTATGAAATATTCGAGGTATATGGAGTGGTATTGGGAGCGCACAGTCAGATATCTCACCCCACCTATCCCTCCATGTCCAGTTTCAATGCGGTATCATCCTCGTGGATACATCGCTGAGGTCATGGTGAGTTACATAGTACATGTGATATAGAATATAAATGTAATTAGTTCATCAATATTTTAATGAAGATTTAAAATAAACACAAGGCGCAACAGTGATGAGTATCAATCAGGTATTGAATGAGGGATTGTCATTATATCCTGGATATGACGAGATGGTTCGTATAGCTGCTGTGGCACGAGATCAGACAACTGCTCTACTTCAGCAGTTACCGTTATCTTAGATTCCCAAGTCTTTTGTTCCATCACCGGACCGGCATCCAGATCCACCTGGCGACGACAGAGGGGATGATGTGGATCAGAGTATCACGCTGATCATCTTTTTATTATCGACCATTTTAATTTTCAGGCAACCGTGCGACTGGGAGATGATGCAGATGAGCATCTAATATATAGAGCATATGACCATTCTGATCAGCCATTCCAAGGTCATGCTCAGCTACAAGAGGATCCTGAATAGAGACGAGAGGATCAAGAAGAGCCACATCACGATCACTTGGATACACGACCACTCCATGAGCGATTGCCTGTACCATCTTTTCCAATTTATTACACTCGAACTCGTAGACGTGCGAGTATTGCTTCAACTGCACCCACACATTCCCTTGGATCTGTGGGATTTACAACACTTGCTCAGCCGATGGGATCATCTTCAGCACCATCAGACATGCCTTCTTCTTCAGCACCTCCTACACCTATTAAGAAAAAGAAAGGATGGAGATGGTTTTTAGGATGACTGTATATATAATAAATAACTTATTATAGTTATGACTATGTATAAAGGTGTTGAGACTTGATTTTTGTTTTATTTTTTACTGTAAGATTATAGATTTTTCGATAATTTTTTTAAGCTTACAGGTGAATGGTAATATTGTCTTGTAAACCAGGTAACTTATATTCTGATTACAGGTTTTTGTGCTTGACTGAAGGGGGGAGGGACCGAGGAGACGTGATCATGGATCACGCCCCCATGGAGACGTGATCCATCATCATGTCTCCATGTGAGGCGTGATGATGGATCACGTCTACATTGGAGACGTGATCTATGATCACGCCTTCAAGGGAGAACACCCCCCCGTGCGCTCTTCCATAGTGCGTGTCGACCGCACTGAGGTCAGCTCCCCCGTGCAGACAGAGACGTGATTAGTTATCACGTCTCCGTCGTGGCACATTTTCATCCTGTGTCAAACGGGGCTTAAGGCCAGTTTTGCAATTACTTTAGTCCGGGGTGAGATTTGAAATCATTTTTTTAGCAGGGTTATTTTCAAAAATTTCCCAAGGATTTACCCTCCTGCAAAATTTGAATAGGATACTGGAGCTTGTGAGAACGTAGGAAACTGTTTCCAAGGAGTTTCAGTCTTAATTCTATAATTTATCTAATCATAAATCATGTGATCCATTAGATGCACAACACACTTACATTGTTTTATTCGCATTGACCGGATTTGTAAATGAATTATTTATGATACACACAATCCTATTTACAAGCATATCGACAGTTCAGTTCGGTGTCACAATTAGTATATATTATCATGTTATAGTATATGCTTCACTAGTGCAATGTATTATTGACTAACATTTTTTTGTCTGTATAAAAAAATAAAAAATATGTATTAATTTATCTAAATTTGTATTTCACTTTTCATATAATATGTATTAAACGGGTATATATTTCTAAAAAAATAAAAATGATTTGAAAATTATTTATAGGACAATCCATATTGCACATGTCATTTTTTTATTATTGTAGGTGCATGTACTCAATTTCTTGTCATGAAGAGACAACCAACACGTGGCAGTCTGACAAGGAGATTGACCAAAATGATATACACTAATCGTTTGTCATCATAATCTGTCTGTCGGAAAGTGATGGTCATGTTAGTCGATCGATCGACTACTAGTGATCGGTCAATCGACCTCGGTTGATCGATCACCATGTTTACCCGAACCTCTGACAGACCGGAGACAATCAAGCACAGCTAACTGTCTAATCGATCATGTTGATCGATGAATCTCTTACCCATTCTCTTATTTTCTCAGGCAGAATAGATAAGACATTATTTCTTCATATAAAATTTTCGAAATATAATAATTCTCTCGTTCAAAAGATACTTCTTGGTTTATGGCATTTAGCGAGTGAGATGTGTTGAATTATTTTTGGATGTATCATTTTTCCCTCTACATATACAGTGGGGAATACTATCATTAAAAAAATCAATATACACACAAAGTCCAGAAAAGTACTTAAGAAACAAAGATATATTTAAAATGAGATCTATTTACCATATGCACAAATGTATGTATCTATAATTAAGATTTATCATCTCAATTATTTAAAATCTTGATTCAATAATCATAACATGCAGGAATAATCATATACATGGATCAATAATTAGTATATGAATGAATAATCAAATACATGAGTCAATGTTAAGTATATACATAAGCAACAATAATTGCTGATGTAGAACGGGTGGCCGATGTTTTCCTGAAGCAATGAACTAGAAAAGGTCAACTTTTCAAGTAATTATAGAAAAATTAGCTAGTAGAAATCAAAGGCGCCCCAAACTCAGAATCACATAAAATTTTTATTGGAGCTCGATATCGATGAGATCTTCAAGAGTAGTCGATACAACACTCCGTGCGCTTATTTTTCTATTTTTTCTATTCTTAGGCCCTCAAAATAGCATATTTACTATTTTTAGTAAGTTATTAAATTTAAGATATATTTATCGTCACAACTCGGATTTGTCTCTATCAATTCCGAGGATCTCCTAAGATCCCGTATATTTAGTTTTAACAAACTTTAATTTTTACTAATTTTAGTAATTTTGAATTAATGTTATTAGTATAAAATGGGAGACTTGTAATCTAGGGTTTTCAGTTTTTTGTTAATAAAAATTTGGGGGAGTTGTCCATATGCCCTTGGACCATGCCCCCTATTTCTTCCATGTCCCTTTACTTGCTTGGGGGAATTTTTTTTTTTCGCCCTTACTTTCTACCACTTCACATTTTCCTTCCACATTTGCCCTTTCCCTCCCACTGCTCTCTTTCCCTCCCATTTCTCCCCCAAATCACCAAGAAAAAAACCTTAAATCAAATAAAAAAACTTTCCCAAAAACTCCCTCAAATCAGTAACGTCGTTCTCTTCTCGTACTCCCATTGAATCTGTTCGCTCATCGTTCCCACCGATCTCCCACTGACCTGATCCCCCACCTTCTCTTCCACCATTGCCACGCACAAACCTCCCACCATCACAGCTCACTGTTCTCCAACCATCGCCGTTCACCGATTGGACAGTCAGATTGGCCCAATCTACCACCGACCGATCTTACCATTCAATCAGTAAAATATATTCTAAGTGAATAAATAGTTACAGATTTATAATAATCAATTACTGAAATAGAATAACCACTTACAGAAACCTACAAACCAATTACAAAATAATGCTATAAGTGAACAACTACAAAAATAAAACTAAGACTTCTTATACATAATTTATATTCACTTGAAAAGTTTCATAGATTTCCTCTCTTAGATAACTTCTAAACCATCATTTACTAAGATACACTTAGAAAAAAATATAAACACTGAACATGAAAGTAAAAAGTGATTGACAAATGATTTAAAGATGGATCAAGTGGCATTGGAAAACTATTTAAATAACCATCTCCACCTCCTTTGTGTAAGATATATACAGAAAATTAGTACACAAAAATCTAATGACTACATATACCGAGTGAATAGATAGTTACAGATTTATAATAATCAATTACATGAATAGAATGACCACTTACAGAATAGTACAAATCAATTGCAGAATAACACTATAATTGAACAATTACATAATGGAAACTAGGACTTCTTATACACAATTTATATTCACTTGAAAAGTTCCATAGATGTCCCCTCAAAGAACTTCTAAACCATCCTTTACTAACATACACTTAGAAAAAGAGTATAAACACTGAATAGAAAAAGTAAATAGTGATTGGCATATTATTTAAAGATGGTTCAAGTGGCATTGAAAAACTATTTAAATAATCATATCCACATTCTCTGTGAAAGATATATACAAGAAATTAGTACGCATAAATCTAATGACCACATGCACTGAGTGAATAAATAATTACATATTTATATTAACCAATTACATAAATAGAATGACCACTTATAAGATATTAAAAACCAATTACAGAATAATACTATAATCCCTCGTTTGGGTGGGGGTTAAGGTGGAATAAGGGGGGGTATAAGCATGAATAGGGAAAATAGCTGTTTGTTTGCAGAGTATAATTGCAGAGTATAACTTGGTATTACTATGCTAGTATAAATGAGTATAAGAGAGTATAACAATTCTAAGTAAGCTCTATGATAAGCTATACTCAGTTTATATATTCCCATGGATAAGTGGGGCACACCCTCACATAAAAAAAATCACATCTCATCACATCAAATCACATATCAACACCTCTTATACATCAATAGGGCTCACATGTCAAATCAACTTTTTACACCTTATTCATATTTTATTTTTCATCAACCAAACAACTCAACATTTATTCTTACGTTTTGCCAATGAGAATAAAAAAAACACAACCAAACAGAAAATCACTTATTCCATTAATAAAGTTATCTGTTCCTGGAATAGGTATAAACCCTAGAATAGTTTATTTCTCGATTCAAACGGGGGCTAAATGAATAACTGGAGAAAGGAAACTAGGACTTCTTATACACAATTTATATTCATTTGAAAAGTTTTATAGATGTCATCTCTCAAAGAACTTTTAAACTAATTGACATACACTCAGAAAAAGAGTATAAACACTGAAAAAGAAAGTAAAGAGTGATTGATAAATTATTAAAAGAGGGTTTATATGGCATTGGAAAACTATTTAAATAACCATCTCCACCTCCACTGTGTAAAATATATACAGGAAATTAGTACACATAAATCTAATGACCATATACACTGAATGAATAAATAGTTACCTATACAAATTTATAATAACCAATTACATAGATAGAATGACCATTTACATGATATTACAAACCAAATACAGAATACTACTATAAGTGAATAACTACTGAAAGGAAACTGGGACTTCTTATGCACAGCTTATATTCACTTGAAAAGTTTCATAGATGTTCTCTCTCAAAGAACTTCTAAACTAATTGACATACACTAAGAAATATAGTATAAACATTGAACAAGAAAATAAAAAGTGATAGGCAAATTATTTAATGATGGTTCGAGTGGCATTGAAAACTATTTAAATAACAATTTTCACCTCCTCTGTGTAAGATATTTACAGGAAATTAATACACAGAAATCTAATGACCACATACACTGAGTGAATAAATAGTTACATATTTATAATGATCAATTACATAAATAGAATGACCACTTACAGGATATTACAAACCAAATACAGAGTATTACTATAAATGAACAACTACTGAAAGAAAACTGGAACTTCTTATACACAGTTTATATTCACTTGAAAAATTTCGTAGATGTCCTCTCTCAAAGAACCCCTAAACCATCCTTTCCTTGATAAACTGATTCAAGTGGCACTGGAAATTATGTTAATTACTTGATAAATTTGATAAACACAAAAACCATTAGCATAACAATACTTAGAAATTACATAAAATTTGCAGGTGGCTGAAGGTGGCCGGAGAGGTGAGACAGAGAAGGTGATCACGTGTGCAATGGCCAAAGAGGGAGAGATGGAGGTCGGTGATTGTGAGTGTTGGGTTTCAATGCGAGGGTTTGTAGAATGAGAGGGTTTTATGGTGTGAGAGGGTTTGCAAAGGGGATATACGCCTCTGTTTCAAAAGGGGAGGTTTTGTAACCGCAATGACCTCTGGAGAACAAAGGGATGCCAATGGAGGGTTTTCTAATCGATTTGGTGCTTTGAGGGAGAAGGTGAGAAGATTTGTGAGGAGTTTGATCAATTTGGGGGAGAAATGGGAGAGAAGGGTATAAGTAGAAGGAAAATGTGAGGTGGCAATGGGAAGGGTAAAAAAACAAGGGAACCAAAAAGTAGGGGCAAAAAAAAATTCCCCCAGGTCAAGGGGTATGGAAAAAATAGATGGTTTGGTCCAGGGTATTTGAACAATTCCCCCTAAAAATTTTGAATTTCTTTTCTTTTGAGAGTTGTGAGTTTTTTTAAGGATCTCAACACTTGTTGGATTTTTCTATAGTTTTTGGCTGCATAATTGCATTGTATTATTGTTCATGTAATTGAACCTAGTACACGAGTATAAATAAATGCATCAAAGATGTACCTTGAACCTAATATGCACATTGAAAGATGTACTTTAGATCTAGTATATATTCATGAATATAAATAAATGTGTTCAAAATATTAATTAATCAAAATATATACTTTTAAAATAGAAATCTAAGTTTAAAGTAACTCAATAATATGATCAGAGTAATTCATTATTTGAATTACTCCAACACTTCTTCCATAAAATCTAGAAGGCTCGAGTCATCTTCTAGACTTCTAACAAACTTGTTCTATGGATCAATGGTTTTTTTTGGGAAAATGATATACTCAGTCCCAATTGCATCTCGGCTCGCAGTCTCCACCTTAGCAATCCGACGTGGCCAGATCCGACGTGGCTTTTCTTAGTTTTCTTTATTTCTCGACTGGTTTTGATTTGAAATTCAAAATTCAAAACTCTCTGACATATCAATTAATGTACCACTCCCTTAGCTCCCTCTCTCTCTCTCTCTCTCACGCCACTCTCTCTCTTACACACAAAAATCTATTCTTTTGTTGTTCTTTTTTTTCTTTTTCTTCTCTCTCTCACGAATCTCTTCTTTTGTTCATCATTGTTGTTTTGTCTATTTTTCTTTTCTTCTTTTTTTTTCTCTCGTCTCTCTCACACACGAAGAGGAGGAAGAGGATCATTTTTTTTGTTCTCTCTTCCATTCCAACACACACGCACACACAAAGGTGGGTGTTTCTTGTAAAAAGAAGATATCTATTACATGAAGTATGTATGTTTATGTTAAAAGAAGTATAGTGTGTTTGGTGCTTTGTTTTATGATTTTTTTTTTGATACAACCTATGCAATATTTATGTTTCTGTTAAAAGAAGTGTGGTGCGTTGTTTTATGGTTTCTTTTACGTTTTATATGGATACAACCTATGCAATATGTAATTTTTCTCCTATTTGATTGTAGTATATTTTCTATTTTTCTTTTTCATAGTTTATTTTACGTTTTGGGAGTCTTTTATACTTTTTTTTTTGTAGATTTATATTAAAATGATACACTTTTTAAAAATTTAACAATATTTTTTAAAAAAAATGCATACACTATAATAGCATAGTGTAAGTTGTGCTATTATAGTGTATACATCATTAATTTATTAAATAGTATTTATATATTATTTTATGATTTATGTGTGTCGAATATTCAAAGTAATATAGTAATATATATATATAATGATTTTTAAGCCCCAAATTTTAAGCCTCATCATAAGCCCCATGAACTGGCATATGTACAATGCCCAGTATACTCTTGTGTGATATTTTTTCTATTTTGGTAACTTCTTCCCATATTCCAAGGAGTTGGTTACAATTGGGATTGATTTACATTGCATTACTTTTTTATTC
The DNA here is from genome assembly GCA_030737835.1 of Acorus gramineus. NCBI lineage: Eukaryota > Viridiplantae > Streptophyta > Magnoliopsida > Acorales > Acoraceae > Acorus > Acorus gramineus. The sequence goes on from CM060848.1 coordinate 12,025,392, forward strand.
CATTTGTTCTTTTTTTTTAATTATTCCTTCTAATTCATTTGTATATACACATTGATTCATATTTTTAATCGATCATTGTATTCTCTTAAAACTAAAAAAAATAGACTGATTTTTTTTTTTAAGAATTTCAGATTTTGCTTTGATTTTGAGCGATTTGATTTTGGTTTCGTTTAATGTCAATCGATTCAGATATGGCCTATGTGATTTTATGTTTTTACAATTGTTTCTAATGATCTTTATTTTGTTGTTGAATCTACTATATCTTCTTTTTTTGATCATTTGAATCAATTCGATTATATTTGTCTAAACTTTTTTCTTCTTCTTTGGCTTGGAATTTAGATACATTATTCTTTGGAACCCAGTCCACAAAAGGATTTGTTCCATGGATCTATTCAGCAATGTGCAGAAGTTATTGTTTTAACACTATTATACATTTCAGTTACATTAAACACATTGAAATTCATATATATTTCAATTACATCAAACATACATATTGAAATTCAGAAACAATCTCGCAAATTCAGATACATTTTAAAGATTACGTATTATAAAAATGTAATCTTACACATGAAGTGATTGTTTTAACATTCAAATATATTTCAATTACATGAAACACATATATTGAAATTCAGATGCAATATTCGAATACATTTCAATTACATCAAACATATATATTGAAATTTAGATACATTCTTGCAAATTAAGATACATATTAAAAATTATGTATTACTCAAATGTAATCTTACATATGAAATTCAGATGCATTGTTATATATTCAGATTTTCATAAAGTCCACGTAATTCAGATACAATGCCTCACGCTCATTTCACATTCTATGTAATCTATATATCGAAACTCAGATATATTATTCGACACACATATGGAATTCAGATACATTCTCGTACATCCAGATACATTTACAATCTATATATTTTAACATTCTGGGAACTATACATCCAATATTTCACATTAAAAAATATTATGAAGTTATATTTGAAATTCAGATACACTCCACGGATTCAGTTACATTCTATATATTCAAATTTATAAAATTCACCATATACATTATATGAAATTATTACATTCGGGGAGCCCTGTAAAAAAAATCACATCATATATATCCAAGATCTTTCGATTTTTCATCTAAAACTGCAATATAACCATCCCAAAAATAATTTATGTTGATTGGAGTTGAAAATGTGTCAAAATATCAATGCCGGTTTAAAAAACAAATGGTTATTGGTTTTTGCTATCATTGTATATGTTCAGGGGACGATTAAGAGGATAGAATCAGATTGTAGGATTTTTTTTTTTTTTAACAAAAATCAGCACAGGTTCTTGAATATTTTAGAGATTTGTTTCTTTTTTTCGTTAACCCTAGTTTGGGGAAAACTAAAATCTTTGATGACAGAAAGGATGGGGAAATGGTTATATAGAGCTATAAATGAGGGATAAGTTTATTCAGAGCGAAAATTTTGTTTTTAAAATAAGGGTAGCATGGTACTTTGCATTTTTAACATTTTATAAAAGTCAACAAAGCAACCAATGAATAATTGACACCTAATGGGGCTTAAATATTGAAGCCCCTGTAGTAGGGGTTATATTATATTATATTTTTTAAAAATTTGTGAGATACAATTAAACAGTACCTTGTCCAAAAATGCATACACTACAATAACATAGCGTATGCTAGTGTAGTGTAGTGTATGCGTTTCATGTAAATAAAGTTTGTTGTTATTATATATTATTTTATATATTTTGAATGCTTAATAATATAAATATATTATATTATATTATCTCATATCATATTATATTATTTTATATTTCTTGAAAAGCCATGAGATTTGATTCGACGGCTCATAAATGGGGTATGCCTACTTTGACTTTCACGTGTACGACGTGGGACATTAACCGAGGGGATAATAAATGAGCCATCAAATCAATTACCTTATGGCAGTGAATTGTATACGCTTCTATCGTATTAATTATATGCTGTGTTAGTTTTTGAAAATAATATTTTACTCTTTATTTAAATGGAATATATAAAAAATTCAAATTTCAGAAATCTGAAAAGTAATTATTGTTTATTATTGGACAACCGGGGCTTCAAAAGGTGCCATTTGGTTCCACGTGCACGTCCACTAACTTGGAGAAATTACTCCACTGTCCTTGATAACATGATATATTACATTATTGTAGTGTGCTAAGGGCAGTTTCGTCTTTGAGAGTTATACGTATAAGATCCCTAATTAGCTTGTTTGATTTGTTTCATCGTGTACTTCATCTGTTGAACCAGCAGCAACACCAGTTATGCAATCACCAGTTTTTATCCCCAGTTGCATTGATTGTTCTTGAATCAGCAGATATAATTGCACTTTGAGACTCTAGGTTGTTATATTTTGAACCATGGTGTATGCTTTCCCATGACAGTGTATACTTTTGTAGTATAGTGTACCACGTTAACATGGTATATGCCTTGTTTAGTTATTATATGTTCTGCTATACTAGTATATACATTTCTAATAAAGTATATACTTTTTAGGCATTTCAAAAGATGGGCAGAACATCACGACAATCCCCAAAAAGACCAGGACTGGAAGGGTGCGTTCAACTAAGGGTCAGGATACGAAGGTCATTGTCTAGCGTTGCAAGACATGGGGGAACCCTACTACAGTACCAAAAATTATATAAAAAAGGCCAAAGAAAACAAAGATAGTACATGTTAAAGAAGAAGAGGAAGACCCAGACCGAAGAAGACCTTGGAGGAATCGAAGGAGGCTGATGCACAAAAGCCTATTTATAAGGAAGTGACACCAGCTCTAATCGACATAGTAACTCCAGTGAGAAAGGCATTGACTTCCCGCGAGCCAAAATTACTACTTCTTTTTTGCTTAGCGAATTGGTCTGATGCTTTTAACGATAACTACTTTATGGGTTTTTTTATTTTTAGGTCTCCATAAACCATAGGATTTAGTGATTGATCCCTCACTTTTTCGTATTTTGGTTTTAGTCCCTAGGTTTAAAGGATATGTTCCTTTTAAGTCCCTCCTACGGACTAAAAAGAAAACCAAATAATTTAGGGAAGGTCCCTGCCAGGGACTAAAAATGAACATATCCTTTAAATCTTGGGACTAAAACCAAAATACGAGAACTGAGAGATCGATCACTAAATCCTATGGTTTTTGGAGACTTAAAAATAAAAAACCCTTACTTCATTCAAGGTGTTTTTTTGTATAAATATGTGTTATTTGGTGATGTATTTAAACAATATCTTTGGTGGTAGTGTTTCTAATGTGAACATGTGTCTTTGATGGTTTATTCCACATTATGTTTTTGAATTGTGTATGTGTGAATTGATAAAATATACAATGTATTAAACAGATACTCAATGAAAAGGTATATACTATAATAAAAGAGTCTATACTATGTATATCCTACGTTAAATATGTATACACTATGGTATATAAGTATACACTATAATAACATAGTATGTACCAAGATAGTATAGTGTATGCTTTGCAATCGAATATTCTACCACTCTTTCGTCCTATTCAATGTGTGTGTGATGTTACACATTGAATAAATCTCATTCACTAAATATCTATTTCAAAATAAAATAACTGATTGAACTGTTTCTAAACCGAAGCCTTCTTGTACAAATAACTGATTGGCCATTAACGAATTTTATAATCAACTTACAATTTACAATTTCACAATTAACTTACTATGTGCTCTGTAACCATGGTATACTTACTTTAATACTGTTCCAACAACGTATACATTATGATAACAACTAGAATATATTATGTAACTTGTATTTTGGCCACTAAGGAATTTCACAGTCAACTTACAATTTACAATTTTCACAATCAAATTACAATATCAAATTATAGTTAACTGAAACTTTTACAAATTAATGTGTTTTGGCCACCAAGGAATCCAACGATCAAATTCACCATCAGCATATGTATCCACGACGGACCAAGTGTCACGCCCCGGGCGTCCCCGGTACGCGGCAAGTGTATATAAAATATCAGAATCTACATAGGAGGTCAATAATATATCATACACAAGCAACCAGAATGACACACAGACAACAAAAGCAGGGCTGACATGATATATACACCAAATGCGGATAACTAAAGACTGAATCTGTAATCAAAACACACTACAGACTCCATACATAATCACATGTCCTGTGAGAGCCAATATACATACAAAGACATCCAAATACAACACAAACGCGTGCCCAAGCACGGAAAATAATACGTACTGGTACAAGGGATGCTGATAGTCTCTGCAACTCGCGGGACGTGGCGCTACTCCGCTACTGATGAAGTCCCTCGGGGAGCTCCTCCTCCAGATCCGACTCAGATGACACTGAAGAAAAATATTATGCGAGGGGTGAGCCACACGCTCAGTGAACGGCACAACCCATGCATCACATACAATATTGACCACAACCAGATAATCCTTAACATCCACAACCACATTACCATAGCCACAATGAACAACAATTCCTCAACTAGTGGGTCGCTAACGCCAACCCGCTACACCCTCACCCTCACCCTCAGGGGTGACCAAGGATATTGGGACTTACTACACCAATCCAGCAGGTCGCTATCGCCAACCTACTACACCCTCACCCTCACCCTCAATGGGAGTGACATAGGATATTGGGACTGACAATCATCCATAGACAAATCCAGCGGGTCGCTCATCGCCAACCCACTACACCCTCACCCTCACCCTACAACGGGTGACATAGGCTCTTGGGACTGACTAGGCTGTTGGTCACCCTTGGTCCACCGATAGTCTCTCCTCACTCCGTAGGTCGTTTGGCCACTCCCACGTTCAGCACAGTCCTTCTACCAGATCAGGAGGCGCCTACTACTGGGAGCCCCTGCACGGGACAACCTGTCTAACGCTGAGGTAGTCTCTACACGGATCCAACGAAGGGAACAGAACAGCCTATCCATCGCATATGATCCACTCGGATCCGCAGACAGCACATCATAACAACACTAATGTTCTGAATTCCTCAGAACCCACCGGGGCGCATAACTACGATGCGGGGAACATGCATAAGGTTATAACAGGGTGGAATATCGTTGGGGAAAGAAACTCGGGAGGGCAGCGTGAGTTCCCGTTATAGGACACCCCGACAACCAAACAAGGAACGCGGAGTACCCTAACCCGGGTCTCACCGCTGTCCTCGCAAGGCCCCTCCCCTATAATATTCACTATAACATGCAATTTAACAAATACTAGCATTTAATTAAATAAATAAACTAGTAGGGCACATGCATCGGCCGGGCTTCCTAACATGGAACCAGGGGACATGCTGCATGGCTCATACACATATCCTAAGGGTGCAAGTCCCTAACATGCAAAGTCTAGGGTAACATGCATTCTACAATTAAATCATGCTCGCATGATATACATATTACACACGCCAATATCTATCCATGGTGCCCCAGGAGAGGTCGGTATACGCCCAAGTGCGTATAACACCTCTCTACTGGGTTGGATTGTCCCACTCACCGGAGATCGGGTCGTCGCGCGACCGTCCGTCAAGATCTGCAAGATAGGGTAATCAACTGGGTGAGAAACCACACAATTTATACATAAAAATGCACAGAAATACCCAAAACTCGGATAAGCATGCATACGGGCTCGCACGCATCCGAGCACGCGCGTACGCACGCGAGTCCGAGTGCCCCGACACCTACCCGAACCCTCGGGCAGCCATTCGCATGGCCCCCCGCATGCGCACGCACGAATGCGCACGCACGCACACACCTCGGCACCATCGGCGCACTGCTGCACGCCTGCCCGTGTGCCCAGACGCGCTGCCGTACCCACGCGCACCCTCGCGCGTGCCCACGCGCACCGCGCGTCCAGCCCGCGCCCCTCGCGCAGCACCCCGCGCACTGCCCCAGCACGCCCCAGCACGCCCCAGCACGCGCACGCACGCGCATGCACGCGCGCGCGCGCACTGGTTCCCTGCCCAGCGCCCAGGCGCACTGCCCGCGCGCACTCCCGCGCACACCCCCGCTCGCGCCAGAACCCGCGCGCACCCGCGCGCCCGCTCCGCGCGAACCCGCGCGCACCCTGCACGACGCCCTGCAGCGGTGCCCAGCGCCCAGCGCCCCAGCGCCCAGCACCCTCGGCCAGCACCCGGTACCCGCGACCCAGTGCCCAGCGCTCAGCGCCCAGCACCCGGGACCCTCACCCAGCGTCCACGCGCACGCCCGCGCAACACGCGCCCAGCGCGCCTGCCAGCCTGCCCGTGCTGCTGCCCGCGTTGCCTGCCTGCGCGCGTCGCCGAGTGGCCCGAGCACCGCTCGCCTGCACGCCCGGGGCACTGCCCGCCTGATGCCCGAGCGCCCCTGCCCTGCTCGCCTGCGCGCCCAGCCAGCTCGCCCGGCCTGCCAGCGCGCACAGCCCAGCAGCCTGCTCCGCACGCCTCTCCCTGCACCCCCCGAGCGCACGCCCGCGCGCGCACCCGCGCGCACGCCCTCGCGCGCCCAGCAAACTGGTGCACCAGCTCCCAGCCTACCCGAGCTAGCCCTGCCAGCCGGCCCAGCGCGCACGCCCAGCCCTGCTGGCCTCCAGCGCCCGCACGCCCAGCCCTGCTGGCCCCCAGCACCGCCCGAGCGCACGCCCGCGCGCACGCGCGCGCACGCCCGCGCCAACCACTGCACCTGCTGCCCTGGCTGCTGCCCTGCCCGAGACAGCAGCCAGCCAGCCCGAGCTGCTCTTCCACCCACCTCCGACCACCACCACGGCCTCCGACCGCCTCCCACAGCCCCCGACGGCCACCCACCGCCGCCAACCTCCACCCAACCCCATTTCCACCCTCCTAGCATACATCTAAGCAAGAAAGAGAGGAAAAAGAGGCTTACCAAGGGGAGGAAAGGAAATCCGGTTGCTCTCCGCGCACCGAAACCTCTCCCAAAAGGTTTCCAACGCCCGGATCTACCTCCACCACCGAGATGGCTCAAAACAAGGCGAAGAGAGGGCGGACGGACGGCCAAAACTCGCCGGAATTGGGATTTGAAACCACCGGGGTGTAGATCGGGACCCGATCTACACTTCCTAGGTTTTGGGTTTTAAGTTTTGAGGGGTCTAAGGGCCTCAAACGGAAGAAAAACGGAGGAGAGGAGAGAGAGGGCTCAAGGTAGGGGATGATGAACAGTAACTCAGAATTTAGATCCCACCTTTATATAGTATGCGACTTAAAAACCCAGATATGCCCCGGAACTGCGAAATTTCGGAAACGTTACCGGAATTCGATGAAATTTTCGTGAGAGGTCTAAAATGGCACCAGGACACCAAATATGCAGTTAGATTTTCAATCGGAGTCCTCTAACTCAGGACGATAGCTAACAGTCCAAAAATTAGCGGTACCGATCGAAAACCGAAAAAAAACGAAAAACTGCCAGAACGCTCCAACGGTTACCAGCAGGTTAAAAGTGACACATATATAACAATATGTATCCACGACGGACCAAGTTTATGGCGCACATTGATTGATGCTCTCCTCTGTTTGCATGCATTTTGATGCTCTCCTACGTTTGCATTCATTCTTGTATTAACGGTACATGGACCTTTGTTGGCGTAGAATCTTGCGTTAATGGTACACATTTTTCATTCTTCTTTGTCTAATGGAAAAAGTGTAGGTGAAATAATCATCAACACATATGTGCTAGCCTAAGGAAGTACGTACTTAAATAGTGTATGAATCGAAGTTGATAATATATTTATAACACTTTTTTTCTTCTTGTTGCATGCAACTTCAGTAATGGATTTCAACATTGTCTTGCGATGACAACCCTTGGGTTGTACAACTTAGGGGGTAGGATTTTATCAACTTCCGTGGGTGTGCTACCAATTGACGAAGGTGGAAGATAATTGCCAGACACATTAGAAGCCATCTTTGCTTTCAATTCCGGGTCTTCATTTTCCTTGTCTTCCCAGATGACATGCCTCTGTTGTATGTATTTTATCGCCACCACACAAATACATGTGTACTAACAAAATACACAATGTATTACGCATGTACTCATTTAAAAAAGTAAATACTGAAGTAAAAGAGTATATATTATCCTACGTTAAATATGTATGCGCTACGTAATATAAGTATACACTATGATAACATAGTATACACTAAGATAGTATAGTGTATGCTTTGCAATCAAATATTCTGCCACTCTTTTGTCTTATCCAATGTGTGTGTGATGTTATACATTGAATAAATTTCATCCACTAAATACATATTTTAAAATAAAATAACTGATTGAACTGATTCTAGAACAGAACCTTGTTGTAGAAATATCAAAAGTAAAAAAATGTTACACATTTCATCCCACAATAAAAAAATGTTAGGAATTGTAGAGATTAAAAATTTATGCTCGATCCCAACATCACGTGAAAAATGTTACACAAACAAACAAATACTTACTTTCCTTTTTCAACTAGATCTTCATGTTAATGCTTCAAATGTTGCACAAAGATAAGGCAGAAACTAAAGAAATTCATTTTTAAGAGGATTTAGCAAAAAAAAAAAAAAAAGGAGTGAGGACCCTCCAAAGCAAAGCCAAAAGTAAAATAAATAAAAAAGAATTTTTGTTTTATTTGTTTTTGTCAAAAGTGATTTTGGAGAGAAGCGAAAATTTCGTTTTGGGGGGGGGGGAGACAAAAAAAATGTTACTGACGTGGCTGGCACTGACGTGGATGAGAGAGGATAGTATTTTTTGCAAAATGACATGGAGACTGTAGCCGAGGCTACAAAAAAAAACTGTATGTATCATTACTCTCTTTTTTTTAATGGTTGAAGAATTATAATTCAGGACCACCTAGGCATCGGCAATAGGCCATTGCTTGGACAATGGGCCAGGTTGGGGTGAAAAAAATTACACCTAGGCCCTACCCACTGGTGGGCTGCGAACCCGTAAAAAATAATAAAATATTTTTTGAGGGAGGAAGATCCCCCTCCCTCCAATGAAATGGAGGCAGGTGGCCCCTAAGAATTAATGATTTCATTTTCACATTTCTAATTAATGATATCATTCAATTCATTAAAACATATATTTTATCTATCATAAATATATATAAATAAGATGAGGTATATGATTTTTATAAAATTAAAAGAAATATGTGGTGCAATGTAACATTTTCATTGATATGATGGTACAACTAAGCCTGTCAACTGGTCGGGTCTAAGTAAAGGTGAATCAGACCCGACCTGTTGATTGTTGGGTTTTTTTAATCGAGTATTTTACGCTTTTTATCGGGTCTGGATTGGAACTGAGTCGATCCACTTGCAAGCCTAGGTCGGACCAAGAGAGGCCGGACTTGGAGAGGTCAAGAGACTTCTTAAGAGCCAAACATTGTTTTTTTTTTTATTGGAAAGAAAATAAAAGGTTTGAGAAAGAGAAGTAATAGGAGGAGAAGAAGATAAGGAGGATTTTGTATCAGTGAAAAAGAGCACTGCATTGGAGTTGTGGAGACCACATTTTTTTTTTTTTTGGATTTTTTCATTTATAATTTTACATGATGAGTTTGAATAAATACACTTCAATGTATTACAAATAGTTTTTCCCTATTTTAATTTTTTTATGTTTTATGGGGATATTTAGAATATGATTTGAATTATTTTATTTTTATGTGAAGGCAAACTTTTTTTTATATTTGAAATATTAAATGATTATTCAGTATTTAATTATAAATGTTGATTGGATCATAAAAAGTCACACAATATTTAGGTTGGGTACTTCAGGTCTATAGGATCAAATCAGAATGGGTTCAGATCCAATACATTTTGATGTTCGAGTCCGGATTGGGTCAAACACAACGAACCACCTAGGTACAGACAGACAGCTGAGGAGGATTTTTAACGGGCCAAAATTATTGGAGGTCACATAAAGCGAGACACACACGCAACGTGTGTTGTCTCCTTCTCTGTTCTCTCTCGATTCTTTACTTTCCAAGACAACAACGCGAACGTTCGCACCGTGAGCCACGATAGCCCCCGCCATAAAAACGCACATAAAAAAAATAAGATTCTGAACAGTGAGACGTGGATTCCTAAGCAACCCCGAAAAAAAATCCCCCCCATATTATCGGAGACCCTCTCAAACCCCCCGCGCAAGATCCCCAATTCATCTCTAGCCATGGCCGCCGCAGCCACCGCTCCCCGGGCGATCTTTTGCGAACTGCAGCAGCCGCAGAGATCGGTGGCCGCGCCGCCTCCGAAGCTTCCCGCGTTGGAGGGGACGACACCGTCTTCGTCGACGAAGATCGTCCTCCAACCGCGCGTGTGCACCCTCAGATCGTACGGTCGGGACGTGGTGATCAGGACGAGGAAGGACGCCGACGTGTCACCCTTCCTCGCCTCCCTCGCCGATTACATCGAGAACTCGAGAAAGACACAGGACTTCGAGACCCTCTCCGGTCGCCTTGCCATGGTAGCAAATTCAGTTTTCGTGTGATCTGTTTCAATTGGGTATTTTTAATTTTTTCGGATTTTTATTTCTTTTTTCATGTAAAGGTGTTTTTTTTTTTTTTAATAAAAGTGAACAATATATTTATATGACATGATTTTTTTTTTTTATAGGAAATCAATATTATTACATATATATTACTTTTGTTATAATATGTATATAATATTTGATGACATGATATTTTTTTATCACTTTAAACCCCTGATTGAATGATCCCATTTTGATATAACGGATGATATCTATCTGTTATCTGAAACATTACGGGTTCAGTTTCAATATATAGTACTTTTGTACATATTTCTTTTGTATATATATCTACGCTCACTTTTTATTGGTTATTTAATTAAACAATAAAAATTTTTCTTGAAGTTGCTTAGTTTACATAAAAATTTATTTAATAATATCTGTGAGATTAGCAACGAGAAGTAAATAAGACCATGTAAAATTTATATTTTTATACAAAATATGAATATACATATATATATATATATATATATATATATATATATATATATTATTTGAAAATGTAAAAAGGTCTAGCAAGATAGATATATCGATAATATTGAGTGTACAAATGCTAACTAGGTATATTAGACTGGAACATGTGTCCGAAAAAAAAGTATATAATAACACTTAAAAAAAAATCATTACACCTATCTAACATAGTTGAGGCTGTAAATAAGCTGTAATGTTTGACTATATGTTTTTTTAGATGGCGTTTGCGGGGACGGTGACGGTGGAGCTGGTGACGGGGAACTCGGTGTTCAGGAAGATGGACGTGGGGGCGATCGCGGAGGCGGGCGGAGTGTGCTTGTGCGCGGTCTTGTGCGCGGCGGTGTTCGCTTGGTTCTCGAGCAACAGGAACAGAGTGGGGAGGATATTCACCCTCGGTTGCAACTCCTTCGTCGACTCCCTAATCGACAACCTCGTCGACGGCCTCTTCTACGACACCGACCCCACCGACTGGATCGACGACGTCTAAACAATGATTTGGATGCGGATCTTCCACCGGAGATTTTATACTAATATAATGCTGTTAATCATCAATGAATAGAGTTTGGTGGATTGTAAAAACTAATTAAATCTTCTACTGTAGATGTTGCGTTAGATATGGTTATATACGAGTGTAATGGGATGAAATCAAGGGAGGTTTCTGGATTGGATGATTCATTAACCTTTGTTACTTGGGGTCACAGTGACAATGTTTTTGTACGGTAAATATTCGGTTACTGTCTCATTTAGTATAGTACGTGTACGTTCATAAATCATATATATGGATATTGTTAAATGTATTGGGGGTAGTTTAGTCATTTCAGTCTTTTCCTTTCCTTTACTATAAATATTAAGTACAAATTCTAATAACATCAAATGGTTCATTCTCTTCAATTCTTAATTATAACATGGTATCAGAGCCTCCACCTCAAAAACCCTAGATCCACAAACGTTTCTCCTTCTCGTCCCCACTTCGATTGAGGAGACTTAAATATGAGCGGGGGAGGATTTTTATTCGTGAGATCTCGATGCTCCACTGTCTATCGCTTTGTCCGTGCCATCGGCGCTTGTCCACATGTCCTCCTTTATGCCATTGTGCACCCTCCGCATCTTCCTGCGCCCTTCGTGTGTGTCACGTGTGTCTCCACATGGCTCTGTGCAACTCCCAGCGCCTCCGTGCTCCTCCGTGCTCTTCCGTGCACCACTGCACGCATTCCTGGGCCTCCGTGCTTCTCCGCACACCATCACTCACCTCCCCGTGTCTCTGCGCGCCGTCGCACGTCTCCCCTAGCCACCACGAGTTTTCCCGCACGTTACCCAACTTGTTTCGTGTTGTGCCCGCGCCACCTTGCCCGAGTGCCGCCCTACCCACACCGCGCACTATCGTTGCCACCCTACGCCACGCGTCGCTACTGCGCCATGCTGCGTCCCTGCCGCACCAAGCCGCGCTATGGCACGCACACACCTCCATCGCACCCTCTGTTGCCCGCGTTGCACCTGTTAACTTACGCGCGCCACATCTGACATCCACACGCACACGACCACCTCAACAACCTGCACACGAATCAGGCGCATGCTTCCAACGCGTCCGCCAGCCAACGCGCGGATTTCATGCACGTGGAAACGCGTCCACTAATGCCTCTAACAACTCGTGTGGAATCTCTAGCATGCGCAAATGTGCCCACCAGCTTGCCCGCCAACCTACGCGCCCATGCAGAACGCGATCTGTACGTGCTATGTGCTATCCCCGCACCCGAATGCGCATGGACGCGCTTTGACAACCCGTTCGGATCTCGCGCGCCATCAACGCCCTGATCTCCCGGGATTCTGCCAAGTGGGCTCTCAGGTTGTCGCGCCCAGTCTCCCGGGAAGCCACGCCCAGGTCACCCAATCCGTTCGGCATGCGCCTAGGACCACCCGAGCAACCGCCCTTTGGTGCCACCGGTTGGCTGTCTTCGGCAGTCCTTCGGCAGGCCCTCCGCTGCCCTCAGCGACCTACGGTTGTCCTCTAGCTGCCCTCCGGCACCTCCGACGCCACTGGCCAGTAGCCGCTGAAGGCAGTCCTCTGGCAGCCCTTAGGATCCACTGGCAATCCTCCATCGCCACCAGCCGCTCTCCACTTCCTCGTCAGACAGCCCTCCAACCGACCTTGGCCGCCTCCGGACGTTCTCTACCGCCCTTGGCCTTTCGCCACACGCCCTTTGTGGGAGACATCCTCGCCCTCCACGAGCCTTCCCTGAGAGTAATCCGCGCGTCCTCCATGGAGAGCTCTCTGTGCCCTCCGCGCGCCATCTGCACGCCGTCCTCTCCTCGCGTCTCCGCGAGCCTCTGCGTCCTCTCCTCGCGTCTCCGCGAGCCTCTGCGTCCTCTCCTCACGCGTTCTCTGTGAGCCTCCTCGCACCTTCGTGAGCATTCACGGCCTCTCCTCGCTCATTCTCTACGAGCCTCCTCATGCCTCCATGAGCCTCAGCGCTTCTCTCCTCACGCCCACAACGAGCCTCCGTGCGTCTCCTCGTGCCTCCATATCTCGTCCGCGCCATCCGCATTGCCGTCTGTGTCGTGTTTCTTCTTTTTCTCTATCTTCGATACGCTTCGCCATCAACGTTTGTAGTGTTGAAGAAAGAGTTTGTTACGCTTCGCCATCAGCGTTTGCGGTGTTGTAGAAAGGCTTTGATACGCTTTGTCATCAACGTTTTCAGTGTTACGTAAAGGTTTCATTACGCTTCGCCATCCATGCCACTGCCAGCTGCCATCGGCCGCTCGTCTCTGCCGTCTGCTTCCGCACACATCTTCTTTTGTTGTGCACCCTATATCCTCTCTCTTTGTTCTCTTTATCATTGTTTTTGTACAAACTCTAATTGTTCTACCTTTCAGAGTTTGGGAGGGGGTGTTAAATGTATTAGGGTTAATTTAGTCATTTCAGTCTTTTCCTTTCTTGTACTCTAAATATTGGGTACAAATCCTAATAACATCAAATGATTCATTCTCTTCAATTCCTAATTTTAACAGATATAATTAAATACTTTTTAGTTGTATTCCATCATTTAGATTTTGCATATATATGTTATGTATATAATTAAATACTTTTTAGTTGTATTCCATCATTTAGATTTTGCATATATATGTTATGTACTATATGTTATATACGGGAGATAACTCCAGGGGCGGAACCAGAAATACTTGTAGGGGGGGGGGACAAAACAAATTCATCACATATTTATTCTATAATTATGTCTAATAAAATTTAAAAATTCAATACATACAAGAATTACATACTAGAGGCTATAAAATGGGCTACACGTATCAATGCCCATCCCTACAAAGATACAACATCTCATGAGCTGTTTGTAGATTTAATCTTGAGTTCATTGAGATGATGGGTTCTCATAAGAGTTCAACCCAATGAGTCTAAAAGATGAGCGTGGATATCCGCCTATATCAGAGCTCCTTATTTTTTGTTTCTTTTGATAGTTAAAGTAAGGGCACTGTTACATTCAGTTTTTTTACAGTCTAAAATACATTCCTATATACCTCGTTAGAAATCCAGTAAAGCATATATACCAAGTTAAATTGTTCCTTACACTTAATAAAATTAATTAATTCAATTCGAAATAAAGTGATATACACATTTTATCAAATCATATATTTCATTAGATGATGTTTACCATTTAAAAAAAATAAAAATATGTGTGATCTGAGTTTTAGACCATAGAAAAGACTTGAGTAATTTTAGTTGTTGACTTGTTGGTGGGACCAACGTAAACTCCACTAAGCATAAAAAATGAAAGAGGAAGACCAATGTAGACTTCATTAATTCTTTTTGCTCCTCCCTCTCTTTGATCTCTCTCTCCCATACACAAACCCAAATGAAGCCCATATAAAACAAGATTTTTTAAAAAAAAAGAAAGAGAGGGGACATGGCCACTGTAAACCCGTTTGGATCCGCCCCTGGATTACTTGATTTAGAACGTCTTCTCCGAGTCTCATTCTTTCATCTTCTTCCTCAATCCGCACGAACCTGACATCAACATCACGTGCCATGACTCCACGCTCATAATTGCATGTTGCCTCATGTCTCGTGTCTTTGCACGTGTCTATATGTGTAGATCCGCACCCGTGCTGATGCCTCAACTCATCACCTTGTGATGGTATATCTCCGGCTACAGTGAAGTGCACCATTGAGAGCCCAACATGAATGGCCCCATGCATGCCACCATAGACTAATGTCCTTTTTTTTCCCTCCGCGTGGAACCCGAAATGACACTACCATTGTTAGAATTTCCAATAGCAAATATGTCGATGATATGCTATCATCGACCTGTGCGGTCTTTGAATTTTGTTCTTCAGATCTCATTCTCCTAAGTCAGAACAAATATTTGATACCACTTTGGGAAACAAATTTATGGAAGCCCTCAAGAAAGAGAACACCATCACAAAAAGTGTATAAGATATACGTGATTCGACCTAGGCCTACATTCACAGAACAAAAACAAAGAATTTATTATAATAATGGATATACAAAAACATTAAAAGACTCACAAACTCTCTCGTAGAGTTCCCCTCTCATAGAACCCTCTCAACATCTCTCTTTGGATCTCCACGTTATATTCTTGTCAAGTCTTGTTATGGAATCCTAGAGAGTATTTATAATGAGTATTTATAATGATAAATCTCTAGCGTTCTCTCTAAATAATATGCAAATAAATTAACAAATCTTAATACCTTGATTTTAGAAGATTCACTTTAAATATTAATTAATATCAAATCTGAACTAACCTATCATTTAACAATTTGATGTGATATACCGGATCAAGATATAAATCCAACAACTCTCCCTCTCCCTCTTACTCCCTTTCTCTCATCACTGTCTCTCTTTCATCATCAGTCGTCTAGTCTCACTCAGCATTTCACCTCCATCGACCATCCCTTATACTCCATAGGGGCTGCTCCATAAACCCCCCCCCCCCTACTCTCTACGTTCTCTCTCTTTCTCTAACTCGATATTCTCTCTTCTCCATCACTGGCCACCTCTCTTCCATTGTCACATCAAATGCCCCCCGGCTCCTCTCTCTTCTCCCTCAATCTTTTTTTTTATATCAGAGGGACTCCCCGTGGCTGATCTTACGGTCAAACTAGAAAGGCTACCTCCGTCTCTCTCTCTCTCTCTCTCATTCACAATTTGTTCCCCATTGTCAACCACCTGTCTCCTCTATTGTTACCACCTCTATCAACCATCTAGTCTCTCTCTGTTGCCATTAAGTGCATCAGGGGAGTTTCGGTTATTTATAAATATTTAAAATAAATTTTTTAAAATCTTAGAAGATGATTTTTTATTCAGAGTTTGTAATTAGATTATTAAAAATAAAATCGGATAACAAATATCTACCTCTAGTTAATTTTTTTTTTTTTTTTGGGATACCACATCAAATGTAAGGAAACTAACTCAATTACCTTTTTTTTTGGTACATAAGGTCTCGTAGGGCGATTACAAACCACTAGCCCCATAGGGCGATTACAAACTGTGTGGATAGAGTTGAGGATGCCCAGCCCAAATGGTTGTTTTTCACTTTTTTACAACTCTGAACAAACTGGGCAGGACACAGTGGGCCGGAGCCCTCAAGCCCAATATGGTTGCTATTTTTTTCATTCTCGTCATAAACGAGAATTGAACCCGAAAAGCGTTAGTGGACACACGGCCTAAAGCCGTGGGGACAACTCAAGTACTCATTTACTTGACTATCCAAACTATCCAAAGAGTGCTGCTACACTCAATTTTTTTCCCCAGTTCAAAACACAGATCTATATGCTTTGTTATAGATTCAGTGAAGCTTATAGCTTGTTAGATGTTGTATATACTTCATTAAAATTTTTCTTATACTTACTAAAAATAGGTTCATTCAACTCGAAATTGAACGATATGCACATTTTATCAAATCATATACCTCATTATATGATATTTACTATTTTTTAAAAAATGAAAACATGTGAGGTCTAAGTTTTGATTGGTGAATGTGACTAAGTGTGTAATGATTCATACAAGGGGTATAGGTATATATAGATATTCTTTAGTGGAAAGATAGATATCCAAAACACAAGGGGTATATAGATATTTTTTAGTGGGAAGATGCAAATGATACGACCTAGGGGTGATAAATGAGCCGAACAAGCCGAGCTTTGACATGTTCAAGCTCGACTCGTTTATAAACAAGCTGAATTGAGCCGAGCCGAGTCGAGCCGAGCTCATGAGCCTCAACGAGTCTAGTGCTCTTCTTTATTTTAGGAGGAGTTTAAAACAAAATTTTGACCTAAATGAGCCAAGTTCATAAACCTAAACGAGCATAACTTTGTATTGGTTTCATGTTTTGATTTTACAAAAGAGTTGATCTAGCTTTAACTAAATTTTTTATAATGTAAATGAGTCTAGTTTGAACACAAAATGAAGTTTGATCCATGTTCTGAGACTAATCGAGTTTTAAAAATTTTTCAAACTTATTCATTTATCTAATCGAACGAGTCTGAACAAGTTCAAATCAAGCCGAGTACGAGACAAATATTATTATTGTCTTTTTAGAAAATCAATGCGATCTTTAATTAAGTACCCAGCTAAGATATTTATAAGGACGTCAAATCTCGATATCCGGACAAAAAGTCTGACCATCCCACGAGTTTCCCGGCTCCACTTCGAAAACCACAGCCGTCCGATCCGATCTCGAACGATCCAGACCACATCGCGGATGACATCACCATCACTACCCAACGGTCCAGAACCAGCGATGCCCAGAAAGCCCAGGATTTAAAACAAAACACTCGCTTCACAACCCCTCCCCCAATCAATGGCGTCTCTCTCCCTCTCCATCTCGTCCGTCCTCTTCAGGTCCACCGTCTCCCCGAATCCCACTAAGTCCGGCGTCTCCCCTCCTCAATCGTTGAATCCCAGGTCCCTCCACCGCCGAAGGCGATCATACGCCGCTCCTCCTTCCCGGGCGGTTGAAACCGCCTCTCCCCTGGAGGTTGGAGTCGGCGATGACTTTCCGGACGACTACGGATCTAGGTTTCCGTCGAAAAATCCGGACGAGCAGAGGAGGGCGGGGGTTGTGCTCCACCCGAGCTCGCTGAGGGGTCCCCACGGAATTGGGGATCTTGGGGAGGAGGCGATACGGTTTTTGGATTGGCTTCACTGCTCCGGTTGTACTGTTTGGCAGGTCCTCTCGATCTTTCTTTGTGTAAATTTGTTTGTTACAACTAATTCATGTCTTTCTGTTTAACATTGTGGTTTTGTGGGTGGGAAAACCAACATTCATGTTTTTCATCGTTGAAATATTTGAGGGTAATGTAGTTCTATAATGTTTTTTTTTTATAGGAAAGATGTGTTTTTTGTGTTGGTTATAAAAAATTTGATGGGCATTTGTTCTTTTATAAAACAATGTGATGGATTTGGGAGTCGGGGGTTGTATTTGGTACTGACGATATATCGTTGTGGGGAAAATTGAGGGAATGATTTATGATTTAACCCCGGATTTGGATAACATCATAAACTATTCCGAGATATATAAATGTTTTACTATAGATAAGGAATATAAGATATTTTATAAATTTTTATCCACATCTTATCCATATTTTATCTATAACTTATCTATGGTCAATCAAGTAATAAAAACTTCATTTTTACATTTTCCAGCCCATATACATAGGCTTATTCGCCCCTGATAGCTATACAGGAATAGATAACAATCTATGCAATTCATGTTGAATAAGCAAATTTTATTTAGTTGCCTTTTCTGTTTTTCTCATTGGGAAACGCGAAAGTGATCTTTTTATTTTTTGGCTCACCTTGGATAAAGTGATGATAAGTGTTGGATAAAAGATGGATAAAGATAAAAGTTTATGACTTTTTAATTGACAATTATACTCTTGAATAAGTGTGAGAGATGTGCGACTAATTTGATATGTGTGAATTTTTGAAATGTGTGTGAGATTATTAAGTGATCTAAATTGTTTAAAATGATAGAAAATGGTATTTTATCCATTGACATAAATAAGCGTTGAGAAACAATTCTAGCCTTTCCTTAGCATAGTTATCAGATCTTATCCTAGCTTATCCAAACATAGTCATTGGGGTTTATTCAGGGAAAACAAACAACAAATAAGGGCTATTATCTAATATCTAATATTCACCCCTATTCTCTGTTAGATCTCCACCACAAACGGGGGGGGGGGGGGGGAGGGGGGGTGACCTGGAATACCAATGCCATCTTATTCCCACCTATCTGCCATAGCCATGCCCACCTATTTTGGCCATCAAACATGTTTTGAACTTATTCACCCGTATTTAAGTCTATTCCACCTTTATTTTTCTACCTAAACAGCATTAGGTAGTAGGTGCTAGGAGGAAGAGAAGATTGACAAGAAATCAATATTAAAGAAGATAGGATTTTCAATATTTTTCAAGTAGTGGCATTTGGTTGTGTTTCAATCTTTATGCATGATCCCCAAACCCTAGCCACCATAGAGCTGGGTGCCCTTGTAATTTGCGGGATTGAAGTTGTATGATTAAATTGAATCCATAAAAGGAATAGAAAAATTGCACAGAATTGCTGAACAAATGTATGATATGTTCAGAGAATGCATATATGATGACTGCATTGACAATGATTGTTGATAAGTATTCGGTTGTTCAAATGTTTCTACTTTGTATACAAAAATATCTAAGGAATTTTTAAATGACTGTATAAGATTATGCAAAATTTAAACATACATGGAAAGTGTAATGTAGTTCTACAGCTCCGTTTTCTCTTCTTTTTTTTTTTCTTTTTTTTTTGAAAAAATCATAATTATGGGTAGATCAAGCATCCTAGTTTTATTTATGAATCGCGGTAGAGCTGTGTCTACCTTATTTTTTTTCTTATTTTTTATTTTTTAGAAAAGGCAAGATCTTATGTGTTTTGATGTAAATGGAGTTATGGCGATTCAATTTTTTTTTTTTTTAATGTAATTGTTCTATTCTGCAATGTCTACTGTTTCCATCTTCAGTTTTAATTTTCTGCATCCTCTATCCTGTTCCATTGGTTTTCTGTTTGCAGGTACTTCCACTTGTTCCTCCAGGGAGGAAGTCAAATGAAGATGGATCCCCATATGCTGGTCAGGTAATTAGAATGTTCCAAACTTCTTGCATACGATCATGTTTAGCATGTTGAGCTTTAGTATGAAATGTTATCATTGGATATCTAACTTATCAGAAAGAGCAGAAAAAAATTGCTATTAACATTTTGCAGTTGAATAAGAAATTGAGAATATTTATGTATCTATCTGTTATCTCATATTAACATGTCACATTGTTTAATCTGTTCTTTAAGCCTTAAATAATTCAGAAAGTAATACATTGGTTCATGCAGGATGCCAACTGTGGCAACACCCTCTTGATATCATTAGATGAACTGGTCAAGGATGGCTTGTTGTCAAAAGATGAGCTCCCGGAGCCAATGTAAGGTTCCTTTGGACACTCTATTGATATACCGTAAAAAGTAAAATTCAATAGCTCTTGACAGACTTGCTCTTTCTACTTTTGGATCATTATAAGGAACTCAGAGTATGTAAATTTTGCTGAGGTGGCCGAAATAAAGGATCCTTTGATAGCCAAGGTAAATCAATGAAGTTGAAATGAAATGTTTTGTTTACTTAGATTTTGTTACCGCAGCTTAATAATGTTTTATTGGCCAAAAATGATGTTATGCTAGTTGATTATTATTCATTCATAAAGTAACTATGTTCTTTTTATCCGAAAATAAATAAAAATGTAAAAATTCCCTTCAGTGGGTAGAAATGATTTTTATAACTGTAGTTTTATCCTGGAGGGCCAATGATTGATTTAAGAAAACTATTCTAAAAGTTAAAGTTGAAATCAATATATAAAAAAGACCACCAAAGATTGGAAATCCACCCCACGAGTATCGCGATGATTCTTTCTTTTGCATTTAATGAAACAAAATATTTGAAAAGCAGTTCACATTCTACTCGATATAAAAATAGGGTTTATAAAGCATCAACCATATCCCATTTAAGTAGAACGACGGAAGATCTGAAAATACCCATAATTAAAAGAAATCTGAGTTGAAGAAACTATATAAACATGAAGAACAAATCAGAAAACATCAATGCCCACAGAAAAGAATTAATCACTCAAACTCATGAGGTTGAATCCTCTCCTTGATGGAAGGATTTTCTAGCCTACCATGGTTGGTGAAATTCTAGAATGAAAATAAAAGTATTCCATGAAAATAAAATAAAATGACACTTTTATTGAAAACACAATAGAAATCTATGTCTCTAGTACCAAAGAAACAAAAACTCAAAACAAAAAAGAAAGAACAAATACTGAAAATAAAATTCTTCTTGGCTGAATGAAGAGTTGCCCTCCTCTTTCTCTGTAGTACTCTTTTTATTGGGTTTTGAGGTTGAATTGGTTGTAAATGCTGATTTGATTGAATTGATAATGCTGATTTGCAAAATACACTGGAGATGTAATTACTAAATATGTTGGAGATCTTATTGATTTGTTGGAGATGTCAAAACTGATTTGATTGAATATTTTATTGATTTGGTCAATCAGATTTAGAAGTTTTGATGAAGCTTTGATTGTTAATTCTTTTCCTAATTTATAACCTACCAAATTAGATCTTGCCAAATTTAAATACCGCCAAATTTAGATTTCTGAATTTTAAAATATAGCTCCATAAGAAAAATATGATTATGCATATATTAAATGTATAAATATTATCAATTTGTGCAAAATGTTTTGAATATAAAGAAAAGAAACTTCTCTAATACGTATATAGAAACAATAGTTACATAGGAAAATGTTTCAAAACAAATCTGAAAAGCATATGAAAATATGTTCTTTTGAACATCTAATAGTAAAGAATTAGAAGATTGACACATTGATGGAGTAGCACAATGAAGAAAAGTATGTTGTATAGTAGGCATTGATTACTTCTTTTCAACTTACCTTTTTGTAACATAATGGTGTTAGTCAACATTAAGGTTTTGATGAAATATAAAATTACTAGCCAAAATTATGCTCGTGTTAAGGGCTTTTTGCCATGATTTAACTTTTGAGCGGCTGATTGTCTTTCGTGAAGATGTGACTATTGGTTTCAACTAAGATTTAAAGGTGTCTCCCATTGTCTCTATCAGATAGATTTTCAGTTACATTATTTGATTGGGACTTTTCCTTGATTGGATCCTTTTGAAATGGAATTTGAATGTAAATTGAGAAATATAACTACACAACTAGAAATTTCTGATTTCAATCTACCAAAAAAAGTTGTGATGTCATATTATCAATTGAATGGGTTATAATAAGGTAATTAGGCTTCTTGACTTCTTTGTTCACTGTATTTATTAGTTGATTGATCAGCACTCCTCCGGTGAATGATAGCATCTTTTATCTCCGTGGGTTTGATCTTCCCCATACAACAATGTCATGTGTGAAGCCTTATCTAGTATTGTCATGTATTCATGTTAGAACTACTCCGTGCTGCTCCCTTATGTTACCATTGCTGTATGCTATTTTCTATTTTTTCATTCCAAGTTCCTTAGTAACGAATCATAAAGTAATATATCTTGTGAAAAATTTACCTGCCACTTTTGTTAGACTTGACATTATTACTTTTTCAGGCTGCAGAAAGACTCATTTCAAGTCAAGGGGAGCTAAAAAAGCAATTCAAGAATTTTCGTAAACAACCTGAAATTTCAGGTGAATTTTATCATAGTACACCTCATGCATTTAGTTTTAGTAACATCTTAAAAGAAAATAAATCTGCCTTCCCTAGTATTTAATGCTTTATGCATCATGGAGGATGCAAAATGTCAGTAGTACACCCGTTTCATTACTCTTTTCAAGAATTACTATGTAAGCTGCTTCCTGACAATGTATTTGGTTTCATGAGTTTCTCCAAAAAAAAATTGCTGAGAGTTGATTAATTAGTAATGTTTATGTATTATTAATAATTTGTTTTAATTTCTAAACCTCATTTTTGGCACAGTTAAGCACACAGAGTTGTACATGGACACGCATCTAGACAACCATACTCATGGATTTTCTCTAAATTTCCACAATGCCACATGAGCAAGTGTATCTGTAGGATTTCAAGCTTATGTGTTATCGCTCAGTTGCAATTCTTTTACTTCTAGGATGGCTAGAAGATGCAGCTCTTTTTGCAGCCATTGACAACAGCCTTAACGCATTTGCGTGGAATGACTGGCCTGAACCTTTAAAAAATCGACATCTCAGTGCCCTGGAAAATATTTACCAGACCCATAAAAATTTTGTGAGTATTAGTTGCCGAGTATTCTATTCATTTCATGACTGTGTACGACTTATTTATTGGAGGACAATCATTCATTCTTCCTTTTTTGTAAAAATTATTTCTACAAGTTACATTTTGCCATATTTAGAATGGAGTTTTCTTGATCTTCCAGAATTCATGTTAGTCTAATTTCTACAATGCAGATAGATATATTTATTGCCCAGCAGTTCCTATTTCAAAGGCAGTGGCAGAAAGTTCGAGACTATGCTCAGAAGAAGGGCATCAAGATTATGGGAGACATGCCTATTTATGTAGGTTATCACAGTGCGGATGTTTGGGCAAACAAAAGATTGTTCATGCTGGTGGGTAAATAATTATGAATTCTGAACAGAATCCTGAAAGAATTCTATTTCCACCCCTTATGTTTGTTGATTTTCCATCTTTTTTGTGCAGGACAGAACCGGTTTTCCCTTTTTGGTCAGCGGTGTTCCACCTGATGCTTTCAGTGAAACTGGCCAACTGTGGGGCAGGTTTTTATTCGATTGCCAAATACCTTTATTCACATTCTTGGCATGTCAGGCTACCAATGATCGCTAATTAGATATTTTCTTCATCTGTTTCCCTTGAAATATTGACTATTGCATACTGGCAATTACGTTCTTTTAGCCCTGTCAACAGGTCGGGTTTGGGCTGGATCAAGGTGGACCTGGACCCGGACCCAAACTGAACCTGACATAGGACCCATCGGGTCTGGACCCTCTCCAAGGTGGGCCGGATACTGGAAAAAAAAAAACCTAGGCCCGGACCCAGCAGAACCGGGTCGGACTGGGTGAAACTCGAATTTTCTCTCAACCTGTACCAAAGCTTTCTCATTCACACAAAAAAGATGAACACATGATGTTTATGTCAAAATCTCATTATTGGAAACTAAATCAGATAAGTTATAGTCAACTGAGATGAAGAATTGAAGCCACCCATTATAGAAACCAAAATTCCTCAGTGATAAAATCAGAGTAGGAGACTTTTAAGTGCTTTGCGATGGAATGTGCAGAAAATATGAAGAGAGAATGTAAAGCTGATGAAGAGGGATCTACCATCCAAGGCATCTCAAATTCTTCATTTCCTTGATGGGTTTGGCGCTTGTTGTTACAGCTTGAGATGTACACTTCTTCAAGGAACAGTTTGTTGTTCCTTGATCTGGTGTAAGTGTGTCAGTTGGGTCTAGATCCACATCGGCTCCGGGTCCATGAGATGGGTCCATTCTCTTCTTACCAGATTGGATCTAATCTGGACGCAGCCCATTGACAGGTCTAGTTCTGTTGCATGAATGTTGTCCTGACCGGACCCAATGACAGGTCTAATACTCATGTATGAAGGTTGCCCTTTTTGCCTATATAGTTGAAATTTGTAGCTTGGATTTGATTTCTTTTATTGATGATGTAGCTCCCTCCAGTGAATAGAAGTGCATCAAATAAAGTCCTTATTGTGATGTTTGCCGGTTGTTAGGTGACTTTAGGTCCTTTATCAAAAGCAATTTTTTTTTCCTTTCATTTCATAGAAGAGTTGAAATTATTGGTCAGTAACTTGGTCCTTATTAAATTTTTACTGATAGGAGCATGCTATTGATATACGATTTTTCAAAGCATTCATACATCTCCCTTATTGCATTATTGCTGCATCCTGCAAAGTGCATAATATCAGTACTTTGAAATGCTTCATATCCATTACTAATATATTTTTTTACCTTTGTAATATCGTTAGACAACAGAAGGATATGTAGAGCAATTATCATGTAGTTAGCTTGCTTAATTGTACATTATTTTTTATGACAAATAAACTTTATTATTATGCAGCTCCAATGATCTGTTTTACTAGAATTATTTTTTGTATTGATCTTGAAGTACTTTATACATACAAAATTCAGTTAGCAAACTGCCAACATCTATGAAGCACGGACATGGACACGGTGACACAGCGACACGGACACAGCGACATAGCAATTTTTGAAAAAATAGGACACGGATACAGCAACAAATAAATTAATATAATAAATAAATATGTATCACTATTTTATATAAACAAACACATTTCATTTAATTCATTATTTATAACCAATTGTATAAACTAATAAATCACTGTTTTTATAAATCATTGTTTTAAATAATAAGCCACTGTTTTTATAAATCACTGTTTTAAGTCAATAAACCACTGTTTTTATGAATCACTGTTTCAAACTATAAATCATTGTTTTAAACTAATAAATCATTTTTTTTTTAACCTTAAGAAAGAGATTTTGTTTAAATGAGTTGTTCTATGCTGTTTTAAATGGGTTGAATACTTGTGGGCTATGTTTGGGCCTTCTTATTCTTTTTCTTTTTTACTTATGGGTTGAAACTGGCCCAGCCGTGTCCCAGCCGTGTCCCAGGCGTGACCAAGACAAAATGAAGGCAGACACGGCTGGAGCCGTGTCCGACACGTGTCTGTGCGTGTCCATGCCGTGTCCGTGTCCGTGTCCGACACGGGTACGGGGCCTCCAAGGAAGTGTCCGTGCTTTGTAGGCCAACATGCATATTTTCTGTTAATCTGCTACATGCATCATTCTGAGTTCTACAACACTTTCTATCTGAAACAGACTTCCAAACTACATAGCATAGAAGCAGAATAAATTAAAAGCTGTGCAGGATATCAGCAAAATGCTATTACTAATACCCAATTATATTTCAGAATAAGTGCCTAAAATTGAAAGGTTAATTAAATGCTAAACTTCAAAACCCAATCTAATTGGTGCCTTTGGTCAGTACACATAAAAAGCTACATTCAAGTAAATGTTCATATCTAATAATAATCTCCTAAGCATTAAAAAAAAAGTAATCATGTCCCAAGAATTTTGAATATTCTCAAAAAGAGAAAAAAATGAATATGAATAACCAAGCAAGTAAATTTCATTCCATTACCCAAAGTTTCTTGGTTAAAGTTTACTCACTTCTGCAGGACACCATTATAATATTTGCAAGTACTTAATAGCAATACATTCCATTGTTCTCTTTACAGTCCTCTGTATGATTGGAAGGCCATGGAGGATGATGGGTTTTCTTGGTGGATACAGAGAATACAACGAGCGTACAATCTCTATGATGAATTCCGTATAGATCACTTCCGAGGTCTTGCTGGGTTTTGGGCTGTTCCATCTGGTAAGATAATTTTGATGTCATAAACCATTGGTTATATGTTCATCCTGATGGGGAAAAATATCAGATTTACTCACTTTTGAGAATTGCTACAGTAATGGCCCTAGCGGCCACCTAGGTGTTCTGCATAGACCCCTAAAGGGAATCTCCGTGGTCCATTTGAGTTGCTGAATTGTTATTAGTGTATTCATTGCCTGTTACTTCCTGTCTAGTTTAAAAATGTAATTTATCATATGCTGGATTTGTTCTTTGTGCTTCTCCATTCAATTGGCATTTTGTTCTTTGTTCTTCTCCATTCAATTGGCATTTTCCTCCTTTCTTGTATCTCTTTAAACATTCTGACTTTCATAGGTTTTTTTTGTCTCATTATTTTAACATTGTTCATATACCATATATGCCCAGAATGCCATTGCTTTCTTTATAAAACTAGAAATAATATATAATTATGCCTGTGCAGAGTCAAAGATAGCAACCTTTGGAAAATGGAAGGTCAGTCTGTAAAAATCAAAACCAGTGTTGTTTTATATTTATAAAAATAACAAGATATCACTTATCCATACCTGTCTTTTCTTTGTGGACAGTAGGCTGGACCAAAAAAAGCCTTGTTTGATGCTATCTTCAAAGCTGTTGGGAAGATTAGTATAGTTGCAGAAGATTTGGTATGTTCTAACTAATTGTTGTCATGTGAGAATGCAATTTGTGGGTATATAAGAGCATCCCCAAAAGCCTCCTCAATGTTTCCTTACATTGTGGGGAAAAAAAGGCTCCCTATGACATGTAAGGAGCCTTTTTTTTTATCACTCCAAAAGCCTCCTTATTTTTACCCTATCTTCATTCCAAATGACCAATTTACTCCAATTCATATCTATAAATTACAAAACGTTTAAATATCAAATGAATAAAAGCATATTCTAAAACTTATCAAATATTGACTTGGAAAAAAAATTATTTAAATAAAAATTATTAATAATGAATAAAAATTAATTAAAAGTAAATTAAAAATTTGAAAACATGAAAAATAAATAAAAATTATTTATAATGAATAAAAATTAATTATTATTAATGAATAAAAAAAATTTCCTGTAGGGACATACCCAATATGCTCACATAAAGAAACAAAAAATGAAAGAAGGGGAATGGGGCAATATAGTCTTTTTTAGATGTAGGGAATGAATTTGGCTCCCCACCCATAGGGAGTGTGTTAGGGAAAAATGTAGTGAGGGAAGGGTGTGGGGAGGCTTTTGAAAGTGGATTTTAAGGTTTTTGACTCTCTATATAGAGAAAAATGTGGTGGAGGGAGTCTTTTGGAGATGCTCTAAAATGTTGGTCTGCATTACAATTATAATGTATCTACATGCTTTTCCTCATATATGTTGTGAATTTTTGGTGTTTTTTATATAAAAAAAGAATTTGAACTGTTATTATGTATATGTTTCATTGATTTTTATTGCTTGTAGTATTTTAGATCCTTGGTGCTAGTAATATTTCAGCCATTCTTGTATATGTTTAATTTCTGCGGTTAGTTCTGTTGAATGAATGCTGAGATATCAGTGTACCAGGTGAGGCCGGCTAAAACCTTATCACATCTCTATTTCTGCCAAGGTGTCAATCCTATTAATATGCATGGAGGACATCAACATGTCTTCCCTTTTTATCTAATAGCCTTTGGGTTTATCTTTGCTGGGTTCTTGCTTCAAGTATGGAGAGTTCATGCTAGGCCATGACCTGATAAAGGCAGTTAAATGAAATGTCAGTTGCAATTGTGAATTCTTGCATAGATATTCCTGTGCATATTTCTTAGCATTTTTGTTATATTCATCAAGGAACAAGAAAGTAGTTTGTCCCCTTCTGATTGGATCTTCCAATTGTAATCAATGATTTACTGGTGGCTAGCTCCTGATTATTATTAAAAAGCTCAGGAAGATGTTAACACTACGAATATCTAGTTTTGATAGATTAGAGCAAGATATTGTGTCTCACAAATTAAAAAAATATCTGTTTAAACACAATAAACAATGCCCATTAGCCATTTAGCATTTTCTGTTTGTTAAGGATTATAATGAAGCTATCTTGATTTTCATAGATAAAAGTAATGGAAAATATTGCTACCATATCATGTATTGTGTATGGACAGGATAACTTGTAAATTATTTTGATGAAGATAATAAATGAGATCTGTGCAATAGATGGTTTAAACCATTGAGTAAAAAATTATTATGCACTTTAATGATTATTATAGAAAAAAATACACAGGTACCCAACCAGATGGATCAAGTTTTGCTTCTTCACAGTATTATATAACATATATGGAGCACAGTCCTGACATTTTGCTTTCTTCTGTCCTGTGCCTGTGCTCCCATGTGTGAGACGCTTGGGAAAGTGATGAATCAAGTGGAAAATTTAAATGGACATTATATTTGTAATTGCTGTCTGGCAATATATTTGTTTTTTTTGTATATCTAGATGTCTTTAACATAACTATCTGCCTATCCATCCTCTACCTTATTTTTTTATATTTTTTTTGATAGGGGGTTATAACTGAGGATGTTGTTCAGCTTAGGAAAGATATTAATGCACCTGGGATGGCTGTTCTGCAGTTTGGTAATAAATCAAGTGCTTGTGCTGTAGTTTTATATTTTAAGTGTATCCTTATGCGCCTTCTCTCTCACATTCTTTGTGATTTTTTTTTGGGCTAGCTTTTGGAAGTCGTTCAGATAATCCTCATTTGCCTCATAATCATGAACCTAATCAAGTTGTTTACACTGGGACACATGACAATGACACAGTGAGATTCCTCTATGAAATTCATATCTTCTACTCATATCTCCTCATTTTATTTGCTTCCTTTTCTTGTATTCAGTCAACATTAGTTTTTCTTTTTTTTTTTTAACTTGCCTAATGGCTGATGTATTCATTTGATTCTAGATTGTAGGTTGGTGGGAAAATTTGGAATTGAAAGAGAAATACAATGTGAGTCTCTCTAGTTGATGCAGTTCCAATGCAACTACAAGTTTTTATTTATTAATTGTCTTCCTTTTCTTGGATTTTTATGAGTTATTTCAGTTTTTCTGGAAATATCATAAATGAAACTTCTCTTGCAGGTGCTAAAGTACCTTGGGATGAGCAAGGATGTTGACATCTCATGGGCATTAATTCAGTTTGCTCTATCTTCAGTTGCTAGAACTGCCATTATGCCCATGCAAGATATATTAGGTCTTGGAAGTTCTGCCAGGATGAATACTCCAGCGACTCAGGTAAGGCAACCTCAAACTTTTTTTTTTTTTTGGTAAGAAGGCCAGTGGCATTTTGCATACATATACCAAAAAGTATCAAAAGTACATATACATCAATTTACATTAGACAACCCCAGTTGTCTTACACCTTCCAACAGGGTAGAAACAAAAGCAGTAAGACATCGATGCACTTGTTGATCATGTGGATCTCGAGTACAAATCGATGCCCGAGTTCGACGGGCCATTTTAGTTAACTGTTCTGGGGCAGCCACTGCTCCTCTAGGAACTTTCACAAATTTTACAGGATCATGCGTAGAAGTCCATCTTCTAATATCCGCCACAATTTCCTAAATTTGTGGTGGTCCGTCTTCAGCTCCTTGTAAAAGTTGAATCAAACTCTCGGCATCCGAACCTATGCATAGGTGGTGTAGACCAATAGATCTGGCAAAACAAATTGCTAGGCGAATCGCCTCAGCCTCCACTCGTAGAGGAGAAGTCAGTAGCAAACCTCGACACCCTACGTCGAGAATTTGATGTGGATTCTCTCTGCATATGATGAAAGCAGCCCAAGCTTGTCCAGAGCTTGGGTCCATACTCCCATCTGTCAAAATATAAATGGGCTCATTGCTGCCCCTTGCATTAGGTTGATTTAACTCATCACTAGAAGGTGTAGGTTCCCCCCCTTCCCCGCATAATATATAGAGGCTGGACTTCTTTCTGTAGAATAAATGTCAGACACTGCCAAGCATGGCTAAGGGCACGAAATGCTACCTTCTTTCGATGTATTAATACATTTTTGAAAATCATTGAATTTCTTGATTTCCAAATATTCCAACACATGGTAGAAAATATCACTAACCTGGGGATAAGCTGAAGAGAATGACCCCATTCCTCAGCAGAGAATACCTCTAACCATGTTTTTTTCATCCACACCATAGGTGGAGGCAACAGATGAGGAGGTATAAACCGCCAGCACTCAGCCGAGAAGTCACAATTTGCAAATAAATGTATAGAGGTCTCCTGTTTAGTTGAGCACATAGGACATCTATCATCCATAAACATACCATTTGAAACCAAATATCAGGCCGAAAGGCAACCTCAAACTTGAGTATAGTAAAATTCTTAGATTGCTATGTTAGTATTATAATGTAATAAAAAAGGAAAGGGTGATATTTTCCTATTATCGTGGACCATTTTTATAGCATAGAGGCCGGCCTAGGGCCCCCAACCCAAAGATGTTCCCTACAACCAAAAAATAAAAATAGCATTTTTCTTATAGCAGCGAACTGTGTTATCAATATCTGATTTATTTTTTTTGTCATTTTAACACCTTTTCAATCGTGTTTTCCAATTTGTTAATTGCTACAAAATGAGATAATAGGGGTCAACTTAGCTTGATTGTTTAGCTTCACCTATAGAGCTCTAAGAAACTCAACAAAATCTCTCATTTTAATGTTGATTGAGGAACCCTGGATTTTTTTTTTTTTATCAATTAAGAAATCTGAAGTTTTAATATATTTTGAAGATATGGAAACCCTTCATGCATGTTCACCTCAAATATTCTGGTCTAATGAATCATAGACACAATAACCTGCATAACATGCATCGTGATTTCTGAACAACTATAATCGCACATTACAACCTCCATTGTGTTCGCACTGTAATGGTAAATGTACCATTTTTTTTCCACATACGCAGCTGGGAAACTGGCGTTGGCGGATACCCAACACAACAACCTTTGATGATTTGGAGGCTGAATCAAGCAAACTGCGGGATTTGGTTTCGATGTACAACAGGCTGTGAACTGGGTAACCTGAAAGCTTGCTTCCATCAGTGAAAAAGTCCATTAAAAATTCTTGACATCACAAACACTGGAGCTGTTCGGATGGCCCGGTCTTTATATATAATAAGGGTGGTGGTGCTCACAACCTTGTGGAAAGCAAAGCTTTGTTGAGATTGAACTGATCGGTTTTCGCAATAATTATTGTTTTCTCAGGTCGGAGCCTTTGTTGTAAACATTGTACAGTTTGAACCGATGTTCAAAACTCAGATTCACATTTAATAAAGCTTCTTGTTTTAGATTTTTTTTTTCCTTTGTTAAATTCAGTCTCACTTGACATGAGAAAATTAGGGTCAGTTACATTCTCAATTCTCCTTCTATTAAAACATCTATAAAAATTGTCTTTGAAATCTTCCATCATTGTGTTCATTTGAAAACATTTGGAGACAATTTTTCTTTCAATATAATTTTTCATAGCATTCTTGCATGAATTCTTGTGGTGACCAAACTTTTTGCATCTTGTACACACGTCTATGTTTGTTTTTCTCATCTGGATTCTTGATCCTATTCTTTCTTAGCCTTCCTCTAGGTTTCATGGTTTTGGGTGAACAGACAGTAAATGGAACATCAATCCTCACCCACTCATCCATACTAGGCATGGGACTGACTCTACTAGCACAGTTCTTTCTGAACATCTCCAAGTTGTAGAACTCATGCACAAAGTTAAAAATATGCAACCCCCTGACTCTAGTAATGAATGTTGTGGCATGAACACATAGTAAACCTAAAACTTGCCATACCCTACAGGAGCATGTTCTTTCGTCCAACCTAACAACGCATACAATATTTGGGCCAACAACCTTAGCTCGATAATCATAACTCTGCCTCACGATGTACTGCCCTATGTCCTTCACAAGATTTTGAACATATCCTTAGAAACTAATTTGCTCCTCCACTTTCTCCCAAAGGCCTTTATGTGGTCCATTCTCTCCATTATTTTGTGTCAAATCATGTCCACCATATCAATAATCAGCAATCCTCTAGTTTTGTTGATCCAAGCATTGAAAAACTCTGAAATGTTATTCATAACATAATTGCACTTTGACCCAATCCCAAACTGTGACCTACTCCATGCTTGGTCAGTGACTGCCTCAAGATATTTTGCTGCAGTAGATGAGGCCATCCTAATCTCTCTCAAATTCCATTGAAATGCACCTGGATTATAAGAACTAAAACAATTCCACACTAGCCTTTTGAATAACTCCCCTGGATACTTGTTCTTGAAATTACTGTACAAATGTCTAACACAAGTGCAATGTTCCACACCAAGACCATAGGGACAGCTGATTCCAGGCCCTTGTCCTTGTCAAACATGAGGGCCAAACCATCCACATCACCAATATCATTATGCAGCATCTCTAGGAACCATCTCCATGAATCTCTAGCCTCTGACTCAACAACAGCAAAAGTAAGAGGGAACAAGCAACTGTCTGCATCCGTTGAAGTGGCACTTAGCATGATGCCCTTATAAAGCCCCTTCAGATGACACCCATACAAACCAATGAAGGGTCTACAACCCTCTATGAATCCCATCCTACAAGCTCCAAGGCAAACGAAGAATTGCATGAATGAATTGTCCACATCCAATTGGTATTTAACAATATTGCCAGGATTGGCCTTCAACAACTCCTCACGCAACTCGGGGATGAGTTTGAAAGAGTCCGCAGATTTTCCATGCACCAACTCAATGGCCTTCCCTCTGGCTTTAAGAACTCTTGAATAGGGTAAAGTGTGGTTATACTTATTTTGGATTTCACTCTTCAACTTAGATGCACCCGACTTTGGAATTTTGTGTATGATGGGCACGATCTTCTTAGCAAGCCATCCAGATGTGGCCATCTCATTCCCCACCTTATGTACACTTGTGCACGTGTGAATATCTTTCAAAGTCCTCACCTCGAAAGTCACATGATCTTGGAGCTCTGAAGCATGAATGTGCCACGAACAGTTGCCCACTCTGCATTTAGTTGTGACACGATTTTTCTCACTTTTAATATATTTCATAGCAAATTCATTGATGACACAATGCTATCTAAGTGCATATCTGAAGTGCTCCACACTCGAAAACCGTGATCCCACTACCATCTTGGGACATTCATTATCAACTTCTATGAATTAACCTTGAAACTGTTTTGACACCAACTCATACTCACTTAATGAATCACAATCAAATAGTGTTGCCTCAACTTCCTCTTGCTTATTCTCCTCTTCTGGGACACCCTCGTTAGGCTGGGAATCTCCCTCTTCTGGATCTCCCTTTTATGCATCTGCTTCTTCAAATTCTTTATTTGTCTCAGGTTCATCCTCTTCACTCTCAACAAGTAGCCTTTCTTCTTGCCCCCCATACAACTCATCAACTACATGAAGTTCATCAACTGCACATTGTGTTTCTTGTTGGAAGTCTTGCATGTCAACTCCTTCAAAATCTATATAAGAGGAAGTGGCATGAGAAATGCTTGGGGCTGGGACAACATCCTTCGGCTCAACTACTATACATACAATGTGAATTTTTTGGTTCTTTGATTCTAGGTGAAGATATCTAGAAGTTTTGCATCACTGGCTACCTCAACATACTGTCTTGGCAATACATTTGGTAGCATGTATGTGAAGGAGACTCGTGTAGGGTTGGTTGACCTGGACTGGGGACCAATGTCTTTCTATAAATCAATCATAGCAATTTTATCTGTATCTAGCTTCTGTGTGAACTGCTTTCCTTCAACATATTTCAATTTGCTGTTTGATTTAACTTCCTTCTAGTACCCATCATGCACAAAAGTGACCTTAAAAATAATATCTTCGTCCATATTGTCTACAAGAAAAAAAATATACATGTTCAGAATTCGAGTCTAGTAACAATCAAGTAATTGAGGCATGTGCATTATCAACTATTCATAAAGTGAAAAAAAAGTCCAAACACAAACAATTCAATAATTGATCACACTATTTTTTTAGACAAACAAATAAAAACATAAATTTGTGATTAATCATACAGAAAAAATTTGAAAAACAAATAAATGATAAGCTACATCCTATATCCATCAAAAAAGAGAAAAAATTTAAAAAAAAAGGAAATGTGATTCATCATGTACCTTCAATCAAACCCTAGATCAAAAGGGGAAACAAAGAAAACCATCCAAAAATGCTAGATCATGAAAATCAAAATCATACCTACGGATCTGATGCGTGAATCAACAAGAAATCAAATGGATTACATGCGGATCCTCATTGAAGATGGAAGGGGTACTCGGCTAATGCATTGGATTCACTGGAGAGAGATGAAATGTTGGTCGCACATCGGGTAGTGGTCACCGGAGATAGGTTAGGTCATTCCTCGTCACTGTTGTCGGGATGAATCGGTTGGCGGCGTAGTTGGCGCAAAAACGAGGTGTGAAAGAGAGAGAGATGTGTTAGGGTTTATGCTTTCATAGGTATGGGATAGGTATTTAATGAAAAATCCAATGTGTGGTTAACACCCCGTTAACTATACAGACGGAAGGGGTTATATGGATTTAGAGATATAATTACAGGGGATTATATGGATTTATGAAAATTGTAAAGGGTTATATGGATTTAGGCTAGATTACAGGGGTTATATGGATTTTTTCCATTTTTATTTTAATGCAGTCTTGGATAAACACATGTATGATTTTGAGGAATGCAATAAATGTTCTCGTCACATCATTATAAACTATCTGTGAAATATTTTAGTAAATGACATTTTGTCTCTCTTATGTACATATAAAGCTTTTTATATTTTTTGTATTTTTATTTTTTTTTCCTATAATGCAATTTTATAAAAATATGGTAAATCATTTATATTTTGTGGTGTATGCTTTTCCATATTATGGTGTATACTGTTCTATTATAGTGTATGCCATTTGATCGTAATGTA
This sequence comes from Acorus gramineus, assembly GCA_030737835.1. Classification (NCBI taxonomy): domain Eukaryota; kingdom Viridiplantae; phylum Streptophyta; class Magnoliopsida; order Acorales; family Acoraceae; genus Acorus; species Acorus gramineus. The sequence goes on from CM060848.1 coordinate 12,060,850, forward strand.
TGTTTTAGTAATGTGATGTATATTGTGTTAACATAGTATATACTTCATTATTGTTTTAAACATGGTTTTTTCATAACGTTCATGACATTATTGTAGAATGGAGTGATGAAGATGTATATGGAGGATACTTTAGATTGGACAGAAAACAATAAAAGGTGGTGTCCCACTCAGACTGATGGATATGATTGTTGCATGGTCATGTTAGACTAGATGGTGTATTAACTACATGAATTCTTCCTCAACAAGCCACGAGATATGGGATACATGAAAGATCATTATTTTATCATTCTTGCAATTCTCTCTCGTATTCTGTTTGTAAATTGAACAATTTATATATTGATTGAACAATGTGATGTTTGTATGGTGTATGTAATTTGAACATCTTTCATTTTGGTTATTTTGGTTGAACATTTTACATTTGTTGGACAATTTCATTTTGATTATTTATTTAGACTTTCTTTGTTTGCCTTGATATGGTTGTTAACTTATTAAGCTAGTGTATATTTAACTAACACAGTGTATGCTTAGCTAATGTAGTGCATGTATATCTACCATAGTGTACACTTATATAACATAGTGTGTACTTAGATAACATAATATGTGCATACCTAATATAGTGATATTGTTTGTTTAGTTAAGTTATACTAAAAAAATGCTTGCAAGAAAATACAAATAACATGAGAAAAATCATAATAATTAATGTTTTTGAACATGTTTATACCAAAATTTATGATTCAAGCCGATCGTTAATATATGTAGGGTTTTTTTATTTTTAAGCTCCCATAAACTATAGGATTTAGTGATCGATCCCTCAATTCTTTATATTTTGGTTTTAATCCCCAGATTTAAAGGATATGTTCTTTTTTAGTCCCTGGTAGGGACTTATCCATAAATTATTTGGTTTTCTTTTTAGTCCCTGGGAGGGACTAAAAATGAACATATCCTTTAAATCGGGGAACTAAAACCAAAATATGAAGAAGTGAGGGATCGATCCCTAAATAGATATGTTTACAAAGAGTGAAAACTAAAAACTCATATATGTATCAATAACTAAAAAACATTGACTATGCAAGTTGAATGATACACTCCTGTGTTTTTTCAAAAGCCATCTTGAGGATGTGCTAGAGATATAGATGGTATCTACCAAGAGAGAAAAAAACATTTTTAACAACCCATTTAATAGATTTAAATTGATCAATGATTATCTTTTGTAGATGATGGTTCTCGCAAACAAAAAAGAGTATTTGCACTGGCTTTGTTTCAACTTTAGCAATGGACTTAGGTCATGTTTGTTACAGCTTAAATTTACAGATTATATATTATAACTTACAGATTATAGATTATAATTTTTTTGATAAGTTGTAGACATGTTTATTACAACTGTTTAAAAGCAATAAATAAATAGCAGTTGATATTTGTTTAATAAGTTGTAAAACTTTTTCTGTACAATTATCAAAAATAGCCCTATCCTATAGAAGTAAAAAATTATTTACGTTTGATTAAATAAGTTGATTTTTACATATAAAATTAATTTTATAAATATTTAAAAGAAAATTAAATTAACATAAATAATATTTCAAAATCACTACAACATTTTTCAAATATTACATTGTAGAATTTTAGTAAATTGAGTGACAAATAGAATTATAAAAAAAAAATTGACAATGTATTTTTTGTAATAGTAAAAATATTGAGAAAATGAAAGGTGGTTTAGTGTTTTTTGGTGTAATAGGAAAAAAATAGATATATATATATATATATATATATATATATATATATATATATATATATATATATAAATATATATATATATATATATCTATTTCCCAGTTTAGAGATTATGATTTTTTTAAGCTGTTTTAAACTTAAATAAGTTCCAATAAGTTTAAACAAACATGCAACAACTGTTTATTTTAAGCTGAAAGCTATAATCTATAACTTATAAATTTTAACAAACATGTACTTAGTCTGTCAGAGTTGTGCGACAGATTAAATTCATCTCAAAGCTAAGTTAAAAAATAACACGTAACAAAGCTGGATTTAGTTCCTCCTACAAAACCAAAACAAAACCCCCTTTGAAACTGAAAATAAAAAGGAAAAACAAAACCCTCCTCCCCTTTCACCCTCAGAAACGCTAGATCTTGAAGAGTGATATGCATGTCTCCATCATAATAACACGTAATTATTTTTTTTTTTTTACTATAACAGGTGAATTGATTCATTCATTTATGGAGAAGAGAGTCATCTCTAACATGAAATCATGGTAAAAAGGAAAAAAAAAACCTACAATTAGTTTTTCTATGTTTTCATCATGTAATTAATTATTTTTGTGGATTAGTATTTTTTTTTTTTTTTGTAAACAAAAGAAATATGCTCAATCAATTTCTTTCGAATTCATAATTTTTGCCTTTTATGAATTCTAATTAGATAGATAATAGGTTTTACATGATTTTTATATGTATATATTATTTGTGTAGAGGGTCGTCTTGTTAAAGTTTTTTTCAACTAATTAGAACACATGTATATAATCTAGGATTCTCTTATTGGGATGATTCGGAAGGTTTAATTAACTAAACTTATATATTAACATTATAGTCTCTAGATGTTAAATCGTAGAATTTAAATTTTTTTTTTTTTTGTCATGAGGATGACACGATGTGAAATTATATTGATATAGTTTGTGTTTTCAAAATTGACAGAAAGGAACTTTTGGTGGATTTTTTTTTTCTTTAGTGTTAAATTTTATTATTTATATAGACCTCATTTAATTAGATATAATATGTTGTTTTTATATGTAGTAGATTTACATATCAATGTATTTATCCTCTGTAACATTGTATTCATAAAGCTTTTTTTTTCTTTTGATTTTTTTAATGATTATTAAGTTTTTCACTTCTTCCACCTTGCCAACGCCTCAGCTATTCTTTATTTTGTATTTTTGGTGTTTCTACTCGTATAGACAAAATACATATGACAAAAAATCAAGTATATTTTTATTCGATCAAGCTTGTGATTTTAATAAGTTTGAATTTTTATTTTATTTATATAGTTAAATTCACCTCATTGTTTATATCAATTTTAAATTCTATTTGGTTCTTAATGTTAGATGTTGTAGACCTATATAACATAAAGTTCAAGTTATAAAAAATAAATTTTCAGCTACAACTAAAAGGTATAAAAATTTGTTTTAGTTTATTTATTATTACGTAGTTGATTTTTATGACATTGTTCTTCATTCATTTTATTTAATAGTTATTTAATTTTATGTAATTAGTATTATGTTTTTATTTACGTATATAATTGGAAGTATTATACCACGTGCTTTGACACGTGCATGATAACTAATATAATTTTTAAAGAAAAAAAAGTGCTGCTATACTCAGTTTTTTTTCTCAATCCAAAACACAAAGCTATATATTTTGTTACAGATTCAGTGAAGCATATTCGTTAGATGATTTTTTTTATATTTACTAAAAATAAATTCATTCAACTTAAAATAGAACGATACACACTTTTTATTAAAAAATATTTCATATTAAATGATATTTATTATTTTTAAAATAAATAAAAATAAGTAAAATATGAGTTTTAATTGACGATCATAACCAGAGTGTATCCCACACCAACAGCAACCCCTCTCTCTCTGCCCGTGATGCAGCCCTCGTCGGAGGATCCCGACATCATCAACGGTCCCCTAATCCCGGGCCTCCCCGACGAGATCTCCGTCACCTGCATCGCGCGTCTCCCCGTCTCCGCCCACCCGACCCTCTCCCTCGTCTCCCGCTCTTGGCGCTCCCTCCTCCGCTCCCACCTCCTCTTCACCGTCCGATCCCACCTCACCCTCTCCCAACCCTTCCTCCTCATCAACATCCGCACCGTCCACTCCATCTTCCACTGGTACCTCCTCGACCCCTCCATCCCCCGCCATCCCCTCCGCCCCCTCCCCCCCTCCCCCTCCCCCACCGCCATCGGTTCCGCCTCCGCCGTCCTCGGCCCCCTCGTCTACCTCCTCGGCGGCTCCGTCAACGGCATCCCCCAGCCCACCGTCTCCGTCCTCGACCCCCGCCTCAGCCGCTGGTCCCCCGGCCCTAGATTGTCCGTCGGTAGAGAATTCGCCGCCGCGGGAGTCGTCGACGGCAGGCTCCACGTCATCGGCGGCTGCCTCCCCTGGTCCCCCTCCTGGGCCGAGTCCCTCCACGGGTCGGGTTGGGCGCCCGTGCCGAGCCCGGTGGAGGTCCGCGAGAAGTGGATGCACGGGAGCGCCGTGGTCGACGGGAGGATCCTGGCCGTCGCCGACCGGGGCGGGCTTGAGTTCGATCCGAGGAACGGCGGGAGGTGGTCGGCCGTTTCGACGGTGCTTGACATGGGGTGGAGGGGGAAGGCCGCCGTGGTGGACGGCGTGATCTACTCGTATGACTTCCTCGGGAAGATCAAGGGGTACGATCGGGGGGCGGATGTGTGGAGGCCGGTGGAGGGGATCGATGGGGAGCTCCCCAGGTTCTTATGTGGGGCGACGCTGGCGAATGTTGGGGGGAGGCTCTTTGTGGTGTGGGAGGGGGGATTGGGGGGCGGGAAGGACTTGGAGATCGCGTGCGCGGAGATTGAGGTGTGGAGGGAGGGTCCGTCCGGTGCGCTGAGGGGAAGGGTCATGTGGTCTGAGCTATCCGTTCTCGTGGTCCCGAAGGGTTCGTCCATTGTCCACTGTCTTGGGATTGAAATGTGAATAGTTTGGGTAATACAACATCAATGTTACTTCAACAGTTGAACTTGTTTTTGGGTTTTATTTTTTACAATTATATCATAATTGAGATATCAATACATAGATTCTCATTGCTAGGGTGTTGTGTCCTTATGTTGGATTTTTTGTTTCTTTTTCTATTTAGTTGATACTGTAAATGTCGGTTGTATACCTTGTTCCACTTTGAATATCTATGAGGACTTAATTGTAGATTATGTATTCATGTAGTGATTCAATTAGAAAAGTTTTTGGGTTGCTTAATTACTTGTGCACATAGGATGGGTGGTAGGGCAGACTAGTTGGAAACAGAAAATGTTGTTATGTTTTGCAAGTTGACATCATGCCAATTCTATACATGCCTTTTTATAACAATGTTTGAGATATGGTTGTGTATAATTTTGTTCTCAGCGGCTGTCAGTTCAAACAAACCAGAGGAATAGAGTTTGACATGAAGATCCGTATTCTTACTTGCTAAGTCATTGTTATGTTATGCAAGTTGACATCATGCCAGTTCTATACATGCCTTTTTATAACTATGTTTGAGATATGGTTATGTATAATTTTGTTCTCAGCGATTGTTGGTTCAAACAAACCAGAGGAATAGAGTTTGACATGAAGATCCGTATTCTTACTTGCTAACTCGTTGTGGTATTCCTGTGTCCTTATGCTGGATTCCATATTTTTTCACATTCTTTGTTGAGAATTTGAAACCAAATGTAGATTGTATATTTTGTTACAATTTGAATTTTTATACTTAATAAGTATTTCGTTGTAGATGATATGTTCATGTAGATTATGCAACTAGAGAAATTTTTAGGCTTCTCAATTACCAAAGCACAAGGAAGCATGATGATAGATACAAAGAAATAGAAATTTACTTATAATGTTCTGTTATTGTGAGAATTGTTCACTTGGCAGGCTGAGAGGAAAAATAAAAATGTTATGTAGGAGGATCTGTTCCTGGTCCGGATCTTCGTGAAAGGGGTGTCCATATCACAAAACGGTTATCATATGGAGCACGATTCTGTAAATTGGAGCGACAAGACCCATGCCTTATCTAAGGGTGTTCTTTGTGATAGTTAAATAATAAAGCACATCTGGAATTGTTGTTATTCTATGTAGAAATCTTAATACGTATAGCTGTTAAAACTTCTGCAAACAGGATAGCAAATGACAAACTCATCAAATCAAATACTGTTAAATCAGCTACCTCTCTCCAGGATAAGGAGATGTATGGCTTCAATTACTCAGGGAGTAGAGACCACCAACTGCTGTGATCAAATGGTTGCACATGGAGGGTCTGTGGGCATTAAATTCACATACTACTACATGCTGGTGTAAAAGTGGAGGCTTTTTCATAGTGTGGAACATGCACAGGGAAGGAGATGGAGTTTATGTTCTGGGTGATTTGAGGTGTCCTGCGGAAGAGGTGTTTTGGGGAAGGATCGTGCCATTGGGAGAAGCCTTAGTCATGAGCCTGGATTATTTTCTGATTGCATCAGGTAAACTCAGCTTTCTATCAATGTTCCTTTTTGCTTTTAAAACTAATACTTGCATCTTTTTAAGCATAAGTAGGATATCAGCAGGGATAACTGTATGCGGTTCATTCCAAGCACAATAACTGTCAGGTGGTGCTATTGGGATCCTATAGTTGTGAATTCAATGGTTTTCAGGGATGAGGCTAGACTAAATTTAATTGTAGGTTTTCAATTTCTAAATGAAAGTTTGTATTTAAGAGTAAAATAATTTTTCTGAATAAATGTTTGTTCTTCATGATTGAGGACCACCCATCTGTATGATTTAGGCAAGGTTTGGCTATTTGACAAAGAAATCCATGCCAATGAAATCATCTGAGGTGCTACTCCACCTGTGGATTCAGGACACCATGATTTATAATCTGCCAAACTCTTTCTAGATGGGATATGCTGTTGATGCAATTGGTCTCAGTTTCTCTCCCAATGCCATAGATTTTAGAGGCCAAATTTGTTTGGGCAACAATGATGAGAAAAAAGGGGAAAACCAAATTCTTTGATACCAAATATGTTCCCCAAGATTGATACATTACATAGAGAATAATTCATGGCAGGCAACTTGTTTGAGTCCAAACTTAAAGCTAGGGAAGTGAAATAAACCACCAGATGGATGAGTTAATAGTACCTGTCTCAGGTGATGGTGTGGAAGAATGAAAAAGCACAGTTTTAAGAAGGGATTTGGAGATGAATTTCTTTAACTTTGAGATATATTTTCTTCTACATCTTGCAATCCTTCCCACAGAATCTTCTTTCACCATGATTTCCACTTGATACTGATTTGTTTTCTTGCATTGCATTCTTGGAATTTTTTGTCTGTTTTTCCATTATGTCTGTTGTTCTTGCTTTTCATGACCATAGAACGTAGATGTGGTTGGTCAAGCTAGTCAATTGTGGATATAATGTTTGTTTGCTAGCTTTATCTGAAGCCGGGCATGGTTTAATAATCTGGATGCAAAAGTGGAAGTTACTTGACAATTTATGGAGGTAACTATGATGGATAGGCTTATGTATGGCATAGAGTTGTGTTAGGTAACTTCATTACAGAGGCTAAATTTTGCAAAACTCAATTATGTATCACTTATGCCCACTGTTCTTTTACGATTTTGGGCTGTAAGGTTCAGTACAACTACAGTTGTAACTTCTAGTTCAAGCATGAGTATGTTGCTTGGTCCTACGATGTCATGTTATCCTAAATTCTTTTATAATTCCTATTTTTCCAAAAATTTTGGAAAAGACCTTGGACAACAGCTGCAAATATCTCGATCATCTTATAAATGAGCTCTGTTTTTTTATTTGATATCTTCTTATTCTTCTTCTGTGAAAGTATGTATAAGGTGCTGAACATGCAGTGTTTAAAATTGTCATTGTCTTTGTATTCTTCTTCTTCAGAAGTCCTACAAGTGAAGAGATGAATGTGAACAGAATTTTGCAATGAATATGAGAGATACTTTGTCTTTCATGATTATGATATAAATAAAGGTCTGATATAAATTTATTCTGTTTATTCTGTCCAGAGTATATCTGGTTTACCTTTCTATTTTTGCTAGAAGTATCTGAACCTTTGCTCATGCCTTGTCACCACATTTCCCAATATAACAGAGTTTGACTTTCAATTTATTGAACTAATAATTTAATCGCTTTAGTTATCAATATGATATATTTTTTTTTTAAGGGATTTTTAGTTTTTTTAAGTCCATGTAAACATGCTTATTTAGGAATTGGTCCCTCACTTTTTCATATTTCTTTTTAAGTCCTTATATTCAATCGTCTATTTGGTTTTTAGTCCCTTCGTCAAACGTATGTCCATACACCATTAATTTGTGAAATGTGATTTATTTTTAAGTCCCTGTAAACTATGTTATTTAGTGATTAGCCCCTCCCTTCTTTATATTTTATAGGGACTGATCACTAAATAACATAGTTTACAAAGATTTAACGCTAAATAACATAGTTTACAGGGGTTTAAAAATAAAATCACATTTCACAAATTAACGGTGTATATGGACGGACGTTTGACGAATGGACTAAAAATCAAATAGACGGTTGAATATGGGGACTTAAAAAGTAATATGATGAAGTGAGGGATCGATCCCTAAATAAACATGTTTACAGGGACTTAAAATTAAAAATCCCTTTTTTTCAATATCATGTTCATGAAAATTTGTCTAAGATGATGCAGGATCTTCTGGTTAGAGCACCAACTCATGCTACGTTTGGAAAGGAGTTTGAAGAACTTTCACTTAAAGCAGCTTGTAAAAACAACTTCCAAAGGAGCATGATTTGTTGGATTTGTGAACAACTTTATAAAGACAATGTTGGCCATTCGTGTATTAGTCATGTATTAATTTGTAGATATGATTTGGAGTATTTAGTCATTTCAAATGATGCGAGGGAATGAATGAGAAAGTTTCTTGAAGTGAAAAAAAAAAGACTTTTAGCTTCTCTCCTCACAATGTAGAGTGTTGTTACACTCGGTTTTTTTTCAGTTCAAAACACAGTCCTATATACCGCATTAAAAATCCAGTGAAGCATATACTTAGTTAGATATTGTGTATAGCACAATAAATATTTTTTTACACTTACTAAAAATGGGTTCATTTAACTCAAAATGAAGCGATAAATATTTTTTTTATCAAAGTATATACATCTTTAGATGATATTTATTATATTTAAAAAAATAAAAATATATGAGGTATGTATTTTGGTTGGTGAATGTGACTGAATCTAACATTTTTTCACAATGTAAAGAAGAGATAATGAGGCTTTTGGCGATGCTCTGAGCCTACCTACCTTTAACCCTCTTTATCATTCCATGATGGAAAATGTTACACATAGTTATGATTTTAGTCTTAAACACAGTTTGATTATGTTTTTTTTTTTTTTTTCTTTCGTAAAACTCATATACTTCACCAAATAAATGAGATATGTATTTTGGTAAAGTATTAACAAAATATTTCAATGTTTATATGCACGGATGAAACATTTTCCATTATCAGCTGTCCAATTCCTTACCTGGTTAATCGGACGCGATCAAAACTTTCCAAATAGGGGACCCAATGCTTACGTGGTACTAATAAAAAAAAAAAGATTTTTAGTTTTAAGTCCTCACAAACCATCATATTTAGTGATCGATCCCTCCCTTCTTCGTATTTAAGTTTTAGTCCCTAGATTTAAATGATAGTTCTTTTTTAGTCCCTGAGAGGGACATATCCATAAATTATTTAATTTACTTTTTAGTCCCTGTGAGGGACCTATCCATGAATTATCCTTTAAATCGGGGGACTAAAACCTAAATACGAAAAAAAGAGGAATCGATCACTAAATATGATGGTTCGTGGGGACTTAAAACTAAAAATCCCTAAAAAAAAATCCAATCACACGTAATCGCCGATGAACGATTTGCAAGCCAACGCGGACTCTATATCTCTCCCAGACAAACAAACCCTCCGCTTTATCATTCATTCATTCTACTTCACCAACCAGACTCCACATAGAGGACTGGAACAATGGGTTTTAACACAGACTATTAAAAATTTAAAGCATGTACCTTTTTGTATTTCCATCTCATGTCATATTTGTATTTTGTTTGAGTTATTAATAAAATATATTTGAAAACTAACATGACCTAACCTATGTATGATGGATAATATTACGTATAATCCCTTTTTCTCATGTCCATACATGTTTTAAATTTTTTTTAAATAGTATATCTTATTTAATAAGATTAATGTTTTTATAAAAAATAAAATAGATATTTCAATGAATTGCATGAAACATTTATAGAAAATTTAAAAGAATTCTATTGAAGCATATATCTAGCTCGTTAACGTGAGTATATGAGATATAATGTTAATGATGCATGACTAGAATTGGAGTTGAAAAATAAAATGCGTGTAAAACACTCGTACTCGGATTAGTAATTTGAGTTCTAGATTGGATTCGAAAAGTGTTTTGATTCGATATTTGGATGACTTTATTTGAATCCTACATAATAATTTACACACCCATAATGTAGTTTGAGTTCTTATTGAGAATTGTGCAACAAAGACTAGAGTGTGCAAATAAAAATTGATATCTAAATATTGTTTGGAAACATTTTATTTAAAATTTGTGTTGAAAAAATCAATTATTTTAAAATCAATTCTAAAATACTATTAGTTTTGGTTTACATGCAAAAAATGTAAAATAAATTAGTTTTATCCTATACTTTTCTGAAAGGAGGAGATGTTTGTTGTTGCCACTCGCCGTCCATAGGGACTGTTGAGGTGGGAGGAGGAGAAGGTGCATGGAGTCATAGTTGTCATCACTTATTGTCAATCGCTTCACACTGAGGAGAAGAGTATGGGAGAATGATGGGAGTATGAGAGAAGAAGGGAGAGGAAGTGGAAAAATATTATAAAAAAAAGAACAAGGGTTAGAATTTAATTAAATTCTAATTCTAAAATGTTTAATGATATAATACCTCAGTTATAACATCGCGCAGATGTGGGAGGTGGGTGTCGGGTTGCTCAGGATCTATGGGGAGTAGTGGGCGCTGCAACCTTGCTTCCCCCTTTTCCACCATCGCACATATGTGGGAGGCAGGTGACAGGCTTTGCTCGCAGACGCCTCCGAGGCAAGCTAAGGCAGTGACGCATTTACTGATCTCGGCAGCTACCGGGCTATCTGGCGGACGAGGAACGATGCAGATTTTAAGGGCGCCAGGGTGTATGTTGACAATATGTGGGAGCAGACAATGCTTCTTTTCGTGACTGGGCGCGATAGTTGGTCGGGTTGCGGGGTGTGATTCTCCATGAGAGCATTATGGAGGTCGTCACCTAGCTGAGGTTGGGTGTGTGTCCGGGTGGGGGGGGGGGGGGACGCCTTGTCTACTCCCTTACCCCTCCTCCTGACCATACCTTTCATTTCTGTATTTTATTTTCTGAGTATCTCATCATTTCCAATTCAGAGCTATATTAACTCTTTCTTTAATAAATCGATTGGTAGTATGATTCTATCTTATTCAAAAATAAAAATCTCAATTATGATGTTTTATGTGAAGGTGATAAGATTCGACAGTTCTGTACATTGGACAATTACATTATCCAAATGCACGTTGAACTTAACCCGGAACTAGGTTGCACAGCCCCACACCACACCATTCAAGAGAAATTCTTAAGTTAACCGAGGGTAACCACAAAAGCACATCTTTTCTCCCAGTACCTTCGTCGAATCGTCGCTCCCCGAAAACGCTAAACATAAAAATAAAATAAAAACTTCAATTTCAGGTCTTCAACGCTTTCATTCATTCTCTCATGGAAATCGAAACCCTAGATTTCGATCTTCCAATTCAATTTATACAAACCCCCATGTGATCATCCCCCAATCCGATCGAATCTCCAACAACAAAAAAGAGAAAATCCGTCCAAGATGTACAGCAATTTCAAAGAACAGGCGATCGAGTACGTGAGGCAAGCCGTACAAGAAGACAACGCGGGGAACTACGTGAAGGCCTTCCCCCTGTACATGAACGCGCTCGAGTACTTCAAGACCCACCTCAAGTACGAGAAGAACCCCAAGATCAAGGAGGCCATCACCAACAAGTTCACCGAGTACCTCCGCCGGGCCGAGGAGATCCGCGCCGTCCTCGACGACGGAGGGCCCGGCCCGGCCTCCAACGGGGACGCCGCCGTCGCCACTCGGCCCAAGACGAAGCCCAAGGACGGGGACGGCGGGGGGGACGGGGAGGATCCGGAGCAGACGAAGCTGAGGGCGGGGCTGAATTCTGCGATTATCAGGGAGAAGCCTGACGTGAAGTGGAGCGATGTTGCGGGTCTTGAGAGCGCCAAGCAGTCCCTCCAGGAGGCCGTGATCTTGCCCGTTAAGTTCCCGCAGTTCTTCACTGGTATGGAATTTCTTCTCTGTTGGTTTTTGTTTCTATTGGTTTAGGATATGTTGGAAAGATCTTTTTTTTTGTGATGTTTTTTTTGTTATTTGTTTTGGTACTCTGTTTGTGATTATCGCGAAATATGGCTATTGCATCGATTATAGTTTAGGATTGCTAGTAGTGAGATGATGATGGTATTTTGGGTTAATGCGTGGTTTTCCATGGGGTTGAGGGAGTGGGGTTGAATTATGTCTGATTGAATTTAGAATGTCAATTCTCATAGAGTATAAAAATTGTCCGAACTATGAAATTCCACCAGTTTACTGTAAAAAAATAGCTTACTAAGATAGTACGACCTGGCTGTATGTGACATTTCATTATCTAAATTCAATTCTTATTTCTGTGGGTGTAACGGCTCGCATCAAGTTCGGATTTTGACATTGTTATCTTTGGGGATGCAAGCATTGGTTTTACCTTAGGAGTTTAAGCAAAAACAATATAACACTGTGCGTTTTGCTTTTTAAATTGATCTCCACTTTAGTAATGTAACATTTCTTTAGAAAATTATCATAAATTCATTTCCTTCTATGATAGTAGGTTTAGTAAGGTCACAATGTCTTGCAGTCTACCTACAATGTGGTCATGTATTGCTGCATCGCCAACTTTGAAGATCTTTTTGAATTCATATAGTTGATGTTGGGGGGTTTGAAGGCTCATCTTCTGTTTTTTTTATTAGAGTAAAGTACATCTCTAGGTCTTCTCTCTCTCTCAAAAAAAGTACATCTCTAGCTCAACAATGAAAAAGGTTCTTTGAGAGAAGGTTTGCAGACCACTGGAATTTCATTGCTGAAGATCAGGATTTAAGCTAATTATGATATAGAATAAGTCTTTGACTGAAATATTTATTATTTGTTTCTCAAGTAGTACATTAAGATTAATTTTTATAGAGTATCCAGTGATATGTGGGACACCGTTGGATTTTTCTGACCATTTTGATTCATTTTAATATGGTAGGATTAATTTGCCCCCACTGGAACTATTTTTTGCATTCAATTTCTTTAATAGCTGAGATAGCATGTAACACTTAACACAGTAAAGGATTCAGGTCAGCTGTTTTATGTATGACTTTGGGAGGACATTGACAGCATTATCAGAAATGGTCTTAATGTCTTATCTGTATGAGGTGGGGAGAACAGATAAGTGGAAATCTGTATCCTTTTAAAAGAAAAGGTTAATATTTTCAACATTTTCATGATCATCGGTTGAGAAAGGAGATTTATTCTTCTTCCTTACAATTATAAGTTTCGTCAGCATTGCATGGTAAATCAAGAATTTAGAAAGCATGCAACTTTTTTTTTGAAGTAGTGTTTTTTTTATGGAAAAATGAGATTTATTCCTTTCTTTAAAGTAGTGTTTATGTTTATTTATGGAAAAATGAGATTTATTCCTTCCTTTATAACTATTGTAAGGTTTATGCTCACATGAAGCCAAATGATGTTATAATTTTAATGGAGTTCATAGTTGGCGTGCCATTACAGTTATATCAAATTTTTTTTAGAGTTTATAGATGGACACTCATTTTTGTACTATTAATGATAATATAAAATTATTCTATTTTATTTATTAATGTGGAATTGTCTTGTCTGTCCAATCTTTTCAGATTTTCTGTGTCACTGTGTTTGTATCATGTTGTGTCCGTGTCCTGTCTCCATGCTCCGTCTATACATAGTAAATTTTACTCTACTGCATTGCCGAACGATGTTTAGCTTCATATTGAGACGACGTTTATTTTTTCAGGCAAGAGACAACCATGGAGAGCATTTCTGTTATATGGTCCCCCTGGGACTGGAAAATCTTACTTGGCAAAGGCTGTTGCAACAGAGGCAGAGTCA